>QJPP01002784.1:0-147397 GCA_003996215.1 Jaltomata sinuosa | reverse complement strand
TCTTTTACTATTTCTAAATCTTCGTCAAAATCTATTTCTTTATAACTATATTCATTTTTGTCTATCAGAGTAACTATCTTTTCAAAGGGGTTTTCTATCTTTATCCTATTTATTTTGTTTTTTGCTGTTATTTTATGTTTAGTAGTTAATACATACAAGTTTTTACATCTTGCTGTAAATATCTTACTGCCTGGGGCTAGTTCTATTCCTGACATTTTCCAATATAATACTAAGGATTTATCTATATTTTTATCTGATACTGTTACTGAATAGTTAGCACTTATTATAAATTTAAACTTTTGGTATATTAAATTTCCTTTAACTGCACTTATTATGCTTTTCTCTATAGGTTCTATTATTCTATCGTCTGCTAAATATATTTCTATTGGTGTATCTATTCCTTCTCTAAAACAAGCTTTTATTAATATTTCTGTTCCACCTAGATGTATGTATTTTATTGGATCTCTTGCTTTTAGATCTTGTATTTCTTTATTTATGATTCTTCTGCTGATTAAGGGTATTTTAGCTTTTCCTTGTGTATATTTACAATCTATTACATAGTCTTTTTGGCTTACTACGTACTATTCTTCTTTTTGCCTTTTGAATAAATTTCTAATAATTGGTATGCTAAATATTTTGTCTACACTTAAGTCTAATTCTTTTCCTTTTATCTGATCAAATATGTTATAATCAAATATTATCTTTTGATCCGTAGATTCTTCATCCAGATATTCTTCCTTTTTTATTATTTGTATTTCTTTTTCAGTCATTATCTAATTCATTTTCTTCTTCTTCTTCTGATATTTCATATATACTATCGTCGCTATTTAGTTCATAGTCTATGTATTCTATTTGCGTATATTTTTCATTTTCTTCGAATATTATTTCTGATATTTGTTTCCTTTGTGGGTTTCTTGGTAACCTACAATTTCTAGCTATATGTCCTAATTTTCCGCAGTTATAGCATGTACATTCTGTTAACTTTAGTTTTGGTCTATATGGTCTTTTTGTTTTATAATTTTTTACATAATATTTTTTTTTTGGGTTTATATTTCTATATTTAGTTTTATACCTTTTATATCTCTTATTTTTAGAGTATGGGTTTTTATAATAATTAATTTCATCTTTACACCCGAATTTAGGTGCTACTTTATTGTTACAACATACTAGATTTTTTATTAGAGTTTTTTCTATTTGTAGTTTTTCTCTATATTCTTCGCAAGTATTAGAATACCAGTGATGTAAATATTTTATTCTAGCTCCTAATGTATCTGTCAGTCCTGCTTCTTTCCAATTTTTTATTATTTTTGAACTAAATGGTTCAGGTAATTTTGTAAAATATAACTGTCTGATTTCCTTACTTTCGTCTGTATTATATGATCCTTTATAATAATATTCTTTAAATGCACATGTATATTCGTCTATATAACACATATTGCATATTTCTAGTTTTATCATTAAATTTCTATTTATGATTTTTTCTCTATTTTGTTCTTCGTATTCTGTCATCATACTACTAAATTCATTTCTTATTGCTGCTTCATATTTTTGTAGTATCTCTATTGATGTTGTTGCAGCTTCGCCACTTATGTTTTTATTATTTCTTAATGTTTTTATACTTTCTTCTGTTAAATTTAACAACCATAACTTTACTGTTCCTATTAATGTTCTTTCTATGTATCCTGGTGCTTCTGTCATAGCTATTTTGTTATCTATTAATTGTTTCGCTATATATCCCATCTATAATTGGATAACTTTATTTGTGTCTGTCACACAATCTAGATCTAAGAAGTTATATTGTTCTACTGTTGGAGTTGGTGTCCATTTCTCATTATATCGTTTTTTCCATATATTATCCTGTCTATCTGAGTTTTCATAACTCCTTGTATAGTATTTTGGACCTGGTTTAGGGTCTCTTTCTCTTGATGTACTTGGTTTTTCTTCTACTTTACTCATGTTTATTTCTATGTTTTCACCATTTTCTATATCTTTTAATAATTCTGTATATGTTTCACCTGTTTCCGAATTTTGTTCTTCATTACTTTCATTTATTTCATCTATTCTTAATTCTGGTAAATTATGCTCTTCGTTATTTTCTTTTAGTTGTAATTTTTCTTTAAATGATCTTATTTCATTTTGTAATTTTTCTTGTTGTTCTTTTTCTTCTTTTTCTTTTTGTCTATTTTCATATATTTCTTTTAATGTTGCCAGTTCTTTTTCTAATTCTTGTATTTTTGTATTTTTAATATTTTCTATTTTTTGTACTTCTATTTTTGCTTCTTGTTTTATTTTATTTATTTCATTCTTTCTGTCTATTTCTTCGTTTTCTTTCATTATTCTTACCATAGCCGTTAAGCTATCTTCCAATTTAGCTGATTCTCTTTCTAGCATTAGGTTCATGATTTCTCCTATTTTCTTATATCTTCTTCCCAGATTAGAAAATACTATTTTTATTTTTATTCCTTCTGGATTTTCGAATGTTTTTTCTTCTATTACATATTCCTCCTTATTCATTTATAATTTGTTTTGTAATTTATATGTTAGTTTTTGTAATTCTATGTATAGATAGAATATTTCCTTTCTTTGTGCTAATATTGATTTATGGCATACTCCTGCAAATATATTTTCACTAAGTCTTTGTTCCCTATGTGTTATTTCTTGTCTTATTTGTTTAATCATTTCTGTTAGTTCTTCCTCGTATTTATTCATTAAATGTTTTATTATAATATTCCTTTTTTAAAGGAATTAATCTTTGTTTCTTTAGTATTTTATATATTTGTATTCCATTTTAGATATAGTATCTATTAACTTATTTAGCCTGTAGTTATCAGTTCTTGTCCCTTTCTCTCATCCCTTTCTCTCTACTCCTCTACTTCTCTCTCTTTTATAATTTCTCCATTCCGCACTAGATTGGTATCAGAGCTAGATAGAAAAATATAACAACCATGGATAAAGCTAACTCCGATGAGAAACCTACCGTGCAGGTATACCGATATACTTATGTTGATATATACTGTCATATGAATATGCATAGCTAAACTCACATATTCCTGATAATCATAATTATGGTAGAATAAATTTTATATTCGTTACTATATGCTGGAATTATTCTAAAAGCATGTTACATAGTTTGCTAGTAAATGGGAAAGGAGAGAAAACTTCTAAGAACAGTACTATCATGAGGGGGACACCGTTGAGGCAAGAAGTTGTGTTAGGGAGTACCAAAGTATGAGAAGTACTGTTTAAAGGAGAAGAGTATCATGCCGAGTACAATACTAGTAGTGACGAATAAACATGGTCTTGAATAATCCAGTTTATAGTAAGCTTATATAAAAAATATCCTATCATAAAATATGATTAGAGGGAATAATTGAGAAAAAAGCATCATAACATGACAAGTTTACATAATGAAGCGATAAATAATTATAAAACATTAGTTTTATATGCACTAAAAGACATAAGGATAGTAGAATTAAAAAGAATTATATGGGAAAAAATATTTAATAGAAAATCACAATGGTACGGGATAGATCTAGAAAATTTAAATATAGATGACGATTGGGAAATATATTCAGATCTAGAAATATATTCAGATTTAGAAATAGTATATTCAGATTAATGATTAATTACGAATATTTACAATATTGGTACGAAACTAAGATAGACATAATCCTATTAGGAAACTTGATAAAAGAAAATATAGAAATGTATCAAAGAACCCAAAATATAGAATATTTAGAATATATTCTAGAAAATATAAAAGAAATAATCAGGTTAATTCCCCTAAGGGAAGATTATTATAAAAAAATATAAAATAAAAAAAAATGGATGATTTAAAACATACTAAAAAGAGGATAAGAAAAATAAAAAGGAAATTAAAAAATTTATATCCAGAATATAAACAACTTAGTATTACAAGAACTGATAACAACAGGCTAAATAAGTTAATAGATACTATATCTAAAATGGAATACAAATATATAAAATACTTAAAGAAACAAAGACTAATTCCTTTAAAAAAGGAATATTATAATAAAATATTTAATGAATAAATACGAGGAAGAACTAACAGAAATGATTAAACAAATAAGACAAGAAATAACACATAGGGAACAAAGACTTAGTGAAAACATATTTGCAGGAGTATGCCATAAATCAATATTAGCACAAAGAAAGGAAATATTCTATCTATACATAGAATTACAAAAACTAACATATAAATTACAAAACAAATTATAAATGAATAAGGAAGAATACGAGATAGAAGAAAAAACCTTTGAAAATCTAGAAGGAATAAAAATAAAAATAGTATTTTCTAATCTAGGAAGAAGATATAAGAAAATAGGAGAAACCATGAACCTAATGCTAGAAAGAAAATCAGCTAAATTAGAAGATAGCCTAACAGCTATGGTAAGAATAATGAAAGAAAACGAAGAAATAGACAGAAAGAATGAAATAAATAAAATAAAACAAGAAGCAAAAATAGAAGTACAAAAAGTAGAAAATATTAAAAATACAAAAATACAAGAATTAGAAAAAGAACTGGCAATATTAAAAGAAATATATGAAAATAGACAAAAAGAAAAAGAAGAAAAAGAACAACAAGAAAAATTACAAAATGAAATAAGATCATTTAAAGAAAAATTACAGCTAAAAGAAGATAACGAAGAGCATAATTTACCAGAATTGGTAATAGATGAAATAAATTAAACTAATGAAGAACAAAATTCAGAAGCAAGTGAAACATATACTGAATTATTAAAAGATATAGAAAATGATGAAAATATAGAAATAAACATGAGTAAAGTAGAAGAAAAGCCTAGTACATCAGAAAAAAGAGACCATAAACCAGGTCCAAAATACTATACAAGGAGTTATGAAAACTCAGATAGACAGGATAATATATGGAAAAAACGATATAATGAGAAATGGACACCAACTCCACCAGTAGAACAATATAACTTCTTAAATCTAGATTGCGTAACAAACACAAATAAAGTTATCCAATTATGGATAGAATATATATAGCGAAACAATTAATAGACAACAAAATAGGAATGACAGAAGTACCAAGATACATAGAAAGAACATTAATAGGAACAGTAAAATTATGGTTATTAAATTTAACAGACGAAAGTATAAAAACGTTAAGAAATAATAAAAACATAAGCGGCGAAACAGCAACAACATCGATAGAGATACTACAAAAATATGAAACAGCAATAAGAAATGAATTTAGTAGTATGATGACAGAATACGAAGAACAAAATTGAGAAAAAATCATAAATAGAAATTTGATGATAAAATTAGAAATATGCAACATGTGTTATATAGACGAATACACATGTGTATTTAAAGAATACTATTATAAAGGATCATATACTACAGAAGAAAGTAAGGAAATCAGACAGTTATATTTTACAAAACTACCTGAACCATTTAGTTCAAGAATAATAAAAAATTGGAAAGAAGCAGGACTGACAGATACATTAGGATCTAGAATAAAATATTTACATCACTGGTATTCTAATACTTGTGAAGAATATAGAGAAAAACTACAAATAGAAAAAAACTTAATAAAGAATCTAGTATGCTGTAACAATAAAGTGGCACCTAAATTCGGGTGTAAAGATGGAATCAATTATTATAAAAATCCATACTCAAGAAATAAGAGATATAAAAAATATAAATCTAAATATAGAAATATAAACCCAAAAAGAAAATATTATGTAAAAAACTATAAAACAAAAAGACCATATAGACCAAAACGAAAGTTAACAGAGTGTACATGCTATAACTGCGGAAAATTAGGACATATAGCTAGAAATTGTAGATTACCAAGAAACCCACAAAGAAAACAAATATCAGAAATAATATTCGAAGAAAACGAAAAATATACGCAAATAGAATACATAGATTATGAACTAGATAGCGATGATAGTATATATGAGATATCAGAAGAAGAAGAAAATGAATTAGGTACTAAATCAGAACAAATAAATGACTGAGAAAGAAATACAAATAATAAACAAAGAAGAATATCTAGATGAAGAATCTACGGATCAAAAGATAATATTTGATTTTAACATATTTGATCAAATAAAAGGGAAGGAATTAGACTTAAGTGTAGATAAAATATTTAGTATACCAATTATTAGAAATTTATTCAAAAGACAGAAAGAAGAATACTACGTAGTAAGCCAAAAAGAACATGTAATAGATTGCAAATATATACAAGGAAAAGCTAAAAAACCCTTGATAACCAAAAGAATTATAAATAAAGAAATACAAGATCTAAAAGCAAGAGATCCAATAAGATACGTACACCTAGGAGGAACAGAAATATTAATAAAAGCTTGTTTTAGAGAAGGAATAGATACACCAATAGAAATATATTTAGCAGACGATAGAATAATAGAACCTATAGAGAAAAGCATAATAAGTGCAGTTAAAGGAAATTTAATATACCAAAAGTTTAAATTTATAATAAGTGCTAACTATTCAGTAGCAGTATCAGATAAAAATATAGATAAATCTTTAGTATTATATTGGAAAATGTCAGGAATAGAACTAGCCCCAGGCAGTAAGATATTTACAGCAAGATGTAAAAATTTATATGTATTAACTACTAAACATAAAATAACAGCAAAAAATAAAATAAATAGGATAAAAATAGAAAACCCCTTTGAAAAGATAGTTACTTTAATAGACAAAAATGAATATAGTTACAAAGAAATAGATTTTGACGAAGATTTAGAAATAGTAAAAGAAAGATTAAGTACATCTAAAAGAATAAACTATGAACCGAGATTAAGCATATCAGGTAGAAAATATGAAAGCAAGTATAAATTACGAACCAGAAATACAAGAATCATCTACAAAACTAATAAAACATCAAAAAGAGGAACTAAAACAATACTATATAACAGGAATAATAAATGAACAAAAATGTTTAATATTAATAGATATAGGGCAAGAAGAAAATAACATAACAAAAGAATTAGTTATGGAAGATAAGATAAAAGTAAAAAACCAGTCATGTCCAGACCTACCAAAAACATTAGTAAATACTAAAGAAATAGTAAAAAAGAAAATAATTATAGGAGGAATACCAATAAAGATAAAATTTGAAATACACCAAGAAAAAAATACAATATTAGGAATAAAATGGTTAGAAAAAATGAAACCATATAGCATAGAAAATAAACAATTAATAATAACACATGATAATAAGAGAATAATAATAAAAAGGGTCTAAAAGAAACTATGAAATGAAAATATATATACTAACAAAAATAATATTAGAAGGATATAATAATAGATATTATACACCAATTATAGATACAAGAGCAGAAGCTAATATATTTAAATATAACTGCTTACCAGAAGAAAAATGGGAAAAGTTAAAAACACCAATAGTAGTAACAGGATTTAATAATGAAGGAAGTATGATCACACATAAAGCAAAAAATATAAAGATACAAATATGGGATAAAATACTAACAATAGAAGAAGTATATAATTACGAACTAACAACAAAAGATATGTTATTAGGAATGCCCTTTTTAGAAAACCTATATCCACATACAATAACAAAAACACATTGGTGGTTCACAACACCATGTAACAACAGAGTAGGAGCAAAAAGAGATAGTAACAAAAATAGGAAGACAACAGAATGGATAAAAGGAAGTGAAAAAATAAACCAAAAATTAGAAAACGTAAATCAGTTAGATCATAAAATAGAATTAATCATATTTTCAATAAACAAAATAAAGATAATACAAGATAAATTAGAAACACTGTATAGTGAAGAACCATTAAAAGGATGGGAAAACCACAGAACAAAAGTTAAAATAGAACTAATAGAGGAAAATAGTATTATAACCCAAAAACTTTTAAGATATAATTTCAATGATTTAGAAGAATTTAAAATGCATATTAATGAATTACTAGAAAAAACATATATACAAGAAAGTAATAGCAAACATTCTAGCCCAGCATTCATAGTAAATAAACATAGTGAACAAAAAAGAGGAAAAACTAGGATGGTCATAGACTATAGAAATTTAAATGCAAAAACCAAAACATATAACTACCCAATACCAAATAAAATATTTAAAATAAGACAAATACAAGGATATAATTATTTTAGTAAATTTGACTGTAAATCAGGATTTTACCACCTAAAACTAGAAGATGAATCTAAAAAATTAACAGCTTTTACAGTACCACAAGGATTCTATGAATGGAACGTATTACCATTTGGATATAAAAATGCACCAGGTAGATATCAACACTTTATGGATAATTACTTTAACCAACTAGAAAATTGTATAGTCTATATAGACGATATATTACTATACTCTAGAACACAAGAAGAACATATAAGATTATTAGAAAAATTTATACATATTATAGAAATTTCAGGAATTAGTCTAAGCAAAGAAAAAACAGAAATAATGAAAAACCAAATAGAATTTCTAGGAATACAAATAGATAAAAACGGGATAAAAATGCAAACACATATAGTACAAAAAATAATTGGATTAGACGAAATGTTTGACACAAAAAAGAAGCTACAATCCTTTTTAGGATTAGTTAACCAAGTACGAGAATATATACCTAAACTAGCAGAAAATCTAAAACCATTACAGAAAAAATTAAAAAAGGATGTAGAATACCATTTTGATGACACAGATAAAACCCATATAAGAAAAATTAAAAATATTTGTAAACAATTACCAAAACTATATTTTCCAGATGAAAATAAACAATTTACATACATAGTAGAAACAGACTCTAGCGACCATAGCTACGGCGGAGTATTAAAATATAAATATGAAAATGAAAAAATAGAACACCATTGTAGATATTACTCAGGATCATATACAGAACCACAAATAAAATGGGAAATAAATAGGAAAGAACTATTTGCATTATACAAATGTCTGTTAAACTTTGAACCATAGATAGTTTATAATAAATTTCTTGTAAGAACAGATAATACACAAGTTAGATGGTGGCTTACAAGGAAAATACAAGATTCAATTACTACAAAAGAAATAAGGAGACTTGTACTCAATATACAAAACTTTACATTTACAATTGAAGTGATTTCAACTGACAAGAATGCAATTGCAGATTACCTATCAAGACAAAAGTACACAGGCGGAGGATAATACTCCGGATATACTCTCAATCCTTACTACACTTTCCCTGAAAGTGGACAGTATAGGAACGAGATTACAAAAGATAGAAACAAATGAGCTAAGTCAGCAGCATGACTCTAAACATGCGGAGCTAAGCCGATCAGAAGACTCAAAATTCCAGAGCTAAAAGGAGACGTTGGGAAACTCCCTAAAACCCATAACGATTTGTTAAATACAGCTGCAGGTACAAGCAAGGCTGCAGAAAATAAAAAAGCTAGCATAAAACCATTTACAAATACAAATCTGAACAAGGTATTTGATAAACCATTTACCCACAAAAGACAACCCACTGAGATATCAAGTGCCATACCCCAGACATCCACATATGCAAATAGCCTCCACAAAGATAAAAAGATATACAATCATATTACCCAAACCTACATCAAAAATATCTACAAGATACAAACTTTCCTAAACCTTAACCCGAGATCTACCACTACCCCCGAAAAAACACAAGACTATTTAACCCAAAAACTACAAGGATACAACCGGCTGATAGCACAGCCAAAAACAAATCCAAACCTAGTTAGAACTTGTTATAACTACGGATTACTTAGCACCGTATATACATACGACGGCGAAGAGATAAGTGGAATTCCAGAACTCCACAAAGCCTTTATTACATATAAACGAATTACAAAAGGAAGTTTATTTTTTATAAAATTCTACACAGCACCAGCAGAAATATTAGGTAGTCAAAATAGGCCTGACCAGGGAAATGATTATACCGGAAGATATATCGCGACAAGCAGAGATACTAAAAGTTGAGATACCAAGTTTTTATGCAAATAAAAGAATAATTGGTATATCAAAAATTATCCAGGAATTAGCTACAAATTATCTACAAGGCAATGCCATATGGATTTATTATTCCAGAGATCATTTAATGATCTATGCCAATTCAAGAGAGTTACGGCAAGCAGATATGGATGAAGTCCAGAAATGGATTTTATCTTTATTGAAACCAGAACTACAACCAACAACTAGAGCCTTGAAGACAGGGTTCATTTCAGAAGAATTATTAACCAGATATTGCAAGCTAATCGGCCATAAATATCCAGATCATATATGCTCCAAATGCAAAGGAGAAGATAACGTTATTCCAGACGTTCAGCTTGAATAAATGGACTAACAGAAGAAGGACAGCTTGCAGATACCGAAGATAGCTACAAAGAAGATATTTACAAAAGCAGTTATGTAATTATTGTAATAAGTTTAGTCGTGTTGTGTCGGCCAAAATAAACGGTCAATATATTAGACAAATGTAAAATGTAAAAGAACATATTTCGCTAAGAACCTTTGTGCAGAGAAGAAGACGATAAAATTAACATGAACACAAAGTACATATGTAAATAAAAAGAAGATGAAAATATTAGCATGCACATATATACTTATTTAATGAAATCGAATAAAATTATTAGCATAAAATGATTTGTAAAGTGAAATAACTCTTGTAGGATTTCATAGAATTTTTACATAGAACAATACTCATCCTTGCATCCAAAATGACATAATCAAAAGCAAATCTAGCCTAGAAGGCATAGGAAAAAACATCAAATCACATAGAAAATTGAAGAAGCTTTTGTTATTAATTTTCTTGTATGTGTACAAATTAATAAGTATCCAAACACAGAAAGAAAATCTGAACAACAATATATACCATATGCGCAAAGTAATCCCACAAGTAAGGTCTGAAGAGCGTAGAGTATATGAAGACGTGACCTTGGGGGTATAGAGTTTGTTTCCGCTAAACCCTTGGCCAATTGAAATTTCTCTATTTAAGAAAAATAAAATTAATTTAATCACACACACCTATATTAGCTGAAACATGTAAACTGATGGGTATTTCTTGGTATTGCCTGAATAATAGTTGTCCTCTGTTCCTCGTTATATATAACAAAAAGCTGTTGAAAAACATAACTCCCGGTTTGACTCTTCATCAGATCACCAACAGAGTGAATCAACTCGCTAAGTACACTTTCAATTTCTTCCTTATTCCCTTTCTCAAGCTTAGCCTGAATTATTTTGCTTCCTTGTTGTTCCTGTTGGGTTTTTAATAGGTGTGAATGACAATGGATAGGTATTTTTTCAAATGGATGCATTTTGAATAGGCACCTTTTCATATTGAATGGGTTATGACATTTTCGATGAGTTGTGATGTTTTCGATAGGTTGTGACTTTCCTTATTCGTTATGACTTTTCCTATACGTTGTGACTTTTCGGATAAGTCACAATAAGTACTTCTTGATACTACCTTACTTTTCATAAAATTTCTTAACTTCCTTTGCATATTTTCTAACAAATAAATATAGACTCATATGTGATTTGTTCATTTGTTGAGTTCGCCGGAGTACTGTAATTTACATTACTGCTATTACAGAAAAAAAATTCCGTTCTATCATGGGAGAAAGTAACCCATAATCTTGACAACAGTGAGAGAGTTATAATTCCTTAAGGACACATTGTGATTACAGTGGGCTCGGAATAATATTCTACTTCTTCTACTTTTGTGATTTACTATTTTGAACACAAGATACTAACAATTTTAAGGAATGAATTATAAGCAAATTATATATTGTGTGTTCCTAAGAAAAATTAATGGTGTCATAGGTATGAGGAGTGAGAAGAGGAGGAACCCGGTGAAAGTCTGTCTATGAACAAATAAATTTTTGGTCCCTCGAATTTGCCTGTTGTGATCTCCTACTGCTTGAGAATAATTCTTTCTCTGCTCTTGCAATAGATAGATCAAAACTGTTTTCTTCTCCTGCTTTTATAGTTGTTTCATGTTGTTATCTTTTGGTAGGAAGGCCGACTTCTAAAGAACTTTTCCTTGTTTGACAAGGACACACCTTGCCTTATTTGATATGAACACCATAAATAGACTTTTACCAAAAATAGATTTTGCCTATTATCAAAACTTGTATGACAAGGAGTCTTAGACTTTAATTTTTGACTTTTTGATGATGACAAATCTATCCAATTTTTGTGTGAAAGTCCTAGCACACAACCCATAGCACACACCACACAACATAAGTATCAACACTTCTCTTCACTACACTTTACACAGTATCAGCCCATAACCTTTCACATACACTTACTTCCCCCCTTTTGGCATCATTTAAAATAGGGTCAAGACAATGCAAGTTAGTTAACGAATATACAGGAAGAACTCATAGCCATTGGGGCAACAGAGCCACAATCAAGAGAGGAAGCACACTTAGATACTGAGGATATTAGCCATTCAATTAAAATTATCTCAAGCACGGGAAATAAGCACAAAACGGTAGTAAGATAAGCACAATTAAGAAAATCATTGGCCCAAAACAAATCATTCTAAAATCAGTTATAACCCCCCCCCCCAAAAAAATAATAATAATATTGTTTGTCATTAAGAATCAAAAAAATGAGTAAGGAATTGAATCAAGAGGGCTTAGGATAATGAGGAGGGAGGCTTGGATTTAGGGAGGAGATCCATGAGGGACTGAATGTTCTCAAAATGTTTTCTCTGCTGCATCATCATCTCAGTTTCTAGGGCATCCACTTGAGCTTGTGAGGGTGAAAGACACTCCTTGAACCCAGCATTTTCCTCTTTCAGCTGAGCAGATTCCTTGTTTGCAGCTTCCAGATCCAACAACATTTGAGTCACGGGCTAGAGCTCTTCCTCCCAACATGCTTCTTAGGTAGACAATCACACTCCTCCAAAGTGGAATGAGTGATTTTGTCACTTTTTGTAGCTGCAACCCCCTTTCCCAGAGGTACTCCAAAGCTCTTAAAGACTATAGAGAGCAAGAATCTATAGGCTAGTTGATGAGGACCAGTCTTTGAAGATGTCACTCTCTTCATGTGCTTGATTATGAGAGCTGGAAGAATCAACCTCTCATCCATATCGAGGGCATGAATAATCCCTAGATCCCTAAAGCTGGCCTCATGTCTTCTTCCTCCCCTAGGCAGTATCTGTTTGTTCACAATTTCAAACAAGATCTTGTGAAGAGGATACATATCTCCCTTGAACACCTTCCTAGGATTTCTCTTCTCCTTCCCTGGTGTAAACTTCCTTGTCAATAGACATCTCTCATATGTTTTCCAAACATACTCCTCTAAACCCTCAGCTGGCACATTCAAGATTTCTCCTAATTTTACTGGGTCAAACTGTCACAACCCAAAATCAAACTGTGATGGCGCCTACATAACCCCCCGGTAGGTAAGCAAACTCAAGAATGCAGAAGTATAGTAAAATGATTTAAATAATAAAATATAGGAGGAAATCATAAAAAAGGGGGCCAACAGTATATATACATACCAACAACAATAAATACACAAAATGGACCCAAAGTGACCGAGAAGACAAAACATCTACAAGACTACCGGACCTGATGTCACCAGTACAAGAGCATCTAAAGTACGGAATAGCTATACAACAAGTGATGTCTATCCAAAATACAAAAATGTATACATATATGTAAATGGAAGACGGTAAAAAGATCTCCAAACTCCAAGATCTCACCGCAATCCAAACAGCAGCTGGCCATGAACGACTGGAGGGTGAACGAGGGTGGCTCGTACTAGGTGTTGTATCAGAAGAAGATGCAGAGTGTAGTATGAGTATCAAAACAACGGGTACCAAATAGGCATCATAGGCCGAACGAGCTCAGAAAAATAATATATATTATAAGACACAAGATAGTAAACTAGCTATAGGGATCCACCTAAATCTAGTTATCAATAGAAAATAGAACTTTCTAAACTGGCGGTGAAGAAAATAATGATAATAAAGACAAAGTCAGTCTAAGTATATGTAAGCAATGCAAGTCATTGTAATGCATTGTGAAATGATATGATGCAGAATATGGTCAATGCAGAAAAGTAAAATACGATATCTGATACCCAAGGCGCCCAAAACGTAACCTTGAGCTCATCAACATATGCATAAAAGTAAAACCCATATATGTGCTCCTCAGGCCCCGAAATCATGCCTCGGACTTATCAATAGGAAAGTAAATAGAGAAAAGGTCCGAAAATGTCCCTCGGATCGGCATAACAGTGGTACTTTCCTTTCTTTTGAAAACCAGTGGTTAAGTAAAAATCTCACGTTTGAACCAAAAATCTCATATTTTTATCATTTCCAAACCATTTTTCATGCAATGCAGTATGAGATATGATGCCATATTCAGGGAGTATCAAATCAACTCGGGCAAAATACCCTCCAAATAAGATAATTGACCTGGACTCCGTCTGATCCATGCTATGGCCTCGGGCTCACAGATAGACAAATACTGTAATAAATGGCAAAAGTGGGAGTAAGGCAAGAAAACAAGTAAAACACCTACTATACCTCAAAAACCTCCTCAAATCACCCTAAGGATTCTAGGCTAGCCACAACATTCTACAAGCTCCTATACTAAGGATACACATGGTAGTACTATTCTAGAGTCTCAAAAATGGCCAAGATAAGTGGAAACATGATTTAAGCCTAATTTTAACCTAAGCCCAGCCTAACATTCATGCAACTCATAACATATAATATCTAACTAACCAAGTCTAAAATAAGTAAATTGAAACCTACCTCGGGGCTGGACTGCAAGCTCGAACCATCACTCGTGTTACTTCCCCTTTCGAATGGCCTCGGAATGCTGGCACACTATCAAGAACATAATCCAAGTGTCAAGATAAGAAAAATTACACCTATATTGCTATATGGAAATTCAGGCCAGAAATCAGGTCAAAAAATAACCCTCGTGGCTCGTGCAACGAAACAGAAAATAAAATTCACAATCACGTTCGCTGCGGGCTTATAAACCCATGCTCAAAATTTGAGCGCAAATGGGACTCATTTTGGAGCCCAAAATAGCCCCCAAAGTTCACTATAATCGAAGGATTTGCATGCAATTACGATCAAATTTATGGAAGAAATACAGAAATATTGCTAGGACTATAACTAGAATGAACAGACGAAGAGAATTACCTCAATAGGACACATAATCGATGTGAATTGGTGATTTTCCACCTTAGCCGAGCTCTATCAATGGAGAAAAGTTTGTTGGAATAAAGTTTGAAATGAAGGAGAAGCTCATTTAAACCACCAGTGATTGATGCACCTGCGATCAAAATAACGTGAGTGTGGCATCGCTGTTGCACCCAGACCACCACAAGGGCGGTGGACAATCAAACTCCCAATGCCTGCAGGTGTGGTGAACACGCTGCAGAGGCAGCACTGCAGGCACGATAAAAGAAGCGTAGGGGTGACCCCCTGTCGATGTCACCCAAGGCCGCAGGTGCGAATGGTGACTACAGGGGAGGCAGTGCAGGTGTACCCCCAGGCATGTAGGCACGCTACACCAGATACCAGCAGCACCAGCTGCATGGAGACACACATCAAAATTCTACGATTGCACCCTTGAGATTCATTTGAAACCCCGTGAACACAAATAAGATATGCTACTCTACCAAAAATGGCATTCTGAACTCAATGAAATTGACAAACTCCCAATGGAGATCGTTTTGAAGAAAAGTGGTCCCCATACTCAAAAACCAACTTTAACTAAAAAGGAACCCAATAGCCCAAAATGAGTCTGGAAGCCTCAGGACTCAAAACAAAGGTCCCTCTAGCCAAAAGCCGATGTTTCGGAGCTAACAGTGCTGATGGAATTTCCATCCGAGGTTGTCTTCTCCAAATATTGACCAAAGTCAATTCTACCAGCTTAAAGAGTTGAAAAACAGAAAAATGAGCTTAAAACACAAACGAACTGCTTGGGAACCAAACCATCAGTCCCGGCAAGTCATAAATAACTTATAGTCGCTGTAGGAAAGTTCAAAATGCAGAAAAAGCACAAAAATCAAGGAAATGATCTAGAGGGTTATTACAACATCCACTACTAAAAGAACTTTCATCCTCGAAAGTTAAAGAAAGAAAGGTATCTGAAGGCTCAAAAAGGTGAGGATAGAAGGTCTGTATGTTAGGCTCGATCTCCCAAGTAGTCTCCTTGACAGGATGATTCCCCCACTGAACCTTAACTGGCGGGATCTCTTTGGACCTCAACTTCCTAACCTTCCTATCAAAAATAGAAATTGGCTCCTCCTCAAAGGCTAGAGACTCATCCAACTGAATTGAATCCCACTGAAGCATGTGAGACTCATTCGGAACATATCACCGCAGGATAAAAACATGGAAAACTGGATGAACACTGGAAATAGCAGGAGGCAGGGCCAACTCATAAGCAACCTCTCCAATGCAACGAAGGATCTCGAATGGCCCAATGAACCTAGGACTAAGCTTACCCTTCCTCTCGAAACTCATCATGCCCTTCATGGGTGACACTCAAAGGAAGACACAGTCACCAACCATAAACTCTAAGTCTCAAACTCTCCGATCAGCATAACTCTTCTGCCTACTTTGGGCAGTGCAAAGTCTATCTTGAGTAACCCAAACTCTATTCATAGAATCACGAAGCAAGTCAGTACCCCATGTCCTAACCTCGAAGGCATCAAACCAACCCTTCAGAGATCTGTACCACCTACCATAAAAGGCTTCAAATGGAGCCCTCTGAATGCTGGAATGATAACTATTATTATAAGCAAACTCTGACAAGGCTAAGAAATAGTCCTACTGACCTCTGAAATCAATAACATAGGCCCGTAACATATCCTTCAGAACCTGAATAGTGCACTACGACTGACTATTAGTCTGCGGGTGAAAAGCAATGTTAAGCTCAACTCTAGTACCCAACTCCCTCTGAATAAACCTCTAGAAATATGAATTAAACTGAGTACCACAGTCAGAAATGATAGAAACTGGCACCTTATGCAAACGGACAATCTCACAGATGTAGATCTGAGACAACCTCTCAGAACTGTAGGAAGTTTGAACCGGTAGAAAGTGAGAATACTTTGTCAATCTATCCATGATAACCCAAATAGCATCAAATCTCTGCAAACTACGTGGCAAGCCTACCACAAAGTCCATAGCTAACCACTCCCATTTCCACTCTGGAATGGGTAGCCTCTGAGTTAAACCACCTGGTCTCTAATGCTCAAACTTCACCTGCTGGCATATCAAGCACCTAGACACAAAATCTGAGATATCCGTCTTCATTCCACACCACCAATAGTGCTACCTCAAGTCACGATATATCTTAGCTGCCCTAGGATGAATGGAATACCTAGAACAATGAGCCTCCTCCAAGATCAACCTGACCAGACCTTGTCCACTTTCTTTATGTCCGTTCTTTCTATCTCCACTTAAGAATTTGAATTAGTACGGTAGTATTACCCTTGCAACCCTGAGTGGCCTTTGCATATGCCTTTGGACCATAGATGGTGGGACATTTGGGAAGTGTCCATGAGTCCTGAACATTATTTTGCGATTATGAGCTGGTTATCTGTGTTGTAGAGCGAATTGAGCCTGTGCAGGACCAGTGGGTTGATTGTGATTTGTTGAGCTATTGGTTATATTTGAGCATATCATCATGATCATGAAATGAGCTTTTCTGCATCATTTTACTACTATATGGTTGCGAGCCTGACTATCACCAGTTTTCTAAACCTTGCATGGCCCCGAGGGCCCATTTTCAGTTATAAATGGTTATAAATGGATTTAAAATTGGTTTTATGGATTTTCTTTAGATAAAAGAGATTATGCAATTATTTTTCACATTGATACTAGAATCGTCTAGGCCAGAGTGCAAGACATGGTTTTATTATTTATTTTAGACCTGGATAGACTCTGGGCACGCATATTGAGATATTGAGAGCTTGTATGTAGTCTCGGAGACCTCCATGGACCTTGCCAATTCAGACTAGAGGTTATAGGCCAAGAGTGTCGGATGAGGGGTATACAGGGGAGTAGAGGTATACGGGAGAAGCCTTCCATGGGTCCTACCTGTTGGCCCTACGGGCATCGAAGGAGGTTCAGACGGTACTACTAGCACTTCATAGCATATTATACATTGTTTGCATGGTTCCACCCTTGTTTACTGTTTGCTGAGTGTACGCTCTAGTAGTATGGGATGCCGGAGGGTTTCTTTTCATTTGTATGTATTTCTCGGGTGTATGGGCCTTTGTTGGGATTGTAGATAGATTGATTTACTTACTCCTATCGTAGTTACCTACTAGCTTGCTTATGATCATCCTTACCTTGTGAGTTGTATTATTAGTATGCTTATGATTAATTGCCTTTGTTTCCTTCTTGTTATTTGAGGTTACCGGTATAATGCTTTGTTCTTTAATCTTTCCTTTAGTTACTGTTATTGCAAGGATCCAGGTGCATTCTCTGCTCTTTCATCTGTGTTCTGTGATACATATTTTATAGCTATCTTAGTTCACTTGTGTTCTGTTGTGACTTCTATCTGTGCAAGCTTCCTTGTTCCTTACTCTGTTTGCTTCTGTGACTTTTTCCTTCCTTATCTGCTATTTACTACTTTTATATTTTATAATGCTCAGTCAGCCTATGATGCCTACTGGGTACCCATTGATTATGCAATGGGTGCTCATACTACACTTCTGTATCTCCCTGGTGCAGATCCTAGTATAGGCCATCGCCATTAACACAGAGACTCCAGCCAGGGGCCAGTGTAGGCCTAGAGGTAGAGGTCGAGGGCGTGCCCAATCAGCGACATTATTTAGAGCTTTTGAGGCTGAGTATGAGCCTGAGCCAGTTCCAGATCAGCATCTCGTGGACCAGGGGGTAGCCAATGTGCCACCAGGGCTAGTAGCAGCATCAGTATCAGCGCCAACACTAGCCTTACCTCCTACACCTGATACTCTGAGCTTGATTCTTTAGTTGTCGAGTATGGTTGGGGATCAACCTTCTAATACGGCCTAGACATCACTCAGGGGGTAGCCCTAGGTGTTTCGAGTTCAGGAGCGCAGCCTGCTACTGCGGCTCCTCGTGCATAGATTCTTCCAATTCCTATAGTTGCTCAGCCTCTCACTCCTCGCCCAGTCATTTAAAGTCAGAGCAGAAGGTATGGGTCCAGTTTTTGAGATTATCCCCACCGAGGTTCTCTGGTGCTCCTAGACAGAAATCCCATGAGTTTATTATTACTTGTAAGGAGATGCTACATCATCTTGGTTAGTTGGATGCCGACAGAGTAAATTATACAACCTTTTAGCTGGAGGTCCTAGCTAAGCTTTGGTAGAGTGCCCAGTTATCTTGCAGACCTTCTGAGTCTCCTCAATTGACTTAGAAAGAGTTCTATGAGGCCTTTATGGCTAAGTTCCTACCACAGTGTGACTGTGAGCATCGTAGGGATCAGTTCACTCGATTAATGCAGGATTCGATGACAGTATCTGAGTATGAGACTTATTTTCACCAGTTGGATCCATTTGGGGATATGATTATTCCTACAGAGCCAGATCAGGTTCATCGATTTGTTTGGGGTTGAGGACCAAACTTCGACAGAATGCAAATATACTAGTTGCTAGTGGACGACCGTTTTAGGCTATAGTGGACCATGCTCGCACTATAGAGGATTTGCATCGCCAGTATCAGGGGTTAGAGATAACAGGCCATGCTATCAGGGCGGTTATAGTGGTTCCTGCTCTGGTGGTAGAGGTTTTGGTCGATGGGGCAGAGGATATTAGCCATAGCAGCATCCAGGTCAGTCTAGCCAGCCAGTTCTGGCATCACTACAGGCTTTAGGTGGGCCTCATTTTGATCACAGTTACAATAGTCATCATGGTTCAGTGGGCCGAGATCAGGTCAGTCTTTGAGGGGTATATCATCTGGGGTATCAGGTTGTGGTGGCCAGTCAGGTTCAGCCAGTTCATCTCGGTATGGTAGGCCATCAGGGCCTTGCTATGAGCGTGGTATCGTTGGTCACTTTGCCATGGAGTTCCCCTAGTGAGGTACAGTACAGCCAGCTGCTCAGCCTTTGATAGTAGTGCATTCATCGGTTAGGGGTGGTGGTGTTTAGGGTAGGGGTGGTTCCCAGCATAGCAGGATAGGTGGTTAGGATGGCGATCAGTCAGGTGGAGGTTGGAGTCAGTTTTATGCGTTCCTTGGTAGATCGGAGGTAGAGGCCTCATATGCGGTGATCACAAGTATAATTTATGTCTGCCGCCAATTATCTTTAGTATTGTTTGATCCTGGTTCTTCATGTTCGTATGTTTTTGCCTACTTTGTTCCTTGTTTAGGGTTGGCTAGTGAGCCATTATCTATTCCTATATTTATTGCTACCCTAGTAGGTGATTCTTTAGTAGTGGATCAGATTGCTAGATCCTTCTTGATAGTTGTTGGTGATCTTGAGACTTGGGCTGACTTGATGATTTTAGATATGCTAGATTTTTATGTGATTCTGGGCATGGACTGGTTATCCCCTCACCAAGAAATTTTGGATTGTTATGCCAAGACCATTACCATAGTTGTGCCTGGTGTATCCCCAGTTGTGTGGCAGGGTTCTGTTGGTCGCACGCTGTCTGGGATTATTTCTTATTTTCAGGCTAGGAAGTTGATTTCACGCGGGTATTTGTCTTATCTAGCATATGTCCAAGATGTTAGTGCCGACACTTATTCTCCCAAGTTGGTCTCCGTGGTTAAAGAATTTTTAGATGTGTTCCTAACCGACCTACCAAGCTTTCCATCGGATCATGATATAGACTTTGCCATTAAGTTAGAGCCGGGTACCAGGCCCATTTTTATTACTCTGAATCGTATGGCTCCATCTGAGTTGAGAAAGCTTAAGGTTCAACTTCAGGACTTGTTAGCTATGGTTTTAATCAGGTCAAGTGTGCCGCCTTGGGGTGCTCCAGTTCTGTTTGTGAAGATGAAAGATGGCTCGATGCAGATGTGTATTGATTATCGGCAGCTAAATAAGGTGACTATAAAGAACAGGTAGCCGATGTCGTGTATAGATGACTTGTTTGATCAGCTCCAGGGTGCAGTAGTGTTTTCTACGATAGATTTGAGGTCAGGCTACAACCAGTTGAGGATTAGGGCTGAGGAAATCTCTAAGACAACATTTAGGACACGTTATGGACATTATGAGTTCCTGGTAATGTCTTTTAGGTTGACTAAGGCCCCAACAACTTTCATGGACTTGATGCATAGGGTGCTCAAGCCATACTTGGATTCTTTTGTGATCATCTTCATTGATGACATATTGATATACTCACAGAGTGGAGAGGAGCACTTGAGGATCGTACTCCAGACTTTGAGAGATCATCGGCTTTATGTCAAGTTCTCAAAATGCGAGTTTTGTCTTGAGTCAGTAGCATTCCTAGAACACGTAGTGTCTAACGATGAGATTAGAGTGGACCCAGGGAAGATTGTAATCATCCGTGATTGGCCAAGACCTACTACTCCTACCCAGGTTCGTAGTTTTGTTGGGTTGGCATGATAGGCAGTTCATTAAGGGATTTTCTTCCATAGAAACACCTTTGTCTAGGCTGACTAGGAAGGATGTTCCATTTCAGTGGTCTGATCATGTGAGGATAGCTTTTGGAGGCTTAAGGCCTTATTCACTTCAACTCCGATGTTGACATTGCCAGGTGAGGGTCAGGGCTTCTCAGTGTATTATGATGCTTCGTCAGTTGGTCTTGGTTGTGTGTTGATGCAGAAAGGTCGTGTGATATCTTATGAGTCGAGGCACCTGAAGGATCATGAGTGCAACTACCCCACTCATGCCTTGGAGTTGGCAGTGATAGTCTTCGTGCTCAAGATCTTGAGGCACTATCTATGTGGAGTTCACTGTGAGATTAACACTGACCATCGTAGTCTTCAGTACATCATGAGCCATCGAAAGCTGAACTCTAGGCAGCAGAGATGAGTTGAGTTACTGAAGGACTAAGACTTCACTATTTTGTACCATCTGAGCAAGGAAAACATGGTAGCGGATTCCTTGAGCTGGAAGGCAGTGAGTATGGGCAGCTTAGCGTCTCTTTTAGTTTCGGAGCCGCCGTTGGCTTTGGACATCCAGTCCTTGGCTAATCATTTTGTCATGCCCCAAACCCGGGTGGCACAACTGGCACCTAATGCCAAAACTTAGGCCAAAGCCGACCTTGTTGAACTATTTGCCAATGGCACATACCAACCACACACAATCAAGAAAACAAAAAAGTATATACAATGTAAACTAGGCCAATGAGCCACTAAACTTTCAACACAATAACAACAAGAAGGCCCAACTGGCTAACAAGCTAAAGCTAATAAAAATACAAAGTCAAAATGTCCACCATTGTAGCTATGCAATCCAACTGACTAGTCTGCAAGCCTCTATGAATACAATACTGGGTGGGACAGGGCCCCAACCTACCCAAAGCTATAAATAGCAAAAAGGCAATCCTCTGAAACTCTGACAACCCCTGGAAGGAAAGGAGTCAACCTACCCGGCAGGTCTGTATGGTCTCTCTCAGAACTTGCAGGCATGAATGTAGCACCCCCCAGGCAATGGGGCATTAGTACAAAATAATATACCAAGCATGTAAGGCAAGCTAAAAACTGAAATTGAAGTGTAAGGACTGAACAAAAGGGTAGGAGGAAGACAGAAGTACAATAACTTACCTTCCTGTAATAAGATACCATCTAAAGAACATATCACTGAAACTTTGAGGCTCTATGGTACCATATATGTCCTACCTCGTAGGTACAACCTACCCATCCTAAAGTACGGTATGTGCGGCCTATAGGCGCGATAATGTAATGTAACTGCTACCCCATAGGTACATCCTGCCAGTCCCGTAGGTAAGGTTTGCCCGGCCCGAAGGCATGGTAATATAATATAATTGCTTCCCCGTAGGTACAGCCTTCCCTCCCCATAGGTACAACCTTCCCTCCCCGTAGGTATGGTTTTCCCATCTTGAAGGCACGATAATAGTAACCAGAATATATGCTCCAAAACCCTACAGTGTCAGTGTTTGCTGAGGAAAAAACAAGCTCATAGGTGGCAGCAAGATGATCAAAACAACACAATAATATCATTTAATCATAGGTGACCTCAATACAATCATAACATTCTCTTCTAGGCCGCTAAGTAAGGAATAAAGTGCTGCTGATAGTCGCTATATCATGTTGTGGGAAAAAGCCCAATACTATAAGGCCACAAGTCAAATAATAACGTTATAAAGGCTATAAAATCTTTGGCCTTAAAGGTCATGCCATAAAGTGAAAACGAAGCCTTAACATACCTTTCAACTGAACTCTTAAAGGTGTTGCTATGAAGCTTGACCAATCAAATGTAATGCAACAAATGTGAGAATCAACAAGACTGCAAGAACGAGCCATAACCAATCAATAAGGAATTAATGTCACACTCGCAACCAGCCAAGTCCAAATAATAAAATGAGGCTACTAACAATAATAAACAGCACCTAAATCCAACAACAATATGGTAACCATATCTCGGAGGAGCGACGAGCTCTTGAGGAACTATTTCAAGGCGTACTTCACGTCATTTAGTCTAACAACCATCTTACATGACTCCAATAAGAATCAAGAAAATCCCTAGTCCATACAACACCTTAACACCATCAGTACACAACAATATTAATCAAACTTAACAAGACAAAAGGGCTGACCGGAGCTACGGTGTCCGAAACACCGCTTCGTGGCTCAAAAATCTATACAAACGACACTAGAACATAGGATTATGAAGGAGGGTCATAGGAGGAAGGTTACGTCAACATAAAGCTTTGAAATCCCAAGATAAACAAGCTTCCTCCTTTCAGTAACAACAAATGGAGCCAAAATCACCAAGAAACTACTATAAGTCATCAGAAAATACAACTTTTCGTGACTAGAAGCTTAGAATCTTGATTCAATAAATAGATAAGTGTACGGGATCCTTAACTTGACAATATAAATCCGTAGCTACTGCAAATAACTCAATAAACATATGCTATATCGCTGCCACAACACCCATGGAGATACCCTATGAAATCAACAGGACAAACTAAACCAAAATAACGAGCTCGCGACGTAAAGCAACTTCCGTTAAACTTCCGAATTGAAAGCATTAAGGTCCATGGATTATTTAGGGGTTTTCCCTATGATTTTCAGTAATTTTTGTCTATTTTTATGAGTTCAAAATGAAGGAGAATCTTATTTATAAAGGCAAACCGACTTAGGGGCTAGGGGACCCACCTTGACATGTCTGCTTGTGCAGTCTTATGAAAATGTGAATATCTCTCTATTCTGAAGTCGTATGGATGAGAAGTTTAGTGCGTTGGAAACTACACTCGTAGAGCTCTGATTTTGTAGGTTGGGGGCCTTCTAAGTCTTTATATATTGGAAAAAAATCTTTGAGACATTTGACCCAATGTTTCAGAGAATTTCTCAATGGCATTTACAATAACTTTCCCCGACTTTTATTTTACAACTTGCTTGACTTCAAAACTTAACATAAAACCATTGTGCATTTAAAATACTTCATAAGACGTCATTCTTACATATTAAGAACTCGTAGTCTTACACCAAAAGTATAAGTGAATTCAAAGTTCAAACGGGTGGGATGTTACATCCTCCCCCTCCCTAGAGATATTCATCCTCGAATGAAGATAATATACATGGAATCATAGGAAACATCATAAGAACTTATAAAATACCAAAGTAATGTGCCTCAAGTACTCTACTATCTATTTGTTTTGAACATCATCTGAAGTAGTTAATAAGTGGGAATATCTGGACTTCGTGTCCTCTTTATCTTCCCACGCCATCTCCTGATATTATGATTTCACTACAATACTTCCACTGAAGCTATATCTTTATTCTGCAATCTCCTAATCTGGCGGTCTACTATGACAACTGGACTTCTTTATAAGATAATTCCTTTAAAATCTGAACATTTGTCATTAGTATTATATATGTTTGATCTCTGATACACTTCTATAACATAGAAACATGAAAGACTAGGTGTAATGCCTCTCACTCTGAATGCAACTCTAGTTGGTAAGCAACTTTGTATATATGTCGCATAATATGGTAAAGTCTAATATATCGAGGGCTCAGCCTTCCCTTCTTGCCAAATTGCATAATGCTCTTCATTGGCAAAACCTTCAAAAAGACTTAAATTGTCAACATTGAACTTTAAGTACCATTTCCTAACATCTCAATAAGTGACAAGTGATCATCTAGTTCCTTCTGAAATCTAGCACACATGCCCATAACATATCTTCGAGTTTCTAGATCTTACATTTATCTTGGCCATTGGTCTACGAATGAAAAGTTGAACTATGATTAACCTGAGTCCTCAAACCCTTCTAGAAAGATGTCCAAAATTATGCTGTAAATCATGCCTCTCTATCTGAAATAACTGATACTAGACATCATGAAGTTTGACTATTTCTCTAATGTACACTCTGACATACTCTTCAGCTTAGAATGTGGCCCTGAGTTAGACGAAATGGGCCGATTTGATCAACTTATCAACAATCACCCAAATAGAATCCAACTTCCATCGCAAACAAGGCAAACTTGTGACAAAATCCATATTTACGGCCTCTCACTTCCACAATGCAATAAATATCTCCCGAGTCAGCACACTAGGCTTTTAATACTTTACCTGTACATGTTGACTATTTGGGCACTATGCCATGAACTTAGCTATTTTCTTCATCCCAACCACCAAAAATCTCCTTAATATCATAATATATTTTTGTGGGTCCTAGGTGAATAGAGTAACAATAATGGTGTGCCTTTTACATAACATGTTGTCAAGGCCCTGCAACATCCAGAACATATAACTGATCTTTGAATCTGAGGAATCCATCTCTTGCTATATCCAAGGCTAAAGATTTCTGCTAGTGAGTCTTGAGCTGCTCTAAAATAGGATCCTTGTATTATTGTGCCTTCACCTCCACAACTAGAGATGATACGGTTGTGTCCTGAACTGTTATCCCAGTGTTATCGGAGTCTAATAATTTAACCCCCCAAATTAGCTATCTGATGGAGCTCTTGGGCTATCTCCCACTTCTCAACTCCCAAATATGATAAACTACCCATATACTTACGACTGAGGGCATATGCTACTATATTGGCTTTCCCTGAGTAATATAAGATATCCATATCATAGTCTTTCAGCTATTCAAGCCAATGGTGCTATCACAGGTTCAACTCTTTCAGTCTAAAAATATACTAGAGGCTCTTATGATCTGTATAAATATAAGCATGAACTCCATACAAGTAATGCCTCCAAATCTTTAAGGCATGAATAAATGCAGCCAATTCTAAATCGTTGGTCGAGTAGTTCTTCTCATCCTTCTTTCACTATCTAGAAGCATAGGCAATTATCTTTCTGTGTTGCACCAGAACATAAACCTGCCTAATGTTTGAAGCATCACAATACATTGTGTAGCCCTTTGGACCCTCTGGTGAGGTCAGAACCAGTGTTGTAGTCAATTTATATTTCAGCTCTTAGAAACTCCATTCACAGGTTGTGGTATACTGAAACTTAGTCTCTCTCTGAGTCATCTTTATCAAGGGCATTGAAAGTGAAGAAAATCCTTCCATAAACCTTTTATAATACCCTACTAACCCCATAAAGCTATGAACTTCTGTCATGGTTGTGGGTCTAGGACAAGTCTTCATGGCCTCAATCTTTTGTAAGTCAACCTGAATACCAGCATTTGATATAATAAGGCCAAAAAGGTCATATAATGCAATAAGAACTCACACTTCGGGAGCTTAATATACAACCTTTAGTCTCAAAGTATGTGAAGCACTTCTCAGACATGGTCTCTATGCTCGTTCTCTGAATGAGATATACTAGAATATCATCAATAAGCACAATGACAACAAGTCTAAGAATGGCCTGAAGATACTATTCATCAGGTCCATAAATACTGCTGGGTCATTCGTCAACCTGAAAGACATCAGAAGAAATTCAAAATGGCCATATCTAAGCCTGAAGTTTGTCTTTGGAATATCACTCTCTTGAACAAGTACATGGTGGTACCCTAAATGTAAATCAATTTTTGAGAAGTATGGGGTATCCTGTAGTTGGTAAAAAAAACACCTATCAATCCTTGGTAGTAGATATTTGTCCTTTATAGTCACCTTATTCAATTTTTGGTAGTCTATACACTTTCATAATGAGTCGTCTTTCTTATGCACAAATAATACAGGTGCACCCCACAGTGACGCACTAGGCCTAATAAAGTTTAAGTTTTTTATTCAATTCCTTCAATTCTGCTGGTATATTTCTATATGGGGGAATTGATATCGGTTGGGAATCTGGTAATGTATCAGTAGAAAAATCAATCTCCCATTTTAGGAGAATACTAGGAAGCTTGTTTGGAAATGAATCTGGAAACTTATTAACCACTAGAATAAACTGAATAGTTGATGGGTAGCATTAATATCTTAAAGTCAGACATTATGGTAATGCAGCCTTTGGCAATCATTTTCCTTTCCTGATGATTGGAAAAAAACCTACCTTTTGGCATTGAGTATTACCCTTCAACTCCTGAACTACTTCCCCTAAATCGTGGAATTTAACAGCCTTCACTCGACAGTCAATATTGGCATAACAATATGCCAGCCAATCCATGCCCATAATAACATCAATATCAAGCATCTCTAACTCTATCAGGTCTGCAAAGGTCTGACGGCCAGTAATCTCTACCATACATTCTCGATAAACCCTCTTGGCAATAATAGAGTTGCCAACTAGGTTAGACATAACAAAAAAGTTATTACAGTAGCTCTGTTACTATACATAACTTCCCAACAAATAATGGTGTAACATACGATAATGTGGATCTTGGATCTATCAAAACATAAACACAGTGGAAATAACCACTCAATAAACCTATCATAACATCTGGAAATGACTATGAATCATGATGACTTGTAGTGCATATATGCAACCCTGGCCACTTCCAGAATTAGATGCTCCCTCTTAGCATTGACCTCTACCTGATAAAATCTAGGAACCACGCTCTACAGGATATACTGAAGAAGATAAGCCCGTTGCTAATCTGTCTGTCTTTTTTGAACTTTGTTAGTCTCTAAATGGATAATATCTTTGTATATGACCCTCTTGGACACAAAAATAGCATATTATGGAGCCCTGACGGCATCTTCTGACATGTGTTTATTGCATGTATCACAATGTGGCACAACTGATCTAAACTGTGCTAGGACCCTATGTTGTTGTGAGTTTGATGCTCATAAGCTCTCACTCAGACGTGAACTCCCCCGGTGATCCAACCTGCTACCCTGGGAATGTTGTAGTGGGGGCCTAGGTGGTCTCCCAGGATACTGAGGTCTGGAGCCACCCTGGGCCTCTATTTAAAACTCTTGGGCCTAGCCCTCTTCTGCTGCCCTCTCTCGACTCTCTCAATTGTATACTACTGATGTGAAAGCACCTCTATGTTCTGCATAATGACATTAATTTGCATGATGTCCATATTGTCATTATGTGTGGTTTGAGTACAAGCCCAATAATAATTGTAAGCTGAAAACTCAACCCTTATGACTCAGCTCTATAGCACTATTTGAGAAAGAAAAAGGGTAACCTTTTTGAACAATATTTGTAGCTTCCTGCTTATAAAATGTGGTGAACAACATATTTATAAACAAAACTCTACTAGACACGGCTTGCAGACTCCCTGGGATATGATATTGCTTTGATACAAAGTTTATCATGCCCCAAACTAAGGGGCAAAACTGGCACCTAATGCCAAAACCTAGGCCAAAGCCGACCCTGCTGAAATATTTACCAATGGCGCATAGTAGACATGCACAATCAATAAAACAAACAAGTATATACAATGTAAACTAGTCCAATGAGCCACTAAACTATCAACACAATAACAACAAGATAGCCCAACTGGCTAACAAGTTAAAGATAATAAAAATACAAGGCTAAAATGGACACCATCATAGCTATGCAACCCAACTGACTAGTCTGCAAGCCTCTATGAATAAAATACTAGGTAGGACAGGGCCCTAACATACCCAAAAATATAAACAACAAAAAGGCAAACCTCTGAGACTCTGACAACCCTTGGAAGGAAAGGAGTCAACCAACCCGCTGAAAGCTAGGCTATGCTACCCCGTAGGTCTTTCGGGTCATCTCTCAGAACCTGCAGGCATGAATGTAGCACCACCCAGGAAATGGGGCATCAGTACGAAATAATGTACCGAGCATGTAGGTAAACTGAAAACTGAAACTGAAGTGTAAGGACTAAACAAAAGTGTAGGAGTAAAATAGAAGTACAATAACTTCCTTCCTACAATAAGATACCATCTAAAGCACATAGCAAATAATAACCTTACTTGTCCCCCATAAGTCCGGCAGGTACAAGTAATCGCTAAATACCCATATTGACCCCCTTACCTGGACCCAGTGATAATCTGATCTGAATTGTTTGATTGTACATATATCGTGAATCACTACAACTTTGAGGCTCTGTGGTACCATATATATGCTACCTCATAGGTACAACCTGCCCATCTTGTAGGTATGGTTTGCTCGGCCTGTAGGCACGGTAATATAATGTAAATTCCTCATAGGTACAACCTGTCCGTCTCGTAGGTACGGTCTGTGTCACGCCCCAAGTCTAGATGGGACAGACAAGTACCATGTATACATATATGCTATGCAGATAATCTATGACAGATGATATATCAAGGATTCATGTACTAGAGACAACTAATAAGGATGATACATGCATATACAATGGCCTATGACCAACTAATACAAAATGATCATACTATAGTGTCCATGAAGTCTCTAAAAGAGTAAAAAACTATGAAACAGTCATGTTGTCAGGACAGGGCCCTGCCATACCCATACTATGCAAATATGTAAAACAAAAGAGAGAACTATCTATAAACTAGATCCGGTGGGAATGGAGCTCACCGACTGCTCTGCTGATACACGATAATGCCTGTTGAGGACGTCTATAACTCTGTGTACCTGGTCCTGCATTTAAAAGAAATTCAGCACCCCATTTCATAGGGGTGTCAGTACATATATAATATGTGCTGGTATGTAAGGCAGACTGAATAACAAGTATAGGTAAGATAGCACAATGAAAGAATCAATATTGTGCTCAACTGAGATATATCTCTCTGCCAGGAAGTAACCTATGAAACTGGAAATCATATGAAATTACTCTAAAATTATTATACAAGTGTCTTTTTGGTTCTTTATTAATATGGGATCAAATGATACAATTCTCTGTGGAATCAAGTAATTTAGGTACTTTCAAATGAATAAATGATAGCATCTGAATGTGATCCTTAAGGGCTTTATATCAACTGGATAGCATATGAACTCTTTCATCTCATATGACACTATTAAGTCTCGTAGTCTATGATCTCTAATGGTATTCCATAAAGGCTCAACTCTAAGGGTTAACCCACAAGTGGGTATGCCATATATGGCTCTACTCTAAGGGTATATAGCCATAATAGGATGGTACACCCATAGGCTCAACTCTGAGGGTCTGTGGTCTCAGCCATGTGCACAAGGCAGCGTCACATTGTGAGTCAAATGAATATAATATATTTGACCTTTCCCTGCCATTGCTTAACTTATATTTTTAACAACTGATTCCATGAGGGCCTCTGAATAATTAATTATAAATGAAATCAATTGTACAAATAGCGAGCTCTGAATGATAATTTATGAACTTTGAGTGACCGATGGTAGTCCATGATTAAGTTAATCAACTAGTTAACTTTGCTCTATTTCAAATGAATCATATGGACATGTATTTACTGTATAATGATGATTATGATATGACAAGAGAATCATCTATAGAGTCATATAACGAATGTACTATATGAGTTTTATGGAATGCAAACAAAGGCCCATATATTGCTTTGATGACTATGTGAACACAATGAATCTATCACGCCCCAAAACAGGGGAGGCAGGACCGGCACCTGCAGCCCCAAAAGTCCGAGAATGCCAAAATCGAGTGTATCTCTATTGAACCAGTTGGGGGTCTGAGACCGACAAGGTCTCTAAGTATAGCAATTAGAAACACTGATAGCTCAATAATGGGTAAACAACTCAAGGCCGACAAGGCTAATATCTTAGTAGATAGCTAATAACAAGGTCGACAAGGCCATACCCAACACTGATATACATATACATGTCTACAAGCCTCTACGAGTAAGTAAAACATCTCATATCCAGGAAAGGGCCCTGGACTATCCATAAACTATACATATACATAACCTGGTCAAAATATAAGCTAGACCTCTGACTCGTCAGCTCCAGGAAGAATGGAGCTTACCAAAATGGTTGAACTCTGCAACTCCTACTAAAGAGGTCTATCTGGGTTTCTGTCTGGACCTGCATGTATGAATGCAGTTCCCTTAGGCAATGGGGACATTAGTACGACAATAATGTACTGGCATGTAAGTTTGAAACATAATAGTAAGTTGCAAGTAGTAGATCTGAACAAGATATAATATGAAACTTGTAAACTGTAATCGGTAAGACTCGTTAAGCTCTTTTCTCCTTTATTCTTTTTAGAATACAATGCATGCATTAACTCACACCACAACTCACTCTTTATAACATACATTGAACCACAATAGCGCCTCAGTGCACCCTATATATAATAGCCTCAATATGGCAGTAGCACCTCGGCATACACTATGTATATAATGGCCTCAATATGGTAGTAGCACATCAGTGCACACTATGTATATAATGGCCTCAATATGGCAGTAGCACTATGGTGCACACTATGTATATAATAGCTTATATATGATAGTAGCGCCTCGGCGCACACTAACACGCAATCCACGCATAATAAGTGTATTACTAGATTGACCTTCAAAGCTACTCTTGTTAGTTATAGAGGTTCATTTAGATAACTTATTTAGCCTTGAATTACTAGATGTTGGACTCAACTTACCAAACACATATGAATGGGGATTTGACTTTCTAACCTTCCTTTTATACTTTCTAAAGCTTGATTAGGGATCACAATACAAAGAAGAAACTCGACAAAAGGATAACTTACGTTTCATGCGAAAACAAAGGTATCAGATTTTTATAAGGCGGCTTGAATCACCATAATGTATCACTTAGTTCCTTAAGACTTGTTAAGTTACCAAATCATATCTCTTACAATATAATACTCAAATTCCTTCTTTCGGATATTTAGAGTTCCATTTCTATATTCATTTTCGATAAGGAATAAAGAAGCCTTAACATACCTCATTCCTTCCGAAGATTGAGCTTACCACAACTTGGACTTTACTTTATTAAGTTAATCTACAACACAAGGGTATAATGAAGCTAATATTAGCTCTTAAACTTGATGCAACTTTGCCAAAATAGTAGCTAAACATTTCCCGGGCAGATTTACATATTGGGCATCAATTAAAGGGTGTATCGTCATATCTTTCTCCCCCATTTCAATACACATCACACAAACACCAACCTACTGCCTCCAACAATACAAAACACATTAACCAGACCTTACACAACTCACCATAGCGAAATACAATAGCAATACATTGAACCCACGGCTTTCGATCACCGTCCCGTGAGTTCTTAACAACAATTTAACAACATTTGTCCATCCAAACTTTAATCCAAAAAGATGGTTATGGGTAGAGTACTTACCACACTTGAAGGAGTGTTTTTATCCTCTTTTTATTTATTCCTTGCAAAGCTTAAGTACACCTTATACATACACCAACAAGATAAGAAGAAATCTCTTAATTGTTACATAACTTCTAAGTGTCAAACCTTAAGGAAGGGGCTGACATAGTACATGTATTTCTTACCATAGTATATCCTAGATATATGTGGTAGAATAGTACCAAGATAATAAGTTGTTTAACTCACCTTAAGCTTGAATAAATCTTGATCTTCTTAGAACCCTAAAGGGAGAGAGGGGCTGCCAAGAGGAAAGAAGATAAGAGAGAAGTTTTCCAACTTTTTGTGATCAATGTTGATCAACAAAAGGTCTGTATAAAGGGACCTTTTTGGCCTAATTTTTTGAGTATATTTGGGCTAAAATGGGTCAAAAAAACTTGGGCCAAAATTATCCTTTTCTTGGGCCTCAAAAGGGTTATGTTTTGTGGCTGATTTTGGGCTTCTCTCGGGTCAAAATGTGGTCAAAATTGGTGGCTACCTTTTGTAGTTGTTTGGGCCAGATTTGGTTGTACTTTGATGGGCCAACTTTAAGCTTCATTTGGGCTACCATTAGGTCTAATAACCCTTGGTTTTTGTGCCCTCAATTGGCCCTCAGAACTTAGTTCGTTAGCGTAGGTAGGTGATGCACCTACTTGTCACCTAAGAGCTTAGATAAGTCAAGAAAGCACCTCACTTGTTTTATCTCATTTTCAAAACCCTCATCCTTATACTTTAGCTTAACACTTATATATATTTGACCATTTCAAATTCTAGGCCAAATTACCCCTTCACAATCTCGAGCTCAAGTACCTTCGTCGATATTAACTTAGTCATATAGGTTTTGAAAGGTACGGGGTGTTAAATCCTTCCCCCCTTAGAATCATTCATCCTCGAATGAGGGTAATGCGTATAGAGCTCTAGTCCTTTCGGATTTTTTTAAAAAAATTGGCAGTGTTTCCTTTATAATTGGAACTATCAAAAAACTTGAAACTCAGCAAAAATCTAGCACAATGCCTCATAGGGCGATACAATGATATACAATTAAATGCAATCATTTATACATGTTCAAACCTGATCATATTTGCACAGTAGGAAAAATATTAAGAAGATAAGGATATGACTTACCTCAATACTATCTTCATGGCGTAAATAAATGGAGATACTTTTTCCTCATTTTTTTCTCAACTTCCCACGTCATTTCCTCGACATTATTATTTCTCTACAACACCTTTACTGAGGCTACTTCTTTGGTTTTGAGCTTCCTAACTTGATGATCTAGGATAGAAATTAGTACTTCCTCATAGGATAAATCTTCATAAAGTTGAATATCTTTGATAGGCATAATATGTGAACGATCTTCTATGCACCTTCGTAGCATCGATACATGAAACACAGGATGGACTGCCTCTAATTCTGTGGGTAACTCTAGCTCATATGCCACTTTTTCCTACCCTCTGAATGATCCTGTATGGTCCAATATATCTTGGACTAAGCTTTCCCTTTTTACTAAATCGCATAACGCCTTTCATGGGCGAAACCTTTAGGAAAACCCAATCACTAACATTAAATTCCAAATCCCGACATCGCACATCTGCATATGATTTCTGCCTACTCTGGGCTGTTAGTAATCTTTCTCGGATTAGCTTCACCTTCTCCATTGCCTGATTAATTAGGTCGGGCCCTAATAATTCTGCTTCCCTAATTTCAAACCATCCAATTGGTGATCTACACTTTTGTCCATATAAAGCTTCATAAAGAGCTATCTGAATGCTTGCATGGAAGCTATTATTATAAGCAAACTCAATTAGTAGCAAATGGTCATCCTAACCCTCTTTAAAATCTAGTACACAAGCTCGTAGCATATCTTCGAGTGTCTAAATTGTGCGTTCAGCTTGTCCATCTGTCTGTTTTAGTACCTAAGCCTTTTTGGAAAGACCTCTAGAAATTTGTTGTAAACTGAGCAACCATGTCTGAAATGATGGAAATTGGGACACCATGAAGTCAAACTATTTCACTAATACAAAACTTGGCATAATCTTCAGCAGTATAAGTTGTCCTGACTGGTAAAAATTGAGCTGATTTTGTAAGTCTATCTAAAATCACCCATATGGAATCATACTTCTGATAAGTACGAGGTAAGCCTATAATAAAATCCATGTTGATCACCTCCTATTTCCAGGTAGGTATCACTATACTTTGAGTTAGCCCTTTGGGTCTCTGGTGTTCAATTTTTACCTGTTGACAATTCGGGCATTGGGATACAAACTCTGCAATATTTATCTTCATATTATTCCACCAGTAATTTTGTCGAATATCATGATACATATTTGTCGCTCCTGGATGGATTGTATAGCGGGAATAGTGAACTTCTGCCAAAATTTTATCCCGAAGCTCCCTGATATTAGGTACACATAGACGACCTTGATATCTCAGAATCCCATCTTCCTTAAGCTCTATTAATGGTTGCTTCTGCTGTGGAATTTCTTCCCTCAATCTTACTTACTCTGGATCATCATATTGTTATTCTTTAACCTCTCTTATAAGTGAGGATTGCGTTGTTCTTTTAATAACAACTCCCCCATTACCTGGGTCTAGTAGTCGAACCTGCAAATTAGCTAACTGATGTAGTTCTCTTGTCATCTGAATCTTTCTATTTTCCACGTGGCTCAAGCTTCCCATGGATTTGCGGCTAAGTGCATCTTCCACTATATTGGCCTTACCTGGATGGTACAAAATATCTACGTCATAATCCTTTAATAACTTTAACCACCTTCTTTGCCTTAGGTTTAAATCCTTCTATTTAAATAAATACTATAGACTTTTGTGGTCCGTAAACACATCTACATGAACTCCAAACAAGTAATGGCGCCAAATTTTCAGGGCAAATATAACTTCTACCAATTCAAGATCATGAGTAGGGTAATTTTGTTCGTCCTTTCTCAGTTGTCTCGAGGCATAGGCAATAACTTTACCATGTTGCATTAAAATGCAGCCCAACCCAATCCTTGAAGTATCAAAATAAATAACATAATCTTCTGTGCCATCTGGTAGAGTTAAGACAAGTGCTGAAGTAAGCCTGTCTTTTAACTCCTGAAAACTCTGCTCACATACATCAGACCACTGGAACTTGGCAGCTTTATGAGTCAACTTTGTCAATGGTGCAGAGATAGAAGAAAATCCTTCCACAAACCTCCGGTAATAACCTTCTAAGCCCAAAAAACTATGGATCTATGTAGCATTCAGGGGCCTCGGCCAATTCTTTACAGCTTCAATCTTTTGGCCGTCAACTCTAATACCTTCATCTGTCATTACATGTCAAAGAAAATCCACTGAAGTCAACCACAACTCATATTTGGAAAACTTTGCTTATAATTTATGATTCTGAAGTGTTTTCAATACTGCATGCAGATGATCAGCATGTTCAGCTTTGGATCGCGAGTAAATCAGGATATCATCAATAAATACGATCACGAATATATCTAGGAATGGCTTGAAGACCCAATTCATTAAGTCCATAAAAGCTGTTGGGGCATTAGTAAGCCCAAAAGACATTACTAGAAACTCGAAATGGCCATACCTTGTCCTAAAGGCTGTCTTCGGAACATCTACCCCTTTAACACGCAACTGGTGATACCCCTACCGTAAGTCAATCTTTGAAAAACATTTGGATCCTTGCAACTGATCAAAAAGGTCATCAATCCTTGGAAGCGGATACTTATTCTTGATTGTAACTTTGTTCAACTGTCGGTAATCGATACACATTCTCAAGTACCCATCCTTTTTATGAACAAGCAAAACTGGTGTGCCCCATGGTGATGTACTAGGCCTAATGAAGCCTTTCTCGAGTAGATCCTTCAACTGTTCCTTTAACTCTCTTAGTTCTGCAGGAGCCATCCTGTAAGAGGGAATTGATATTGGCTGAGTATCTGGGAGTAGATCAATGGAAAACTCAATTTCCCTTTCTGGTGGGATTCCTGGAAGATCATCCAGGAATACATTCGAAAACTGACTCACCACGGGAACTAATTGAAGAGTCACTAGTTTATCCTCTGTGCTTCTTACTCGAACTAGATGATAGATATATCCTTTAGAAATAATTTTCTGAGCCTTAAGGTTTGAAATAAACCTACCTCTTGGCGTGGCAGCATTACCTTTCCACTCCAGGATTGTCTCTTCTGGAAAATGGAATTTGAAAACCTTAGTTCTACAATTGATATTAGCATAACATACAACTAACCAGTCCATACCCATAATGACATAAAAGTCAATCATATCTAATTCAATTAGATCAGCTGAAGTGAGACGGTTATAAATCCACACTGCACAATCTCGATAAACTCGTCTAAGGGAGGCAACGGAACTGGGAGGTGCCGGTACCGGTTCCGGACCGTCCCGGTCCATTACCGGTTTAGTTCCGGACCGTCCCGGTCCATTACCGGTTCGGTTCCAGTCCGGTGGACTCCGGTTCCGTCTGGATGAGGGGTGGGACGGAAGGGGTAACGGGACGGAAGGGGTGTAGTTACCGGATTGTCCCGGTCCGGTCCGTCCCGGTACTGGTCCGGTCCGGTCCGGTTCGATCCGGTGGACGGTTTTCAAATTTTTTTTTTTTTAAAAAAAAAAATAAATAGCCGTTGGGGTAGCCGTTGGCAACGGCCAGTGGGCCCCACCCAACGGCAATAACAGCCCCCCAAAACACCCCCTACCCCCTAAACTTTTTTTAATACCCCAAAGTTTTTAAAAATACATTTTAGTCCTAAATTTTAACTATAAAAACCCCCCACCCCTTCATTATTTATTACACAAAATTTCTTCTTCTTCATCTACTCTCTCAACTCTCAATCTTCTACTCTTCTACTCTCTATTCTCTAATAGTCTCTATTAAATTGTTAATTTTATTTGTTGGATTATTTTGGAGCAATTTTCAAGCTTCAAGTTTCATCTATCAATTTCGGCTTTTGGTTATACACGTCTGTTTTTACGCAGACGTTTGGTACATTCGTTCCAACTTTCATCTCTTTACTTATTTATTTTTTTGCATTTAATTTTTGTATTTATTTATTTGCTTACTATTAATATTTTAATATGGAATCCGGTGATAAAAATGTTGGCCAAGGTAAAAAAACACTTTTTGGTAGGTTGACTAATGCAGTAACCGGAAAAACTAAAGTCGGTAGTTCTTCTAAATCCAAATCTAAAACTAGACAACATCCTGAATTAAGAATAAATACGGATGATTTTACACATGTTGATGAAACTCCTTTTAATATTGATAGAAATACTCAATTAGATCATGAATTTTTACAGACAAGGTTTGGTAATTTTAATGAAGAGCTAGATGAAGAAGTAGAATAAGATAATGAATATGATGGTAATGATACTTATGATGATGATGAAACAGAGCCGCCTACGGCTACTAGTCCCACTCCTGCTCCCGCTCCCACTCCCCCTCCCCCTGTACATCCTACTAGGGCTAAGCCAAAGGCTGAACATCCTAAAAATTCTGTTGTGTGGAAATTTATGATTCAAAGTGATGATAAAACTCAAGCTATTTGTAAAGTATGTAAATATATTTTGAATCATAAAACTACGGAAAAGTCGGGTGGGACGGGACATTTAAGAAATCATTTAATGGGATGTTGTAAAAATGAATTTTTGCAAGCTCAGGCTATAGCCGATGCAAAAAAATATGGTACTCCCCTTCCCGATGCATCTGTAGGAGTAGGGGCCTCTAACATGATCCAATCACAGTTAAACCCTTCTAATGTTGCTGTCCCTAGTACACATCGCAGTTATAGTAGAGAAAGAGATCTTGAAGAATTAGCTAAAATGATTGTTCTTTGTGGCTTGCCTTTTAGTTTTGCTGAAAATCCCGGTTTTGTTCATTATATTCAAATAGTGTATAATCCTTCTTTCACAGGTTTTTCAAGAAATACTATTAAAAAAGCTATTTTTGATTATCAAGGACAACATGTACAATATCTTCGTTGTTTATTTAACTATAATACTTGTAGAATGGCTATCACTTCTGATATGGGTCGTAGTCCTAATGGTAATGATTATTTCACTATTACTGGTCATTGGATTGATGAAAATTGGAACATGCAAAAAAGAATTTTAGGTTATAAATGTTGTGAAATGCTGAAAACCGGTAGTTACATAGCTCAAACTATTATAGATGTTTTACAATTTTATGGAATTTGTAATAAAGTAATTAGTGTCACCCTTGATAATGCTTCTAATAATACAAATGCTGTTGATAAACTAAAACCGGCAATTTGCCCTATTTATATTGACGGTTTTCATATTAGGTGTGCTGCACACATATATAATTTAATTGTTAGAGATGGTGTAGCAATGTATAATAATGGTTGTATAAAATGTGAAGCTGCATGCCATTTTATTTTTAAATGTCAAGTAAAGTCTAGGCGTGTAGAGTTTAAAAATCGGTGTCGTGAATTAGAACTCCCCCCTAGAAAAATTCCAAAAACTGTGTCTACTAGATGGAATTCTTTATATGAAATGCTTAAAATTGCTTATGAATATAGAAAGCCTTTACAAATGGTTTGGAATGCTCACAATTCAGATATTGATTATAGAATTACTGACACTGATTGGAAAGAAGTATATGAACTTAAAGATTTTTTAAAAGTTTTTTATTTAGCTACAAAACAAATATATGGACTTTATTATCCAACTATTTGTTCAGTTTTACCAAATATATGTGCTATTTCTGATAAAATTTTTCAATACAAAAATATTCCACGGTTTAAAGATTCTATTAATGCAATGATTAAAAAATTTAGAAAATATTTTATTCCTATTCCTCAAATTTATTTAACTGCTTGTTTATTAAACCCAACTTACAAAGAAATAGGTGCATCACGAATGGTTGAAAGAATATATTCAAATTTAGATATTTTAGAGATTATATATCAGCAAAGTATCCAAGGTGACGAAGTTGCCGAAGAGGACAAAATACCTAGTTTGTCCGATGTTAAAGATAGCATAAGAATTGAAGCTAGAAAATTGTATGACTTGTATAATTCTAGTAGAATAAATGATGAAGTACATAATGTAGAACCTTCAAGTTCTAGGCGTAGATATTCAAATGAAGATGATATTGATGATATGATGGAAAATTATCTTGGTCTTACTTCTAATGAAAGGAATGATTTTGATGAATATCTTAATCAGGGAATGGAAAGCATTAAGGATGCACAAGGCAAACCTCAACTTTTGGAATGGTGGAAGACTCGCGGCAAGTCATTTCCAAAACTTCAACCGGTGGTTCGAGATTTGCTAGCTATTCAAGCATCTTTAGTAGCTTCGGAGGGTGCTTTTAGTGCAGCAAGATATCAAATTGGGGAGCATAGGTATTCATTAGCATCGGACAGCTTGGAGATATCGGTATTGTTTAGAGATTGGATCAATGCCGAGCAAAGGAATTATGGGCGTCCTAGTTTACCTATCCAATTTGAATATGATATAGATAATATTTTGGTAAATTCTAGTGAAGACGGCATGGATGCATTGGAGGATCAAGCACAACAACCACTTCCAGAAAATGTTACCAGGGAATTGTTAGAAACTCTACAGAAAGACTATTTTCAAAGATTCAAATATTAGTATGATAGTTCGAGGCCTAATTCAAACAGAACCCTTCCTAGAAGGTGGCTGCGTAGATTAGGTTCTCTTCTAATATTTGTAATACAAATTGTATTATTTAATTTTTATGAATAAAATTATAGGCTATTCGCCTTAATTTTTTTTAATTATTGTCTTCAATTTAATACAAGTCTTTTTTATTTATTTCAATTTTTAAATGTTTCAAACTTAAGTTACAATTTGGTATTTAAAAAAGTTGTTTAATAAATGATAGTTTAAAAAGTGTCAAACTTAAGTAAGTAAGTTATTAACTTAAGACTTAAGACTTAAAAGTTTAAAAAGATTTTAAGAGTTTAAAATTTGAAATTTAAAGTTTTAAACTTTTAGAGTTTAAAATTTAAACTCTAAAAAAATCTAATTTATTAAGTTATACTTTTAAAAGAAATATAAAATAACTTATATATTTTGAAACTTTTTCAATTATAAATAACCAAATTTTAATTTAATTAAAAAATTTTTTAAAAAAAAGACCGGGACCCGGTATACCGGGCCGGTCCCGGTCCGGTCCGGTCCCGGTAGGTACCGGTCCGGGACGAACAAGGGAAAAAATCCCGGTTGTACCGGTACCGGTACCGTCCCGGTTCCCGGCCAGCCGGCGGAAGGATGCACCGATACCGGTCCGGTTCCGGTTAATACTGGTTCGGTACTACCGGTGCCGGTGCCGGTGCTCCCCATAAACTCGTCTAGCTATATTAGATTCACCAACCAGCGTAGATACAACAAAGGGTCTAGGCAATAAATCTGGGTCTGCCCCAAACTTACCAGCAACGAGCGGGGTAACATATGAAAGAGTAAAGCCAGGATTTATAAGTGCATAAACAGGATGAGTAAAAATAGTCAATGTACCTAGAACAACATCAGGTGATGATTCCAAGTCCTGACGACCGGCTAGAGCATAAGTGCAGTTCTAATCACCGCCCGAACTGGATGCTCCTCCTCCTCCTCTACCTCTACCATGACCTGGTGTAGCCTGTGGGCCTTTCCTAGGGGGATGAATAGTAGATGAAAAAGCTGCCATTGACCCTGTAGGATGGGACATTTCACCCCTACCTCTACTCGGATAGTCTCGCATAAAGTGACCAGGATGCCCATACGAATAACAAGTATATGAACCTAGAGGACATATCCCAGGATGCTTCCTACCTAAATGAACACAAGGTGGCAAAGGTGGCCTCATCTGTACTGAATGCTCCTGGCGATAAGAACTGGATGCACCTGAACTGTGGCCTAATCCAGGCTGAGAAAAATGATCATACCTTTGTCTTTGAAACTAATATGGGGCACCACTAGTAGGGTGGGGTGATCTCCTATGAAAATGTGGTCTAACATTACCTCGTGGCTCTCCATAGGACCCAGTAGATCTAGCCCTCTTATTCTAATCACTTTCTCGGCTGATAATTTGTACTTCAAGATCCTCTGCAGTCTGAGCAATAGCTTGTATCTTAGAAATATTCATATCCTCTTGTGTGGCTGCTATCATTAATCCCTTAATCAATTCATCCTTAAGTCCACCCACATATCGATGAACTCTAGTTTGCATCATACTCACAATATCGAGGGCGTACCTGGCTAATGAATTAAACCGTAGGATGTACTCTCAAACACTCATATTGCCCTACCTAAGGGCTAGAAACTGATGAAGTCTAGCCTCTCAAACCTCCTATGGAAGATAGTGAGCTAGAAATGCCTCTAAAAATTCCTCCCATTCAGTTGGGGGTGCATTTTATCCCCTAGACCGATCCCAAGCCTTGAACCACAAAATGGCCACATCCTGTAACCTGAAAGATGCAAACTCCACTGCCTCCACTACAAATGCATGCATGACTCAAATTACTCGATAAATTTGATCAATAAACTCTTGAGGGTCCTTACGTGGGTCAGAGCCTGTAAATATAGGAGGACTCAGGCTAATAAACTCTTGTGCCCTAGAACTTTCTGAGCCACCTAACCTAGCACTCGCCGATGCACCTATTTGTTGTTGTTGTGTGGCTACCATCTGGGTCAATAATCGAACTACACTCCTGATGTCCTGGTCCTCTGCTTTAGGTGGTGCAGCTGTAGGTGTTGGTTCATCTCTAGCTATCTCAGGTGCCACTGGAGCAGGTGGGGTAAGGGGTGCTGGATCCCCATCTTTGGTGTCGATGATTCACTTTGAGCCTCCAATCTATCCATCCGGATAGGCGGGGAATGACTAGTACCTCCCCCTACATCTGTGCCAACCCATCGGCTATTCATTTGTTTGGTCGCAGGCATTTTTGTAAACAAGGAATAGAAAAGCATGAATTAGACTTCAAATATCTTATGACCTTGCTCTATTGCACGATCTAGCATATGAAAGAAGGATAACAATTCCTAAATATCTCGTAGCCTCATGATTATAGGAATGGTGCACAACACACCCATAAGCAATAATCTACTAGACACGGCTTGTAGACTCCCAAGGATTTGATGTGCTCTGATACCAAGTTTGTCACGCCCCAAAACAGGGGAGGCGGGACCGGCACCCGGAGCCCCAAAAGGTTGAGACTGCCAAAATTGAGTGTATCTCTATTGAACCTATTAGGGGTCTGAGACTGACAAGGTCTCTATGTATAGCAATTAGAAACACTGATAGCTCAATAGTAGGCAAACAACTCAAGGCCAACAAGGCTAATATGATAGTAGATAGCTAATAACAAGGCCGATAAGGCCATACTCAACACTGATATACATATACACATCTACAAGCCTCTACGAGTAAGTAAAAGATCTCATATCTAGGACAGGACCCTGTACTACCCATAAACTATACATATACATAACCTGGTCAAAATATAAGCTAGACCTCTGACTCGTCAGCTCCAGGAAGAATGGAGATTACCAAAATGGCTGAACTCTGCAACTCCTACTGAAGAGGTCTTCTGGGTTTCTATCTGGACCTACAGGTATAATGCAGTGCCCCCAGGAAATAGGGACGTCAGTATGACAATAATTTACTGGTATGTAAGGTAGAAACATAATAGTAAGTTACAAGTAGTAGATCTGAACAAGATATAATATGAAACTTGTAAATTTTAATCGGTAAGACTCGTTAAGCTCTTTTCTATGTTATTCTTTTTAGACCACAATGCATGCATTAACTCATACCGCAACTCACTTTTTATAACACATATTGAACTACAATAGTGCCTCGGTGCACCCTATATATAATAGCCTCAATATGGCAGTAGCACCTCGGCGCACACTATGTATATAATGGCCTCAATATGGTAGTAGCACCTCGGTGCACACTATGTATATAATGGCCTCAATATGGCAGTAGCACCTCGGTGCACACTATTTATATAATAGCCTCAATATGGCAGTAGCGCCTCCGCGCACACTAACACGTAATCCAGGCGTAATAAGTGTATTACTAGATTGACCTTCAAAGCTACTCTTGTTAGTTATAGAGGTTCATTTAGATAATTTATTTAGCCTTGACTTACTAGATGTTGGACTCAACTTTACAAACGCATATGAATGGAAATTTGACTTTCTAACCTTCCTTTTATACTTTCTAAAGCTTGATTAGGGATCACAAGTCGAAGAAGAAACTCGACAAAAGAATAACTTACGTTTCATGCAAAAAAAAGTATCAGATTTTTATAAGGCGGATTGAATCACCATAATGTATCACTTCGTTCCTTAAGACTTGTTAAGTTACAAAATCATATCTCTTACAACAGAATACTCAAATTCCTTCTTTCGGAGATTTAGAGTTCCATTTCTAGATTCATGCCGATAAGGAATAAAGAAGCCTTAACATACCTCGTTCCTTCCGAAGATTGCGCTTACCACAACTTGGGATTTTTTTATTAAGTTAATCTGCAACACAAGGGTATAATGAAGCTAATATTATCTCTTAAACCTAATGAAACTTTGCATAAACAGTAGCTAAACATTTCCCGAGCAGATTTACGTATTGGGCATTAATTAAAGGGTGTATCGTCACACCTTTCTCCCCCATTTCAATACACATCACAAACACACCAACCTACTACCTTCAACAATACAAAACACATTAACCATCTCTTACACAACTCACCATAGAGATATACAATAGCAATATGTTTAACCCACGGCTTCCAATCACCATCCCGTGAGTTCTTAACAATAATTCAACAACATTTGTCCAGCCTAACTTCAATCCAAAAAGATGGTTATTGGCAGAGTACTTACCACACTTGAAGGGGTGTTTTTATCCTCTTTTTATTGATGTCTTGTGAAGCTTAAGTACCCCCTACACATACACCAACAAGAGAAGAAGAAATCTCTTAATTGTTACATAACTTCTAAGTGTCAAACCTTAAGGAAGGCGCTGACATAGTTCATGTATTTCTTACCATAGGATATCCTAGATATATGTAGTAGATTAGTACCAAGATAATAAGTTTTTTAACTCACCTTAAGTTTGAATGAATCTTGATCTTCTTATAACCCTAAAGGGAGAGAGGGACTGCCAAGAGGAAAGAAGATAAGAGAGAATTTTTCCAGCTTTTTGTGATCAATATTGATCAACAAAAGGACTGAATAAGGGGACCTTTTTGGCCGACTTTTTTGAGTATATTTGGGACAAAATGGGTCAAGAAATTTGGGCCAAAATTATCCTTTGATTAGGCATCAAAGTGTTATGTTTTGTGGCTGATTTTGGGCTTCTCTTGGATCAAAATGTGGTCAACATTGGTGGCTACCTTTTGTAGTTGTTTGGGCCAGATTTGGTTGTACTTTGATGGGCCAACTTTAAGCTTCATTTGGGCTACCATTAGGTCTAAATCTATGTTGTTGCTTCCCACAATCGGCCCTCGAAACTTAGTTCGTTAGCGTAGGTAGGTGATGCACCTACTTGTCACCTAAGAGCTTAGATAAGTCGAGCAAGCACCTCACTTGTTTTATCTCATTTTCAAAACCCTCATCCTTATACTTTAACTTAGCACTTATATACATCTGACCATTTCAAATTCTAGGCCAAAGTACCCCTTCACAATCTCGAGCTCAAGTACCTTCATCGATATTAACTTAGTCATATAGGTTTTGAAAAGTACGGGGTGTTACAGAATCGTAGCAAGTAGCTCTAATACTCTTAAAGTATGGACAATGAACAACTGATATGCTGGGGTGATTACTATTAATAATAGGGCACATAACAACTGAATACCAACTCTATAAATCATATAAATGATATAGACCCTTATAGAGAAACATGTGACGTAGGGTCGTGCCTCACGGCGAAGGAGGTTTTAGCTTTACATACCTCGATTCCAGGCTTGGAAAACTTTAGTGGATAGTACCCCTTCCTACCAGCTGATAATCTATACAAATCAAGTGTGAGAACCATTACAAATAGCCCATAAACACATTCTAGACGTATTAGCAACATGTTGACTATTAGGTGAGCGACTTGCTCGTCGGACTCACTTTATACTTATGATTCTTTCTAATTCCTTTCTCTTATTACAGACATGATTTAGACACATATTATACATATTTATGGTAGATAATAACCATGTGGGTCCTATAAAATAGTCTACTATAATTAATCAAGCAGCATATCTGCACAATAGACATAAACTCGGCATATCGCCACACCCTTTAATTCCAATCTCAAAACAACCGCAACCAACCCCAAATATGTAACACCCCGGAATTCGATTTAGCTTTTAAACTTGAAATTTCTGAAAACTATGAAATTCCCAGGGATCACGGATCAGATCATGGACCGTAGTCGTGGACCACGATCCGTTGTCTGAACCATGGTCTGCTTGTTGGCAGTGTTCTTTCCTAAGTCTATGAGTCAGTCAATGGTTTGTGGTTTGAAACCATAGCCCTTCCTGTGGACTTATAATTCATAGTTCCAAAGGACCCCCATAAAGGGTCTTAGATATGATGAGTTGGTTGACAACCCATCATCTTGAACCGCGGGTCATCCTTCCATCCGTAGTTCCTGAGGATCAAAGGATCTCCAGTTCCTTAAGTCAAACCATGAGTCAACAGGATGGTCCGTCATTTTGAATCACGGACCGTAGTGTGACTCATGGAATGAATTTCCAGTAGACCCCCAGAAGTGGCTTTTGAAACCACGGATCAGTTGATGGGTCATCATTTAGGATGACGGCCCGTAGACTGACTCATGGTCTCTGAAGTCGAGCCTTTTATCAGTTTTTCTTAATTAAGTCCCAGGGGTATTTCAATTATTACCCACCCTTTTAACTCCTAAGTGAGGTTGTTTTGGCCATTCTTATCATGATTTCTAAACCCATTGGCCTAATTCCCTTCTCATTTCCTCATTCATCTACCAAAAGAGGAAAGTAACTCTCTCAAGCTCCAAGTTCGAGCCTCCTTTTCTTTTCAATTTCAGTTGGGTTAGCTTCAATCAAGGTATGTGGGTATTCAATAAGGGAATCTCTTCACCCTTATGCCCAATACCCCAATCTTTAAAATTGAATTTATGGATTTCTAAATTAGGGTTCTTACCCAAATTGGGGGAAATTGATGGGCTTTGTTTTAAAGTACTAATTCATGATTTCTTATTCATTATCCATGTTTTAGTTGAGGTTCCTTAAGTGTTTACAAAATCCCATATGATTGATGATGAATTCTAGTATGATTTCATTGAATTGCATGTCTTCAAGTAAAATTGGTATGTTTAGCTAACATGACCTCTATTTTCATTAAAACTTGCATGCCTAATTCTTCAAACTATGATTTTAGAAAGGGAAGTATATTTTAAATTATGGTTATGCAAAGCATTAAGACTCGTGATTTGTTAATTGCATGGCATCAAATATGTCCTTATGCTTTTCCAAAAGTTTTGGAAATTAGATATGTCCCTATGTTTTATGAAAGGTTTCGCATCCAGATATGTCTACCTAAGTTATGAACAGTTTTGACATCAGATATGTCACAAGTATTATGAGCTATATGTATATATTTTGGGAGTAGTATTTAGCACCGAGCGATGAGGGTTCGATTACCCTAGTCTAAAAACTATGTTGCCTGCGTAGGTTATGTATAGCCCGATGGGCTTATGAAAGTGGTTCCACTCTTTATTATCATGGTGCCCTTGCCTTAGTGGGGCATAGGGAATCTTTGCCAACTAGGGTGATATAGTTTGTTTTTGGTGTTCTTTACCTTGGCAGGGTTCGGAACAACTTTGCTAACTAGGGTTATATAGTTAGATTCCATGTAGCTCACATGGTCTATTTTCGGTTATAAGAAACTCCCGTATGAAAGCTTTTCAGTTTAAACTCCCGTATGAAAGCTTTTAAGTTTAAGTTATATGATACTCTACTTTTGAAAGTTGATATTCTATTTTTATGTCTTATGCTTAACTATGATTTTACTCATGAATTCTCTTGTTATGCATGGTTTCAGTCTTTCAAGAATGATTCAAGCACGTTTACATTTATTGTTGCATAGACTCATATATTCAGTACATCCTATAGTATTGATGTATTTTGCACCGCATCTTTTTATGATGCAGGTTGAAGCACCTACCCTCAGACTCGTGGATAGACTACGCTAGACATTCAGCTGATTATTGGTGAGTCCTTATTATTCGAGGACTAGAGTTAGAGCGTCCATCTTTATGCTTTCATTTCATATTTCGAGTTAGATGGGGTCTTATCCCAGCAACTCTTTATGACAGTTAGAGGCTTTTCAGACATAGACAGTATGCGAGTCTCCTTTTGGATTTGTATTCCTATTTGACTTGATTATCTATACATTTGATTTCGGATCTTCCTATTATGCTTCTGCTTGTCTACTTGAATTATCTGAGTTATGCTATGACCAAGGGTTAGCTTGGGGCACCTGTGGTCCCAGGTCCCGTGTTACGTCAAGAGGGTAGACTCAGGGCGTGACAAAATATAAGGTATCTAACCAATATATCCAACAACACATATAATACATCCACCAAACAGTCCAACAAAATTAGAATAACTTGAACTCACGGCTTCCGAATACCATCCCATGAGTTCATACTACAATTACGTCTAGAATTTCCTCTTTCTTCTCATATATAATAAGGGATGGAGGGGAAGGATTTTACCTTGTTTTTTATGTAAATTTCAAATCTTAAAATGACTTATTAAACACCAAAAACGTTACTCCAAAATAGTACCTTACAACAAGAAGAAATCACTTTAAGACGAAATCACACAACAAGGGGATGCCAACGAGCTTCTTTATCACAAAGGCTGCCCAAACTTCACCAACGTGTGGATCTTCAATCCACTAGCTTTTTTATATGAAAACCATGATAAATTAAAGCCAAAAACTTACCTTAAAGTTTGAGAACCAAGAGGAAGAACTCAAGTGTAACACCCTAGAACTTCCAAGCCCAGACTTAGCTCAGAAAACCAGGAGTAATAAAAAATTCCAACTGTCAGGAACCACGTGTCACTTCCATGAGTCATGGAACAGTCCACGAGTTAGACTGGACTCATGGAACAAATATCAGAAGACTGCTCCTCTAAATTTTATCCCACGACTCAAGTCTACGGACCGTAGAAGTTTCCACGGACCGTAGAACTTGTCCGTGGAATCCTAGTAACAGACGGCCTTCAGGAACCACGATTGGGTTCCACGACCCGTGGTAGTTCCCACGAGTTGTGAATCCAAGCCTTGGAATTAGTTCCAATAGCCTATGCTTATGTCCTCAGGAACTACGAGTGGATTCCATGACCCGTGGAAGTTTCCACGAGTCGTGAACCCAAGTCGTGGAACCAAAGTTCAGAGGACCAGGAATTTCCTACAGGAACAACGAGTGGGTTCCATGACCCGTGGAAGTTTCCATGATTCATGATCCCAACTCGTAGGGTTTATTCCAGTGGCCAGTTTTCAGGACCAGGAAACCATGATAGGGTTCCACGACCTGTGGAACTTTCCATGAGCCGTAGAACTCAGTCGTGATCCCTGGGTTGCGATTTTTAGTAGCTTATCTAATTAAATTTCAGGGGCATTCCTACCTAATTTAATGCCTACACTACATCTTTTTATGTTGTCTAAGCCTGATTAAGTAGCCTAAAACTAACTAAACCCTCATTCTCCTAAAAATCATCAGACTTAGATATAAAAGAATCAACAGAGGCGTAGTTTTTCTCAAGAACAAACAGAGGCCTTCACCAAAGTTCAGCCCTAAAAATCCAAGGATTTCTCCATGGATTTCTTCACCAGGTATGTGGGATTTCACTGCTGGGTTCCTTTCACCCATTAGGTCCCTAGATTCCAATTAGTTTTCAGTTTCCTTCATGAATTGACAAACCTAGGGTTCCTAGAAATTAGAGATTTATCGAAATTCAGTTTCTACAAACTCTATGGTATTGACTACATGTTCTTGGAGAATTAGTGTAGTTCCATGTATAATGTTCAGAAAACCTAGTTGTGTACTTCCAGTATTTCATGAATTAAGTTCACTATATATGCTAATTATATGTTCATGTACCAGGATTCGAATGCCATATCTCCCAGTATATTTATGTTGCATTCTTAGTTAATTTCCAGTATTTTGAGCTATCCATCATTTCAGTACATTGTTGTTCACATTCAGTTGGGAGTAGACTTAGTACCGAGCGGACGAGAGGATGAAGGCTTAGCTGTCAGTTTAGGCTAAGACCTTTAGTAACAGTCCTCAAGTCCCAGAACTACGGTGCCACCGTAGGCTTAAAGGAGTTGTCTGTCAGACTAAGCTGCACCTCTTTGTCCCTTGTGGACATCAGTAGTGGATCTATGTCAGACTTGTTCATACTCTTGGCAAGGTGTGAACACCCTCCCATCCAGGGTTATAGGTTGGCCCCATTGATAACGCTGAAAGTACCACTCCAATTAAGAAGCGTAAGCGATCGTTGTCAAATATAGAACCCAACAAAGGTTGGGGTCGATCCCACAGAGAATATGGTGAAAGTTAAGTCTTTAGTGAATTAGTTGACTAATGGTCAATAGTTTCCGGTAAATATAGAGGGGGTTTTGTGTGAACAATGTGTAAACAAAATGAACAATAATGTATGAGAAATAATCAGTAGGATAATGAACTAGGGAAGTGTTTACCATGGCATTGGTAACGATGTCGATCCTAAGCTTAACCGGGTTCTTTCTATATGCGTATCACGATGTGATTGAATTAACGGTATCGTCTAAACGTTTCTCAACCAAATAGACGAATTTACTTTTCAATTCTCTCGAACTTGAAAAGGTATGCTTTTAGATTTCAATCCTAAACATCAAGTAGATTAATCTAGTTACAGCATTAATCATAAGACGAGAGTTGGTAGTCTCGAATCCTCATCGTTAATCAAGTTTTCCGGTTTTAATCTCTTTACTCAAGCAAATTAAACCTAGGCATGTTCTAATGTTTACAACCACTAGAAAGCGTTAAGCATGAATGATTAATAACGTGACAATCATATATATTGAACCCGTCGCTACCCGGAATCTATATCGCTACTTTAGCCATGGCTCCCACAACCCTAGTTGTGGGAGGTTTAGTTAATCATGCTTGTGGAAGAATAGAAGAAAGTCATATTCATAATAAAGAAAAGAGATCCTTACAATATAGTGAAAACAATCTTCAATTATTCCAAGAACAAGAAAAACCAAGATCCCAAGAACAAATCAAGAACAAGATTTAAGGAGGAGGAAAACGTGTGTAGCGTGTTTCCTCTCTCAAAAATCGCTCAAAAACTCCTAAAACTATTGGGAGAACTATTGTAAAAAGCTTCACAAATAAAATAAACCTAATATAGGGTATTTATAGGAGTCTAGGAAACAAATCCCAAAAACGCTCGGATTTCGCGTAGCGGACTACCTCAGGGTGACGGCCAGGCTGACGGACCATCACTGGCTTGACGGACCGTCGCCTGGACCGTCGTCACTAGGCAGTAGGCTGCCTCAGGATGATGGTTTGGGTGACGGACCGTCACCCACTTGACGGACCATCGCCTGAACCGTCACTCTTATCCAAAATGCTCTTTTTGCTCGTATTTCCTTCCGTTTCCATGTTTGTCCCTATTTCCTGAAAACATAACATAAACACATCAAAAACGACGACGGTTGCTTTAAAACGTACGATTGTTCTTAGTTAAAAGGAGTCGAAAGTGCCGTAAAATGGCGGCACATCAACACCCTCAACTTAGACGTTCGCTTGTCCTCAAGCAACATAACATAAAAGAAAAACAAAATGACGACTCAACTAAGAAAACAAACTCGTGTCTTTAGCAACTCATGGTCATTCAACATCTTATTCAATTTTAATTCAAGCTCCCTCGTAGCACACAAATGTATGAAACACTAACTTGCATGGATCCAAACATGTCATTCCGATATGATAGAACATTCTACATACACACGCGCAACTATCCTAACAATCAATAGACAATACAGAAATCTTGGTGCCCTCACCACAAAGAAGTCCCACACAAGATTTGGGACTAGGTAAGCGCTCACACTCACAAACGATTTCGAACAATGCACATGCGATACCATAGGCTTGCCCTTACTATTCTATTTCAGTTCTTCAGAAAGCCGCTCAGGATCACTACAGGACTTGTTTTTGCTTGTAATGAGGCTTCAGGTGCAGGTAGGATACATTTAGGGGTTAGTGACTAAGCCCTCATTGGAACCACCGACGTCTTATTACCACATACCTTACTTTGTCCATCCTCATTCACCTTTTTATTTCCTTTTCTCTAGCTACAGGTGCGGCCTCTTTATTTTGACAATTCTTTTTATTACTTTTTCGATCTTTTTCATCTCTTTTTTTTTCTTTTCTTAGGCACACACCAGAATTTTCATTCTATTCACAACCAATCTTCTCCATCCTCTTTTTCTTATCATTCACCTCTATAGTAGCCACCCTCAACTTAGGCTGATTGCCTGAGTTGAGGTGCACAATGTCCATGGAAGGACCAGGGCCAAAACAGGGTTTCAAAGTTAAACAGGAACGGTGACAGGTTATTGAACGAACAGGGTCAATTATGGCTCAAACAGGGATCAAAGGGATTATTTACATTTGGACGGTCTTATAGGTTAAGTGGACTGCACACAAAAAGGGCCTGTGATCCTTTCCTAAGCAACCAACTTCGAACTCAACAAAATAGACCGAGCAAGTTCTAGATGCATGCACAGAGTAAGAATTTATAACAATACGCTCACACACACTTTGCACCAAGAAACTATACCACTACCGACTATCAAGACAACAACTCGGCTTAAGCATACTTATTCCTATCATAATCACACAATGACATTCAATGATCCAGATAGTCAATCGTTTCAACATAAGCTCAAAACCAGAAATTTTTTCAGAGGGGGCTCCTTTTAGTCAAGAAAAACGCCATGATGCTTGCTATAGACACTAGAAAACAACTAAAAATTTAAACGACAACCTAAACATGCCGGTTCTACTAAATAGCACACCGGAGGGAAAAGAACTCGGCAACAAAAACCCTCGGTGGTGACTCACAGGTTTTCCCACACCCTCAACTTAGACTCATGCATTGTCCCCAATGCATCCATATGAAAGCTAAAAACTGTGAGAGAAAGGAATACCTGTGAAGTCGATAGGACTCAGATTCTGGAATGATGTTGGAGACCGCCAGGGTCTCCAAAACAGGAGAACTCGATGGAGTGTGTGACACACTTCTGTTGCGTTCCAGCTCCTTCTTTTATCGGCTCCGCAGCTAGTCGCGACAACTTTTTCGCTCTTTCTTTGCCGATTCTCTTGCGGTGTTTTCATTTCTTTGATCTATTTTCACCGCCTTCCTCTACACGTTTCCCTTCTCGCAGCATCCTTCTCACAACAGCTAGAGTCTCGACCAAACCCTTCTCTTCAAGATGCACCTCCGCAGGAGCTTTCTCAATAACATTGACGACCGCGACCACCCTCATGTCACTAGGTTGCTTCATCAATTTAGACACATCAAACTTGACAACTTTATTTTTTAGCCTGAAGGTCAGTTCATTTCTTTCCATGTCAACCAATACTCTTGCCGTGGCTAGCAATGGTCATCCCAAGATTATGGGAACTTCAAAATCCACCTCGCAATCCAAGATCACAAAGTTGGCTGGGAATATAAGCTTACCAACCTTGACTAGCACATCGGACAATATTCCCACCGGTCGCTTTACCGAACGGTCAGCCATCAACACTCTCATGGACGTTGGTTTAGGTGCTCCCAAGCCCAATTGCTTGTAGACTGCTAGCGGCATCAAGTTGATGCTAGCACCAAGATCACATAAGGCTTTCCCGAAGTTGAGCTTCCCAATGGTGCAGGGAACAGTAAACGCGCCTGGGTCTTCCTTCTTTTCGACTAACGACCTTGAGGAAATAGCGCCGCAGTGGTGGAGGTTATCTTCTGGTTCGAAACTTACCGACCTCTTCTTTGTAATCAAGTCCTTCATGAACTTGGCATATCCGGGCATTTGTTCAAGCGCTTCCACCAATGGGATGTTTATTGATATCTGCTTGAGCATGGTCAGGAAATTCAGGAACTTACCATCTTCCACTTTCTTCTTCAGGCATTGTGGGAAGGGAGGTGGTGGTCGAGGCATCATAGTTGGAAGATTTTTAGCTTCCTTGCTTTTCTTCGCGGGCTTTAGAGTAGCCTCCTCGACTTCCTTGTCGTTGGGGTCATCACCCTCAACTTGAGTCTGAGTTACCGGATGTGATTCCGGTAATATTTTGCCGCTTCTTGTAGTGATCGCCATACAGCTCGCGTCATTCCTCGGATTTTGAATCGTGTCACTCGGCAAGGTACCTGTCTTCCTTGGATTTAGAGATGCCGAGATTAAGCCCACTTGCTATTCCAATTGCTTAATCGAAGTGGAATGCGACTCCACTATTGACTCATGGCCGATAACTCAGTCCTTATCTCCTTCACCCCAGAGTCAGTCGATTCTACCTTCAGCAGCATCTTCGCCATCATGTTCTCTAGCTTGGAAGTCCCTGCCTCGTTGCTAGCTTTATCCCAATTACCAGGTGGTACATACAACCCACCTCTATCGGTGTTATTCCTCCAGTTTCCTTGATCGCGATTGTAGCCAGCTTTCTCATAGTAGTTGTCCTTCTGATAGGTCCGACCTTGGTTTCCTTGGCCATTGGCCTGGAAACCCCCCAAGTAATTCGCCTCCTCAGTTTCCAACTCTGCTGCTCTACCTTGAGAACCCACAGCTTTTACCTTCTCCATACCTCCTGAGAACAAGTGCTTGGTCAGTAGGTCCAACTGCGTTTTCAGATGCGCCATGTCTTGGTCGCGCTCCTCGTCTTTTCTGCGCTGCTCAGCTGACATACCAACTGTATAAGTGCTAGCTGCTACCTCTGAATCCCGTGTATGCCAGGCCCTGTTAGTTTTGGTGAGCCTGTCCAAAGTAGTTGTGGCCTCCACAAAAGTGAGACCCATGAATGCACCACCTGCTGCGTTGTCTAACGTTGGCTTGGTAGCCGAATTCAGTGCCCTGTAGAACGTCTGCATCAAGAAGTTATCGGTCAACTGATGGTTCGGGCATTATGTCAGCTTCTTCTTGAACCGCAATCAAGTCTCATGTAAAGCTTCGTGGGGTTGTTGTCTGAAATTACTGATTTCATTCCTCAACTGAATCATCCTAGAGGGAGGAAAGAACCTTTCTAGGAAAGCTCCTTTCAACTCTCCCCAAGTTGTGATAGAGTCGGGGGTCAGCTCTGTCAACCACAATGCTGCCTCATCAGAAAGAGACAACGGAAACAACCTGAGCCTGATTGCCATCTGACTCACTCCAGGCAACTCAAACGACTTGCAGATGCCCACGAAATTCATCAGGTGCTAGTTTGGATCATCACCAGCAGCACCTCGGAACACTCCTCTCAAGTTCAACAGCTGGATCATCATGCTAGTGATGTTGAACTTGGCTCCGGGCGCTAGCGGTGGAAGAACAATGGCGCCCATAGCGCCAACTCCATCCAAGTCGATATCCTCATCATTCAGCATAACATCGTCCTACAGACCACCAGCATTCAGATTTTGTTGGGCCTGCAGTTCTGCAGCGAGCCTTGCTGCCTCTTGTTGTGCGGCCATATTCCGCCTTAATATTCTAGCAAGCTCGGGGTCGTAAGGTAATGTTGATTCCCCCGAGCGCCGGGTACTTGGCATGCACAACTCTGTACCCTGTCAAAAACAAAAACAACAAATAAACGTAAAAGCAGGAAAGTATGACTAAGAGTCAAATAAACACACCGGACTTAATAATCAACCGTATTCCCCGGCAACGACGCCAAAATTTGATAACGCTCAAAGTACCACTCCGATTAAGAAGCGTAAGCGATCGTTGTCAAATATAGAACCCAACAAAGGTTGGGGTCGATCCCACAGAGAATATGGTGAAAGTTAAGTCGTTAGTGAATTAGTTGACTAATGGTCAATAGTTTCCGGTAAATAAAGGGGGGGGGGGGTTTGTGTGAACAATGTGTAAACAAAACGAACAATAATGTATGAGAAATAATCAGTAGGAGAATGAACTAGGGAAGTGTTTACCATGGCGTTGTAACAATGTCGATTCTAAGCTTAACCGGGTTCTTTCTATATGCGTATCACGATGTGATTGAATTAATGGTATCATCTAAACGTTTCTCAACCAAATAGACGAATTTACTTTTCAATTCTCTCGAACTTGAAAAGGTGTGCTTTTATATTTCAATCCTAAACATCAAGTAGATTAATCTAGTTACAACATTAATCATAAGACGAGAGTTGGTAGTCTCGAATCTTCGTCGTTAATCAAGTTTCCCGGTTTTTATCTCTTTACTCAAGCAAATTAAACCTAGGCATGTTCTAATGTTTGCAACCACTAGAAAACGTTAAGCATGAATGATTAACAACGTGACAATCATATATATTGAACCCGGCGCTACCCGGAATCTATATCGCTACTTTAGCCATGGCTCCCACAACCCTAGTTGTGGGAGTTTAGTTAATCATGCTAGAAGAAGAAGAGAAGAAAGTCATATTCATAATAAGGAGAAGAGATTCTTACAATATAATGAAAACAATCTTCAAATATCCAAGAACAAGAAAAACCAAAATCCCAAGAACAAATCAAGAACACGAATTCAAGAACAAGAAAACGTGTTGTTGCTCTCAAAACCGACTAAAAACTCTTCTACAATTATTGGGTAATGAATAATTAAGTGTATCAATAAAATAAACCTAACATAGGGTATTTATAGGAGTCTAGGAAGTAAACCCAAAAATGCTCGGTTTCCGCGTTGAGACTGTCTCAACTTGACGGCTTGGGGTGACGGACCGTCACCACCTTGACGGACCATCACGGCGGCCGTCACCCCTAGGCAGTGGCCTGCCACCACTTGACGGTCTCTGTGACGGACCGTCACATGTGTGACGGACCGTCACTCAGGCCATCACTCTTATCCAGAATGTCTTTTTGCTCGTTTTTCCTTCCGTTTCCATGTTTGTCTCCATTTCCTGAAAATCCAACATAAACACATCAAAAACGATGACGGTTGCTTGAAAACGTACTATTGTTCTTAGTTAAAAGGAGTCGAAAGTGCCGTAAAATGGCGGCACATCAACACCCTCAACTTAGACGTTCGCTTGTCCTCAAGCAACATAACATAAAAGAAAAACAACACGACGACTCAACTAAGAAAACAAACTTGTGTCTCTAGCAACTCATGGTCATTCAACATCTTATTCAATTTTAATTCAAGCTCCCTCGTAGCACACAAATGTATGAAACACTAACTTGCAAGGATCCAAATATGTCATTCCGATATGATAGAACACTTTACATACACACGCGCAGCTATCCTAACAGTCAATAGATAATACAGAAATCTTGGTGCCCTCACCACAAAGAAGTCCTACACACAAGATTTAGGACTAGGTAAGGCGCTCACACTCACAAACGATTTCAAACAATGCACATGCGATACCATAGGCTTGCCCTTACTATTCTATTTCAGTTTTTCAGAAAGCCGCTCAGGATCACTACAGGGCTTGTTTTGGCTTGTAATGAGGCTTCAGGTGCAGGTAGGATACATTTAGGGGTTAGTGACTAAGCCCTCCTTGGAACCACCGACGTCTTATTACCACATACCTTACTTTGTCCATCCTCATTCACCTTTTTATTTCCTTTTCTCTAGCTACAGGTGCGGCCTCTTTATTTTGACAATTCTTTTTATTACTTTTTTCGATCTTTTTCATCTCTTTTTTTTTCTTTTCTTAGGCACACACCCGAATTTTCATTCTATTCACAACCAATCTTCTCCATCCTTTTTTTCTTATCATTCACCTCTATAGTAGCCACCCTCAACTTAGGCTGATTTCCTGAGTTGAGGTGCACAATGTCCACGGAAGGACCAGGGCCAAAACAGGGTTTACCTCTATAGTAGCCACCCTCAACTTAGGCTGATTGCTTGAGTTGAGGTGCACGATGTCCAAGGAAGGACCAGGGCCAAAACAAGGATTCAAAGTTAAACAGGAACGGTGACAGGTTATTGAACGAATAGGGTCAATTATGGCTCAAACAAGGATCAAAGGGATTATTTACATTTGGACGGTCTTATAGGTTAAGTGGACTGCACACAAAAAGGGCCTGTGATCCTTTCCTAAGCAACCAAACTTCGAACTTTAACAAATTAGACCGGGCAAGTTCTAGATGCATGCACAGAGTAAGAATTTATAACAATACGCTCACACACACTTAGCACCAAGAAACTATACCACTACCGACTATCAAGACAACAACTCGGCTTAAGCATACTTATTCCTATCATAATCACACAATGACATTCAAGGATCCAGACAGTCAATCGTTTCAACATAAGCTCAAAACCAGAAAATTTTTCAGAGGGGGCTCCTTTTAGTCAAGAAAAACGCCATGATGCTTGCTATAGACACTAGAAAACAACTAAAAATTTAAACGACAACCTAAACATGCCGGTTCTACTAGATAGTACACCGTAGGGAAAAGAACTCGGCAACAAAAACCCTCGGTGGTGACTCACAGGTTTCCCAACACCCTTAACTTAGACTCATGCATTGTCCCCAATGCATACATGTGAAAACTAAAACTGTGAGAATAAGGAATACCTGTGAAGTCCATAGGACTCAGATTCTGACATGATGTTGGAGACCGCCAGGTTCTCCAAAGAAGGAGAACTCGATGGAGTGTGCGTATGCGACAACCTCATGTTGCGTTCCAGCTTCCTCTTTTATTGGCTCCATAGCTAGTCGCAACAACTTCTTCGCTCTTTCTTTGCAGATTCTCTTGCGGTGTTTTCGTTTTCTTGATCTATTTTCACCGCTTTCCTATACAGGTTTCTCTTCTTGCGATCCCAACTTTGTTCTCATAACAGCTCGGGTCTCAACCATACCCTTCTCCTCGAGATGCACATCCGCAGGAACTTCCTCATTAACATTGACAACCGCAACCACCCTCATGTCACTTGGTTGCTTCATCAATTTGGACACATCGAACTTGACAACTTCATTATTTAGCCTGAAGGTAAGTTCATTTCTTTCCATGTCAACCAACACTCTAGCCGTGGCTAACAAAGGTCGTCCCAAGATTATGGAAACTTCAAAATCCACTTCGCAATCCAAGTTCACAAAGTCAGCGGGGAATATAAGCTTACCAACCTTGACTAGCATATCGGACAATATTCCCACCGGTCGCTTTACCGAACAGTCAGCCATCAACACTCTCATGGACGTTGGTTTAGGTGCTCCCAAGCCCAATTGCTTGTAGACTGCTAGCGGCATCAAGTTGAAGCTAGCACCAAGATTACATAAGGTTTTCCCAAAGTTGAGCTTCCCAATGGTGCAGGGAACAGTAAATGCGCCTGGGTCTTCCTTCTTTTCGACTAACGACCTTGAGGAAATAGCGCCGCAGTGGTGGAGGTTATCTTCTGGTTCGAAACTTACCGACCTCTTTTTTGTAATCAAGTCCTTCATGAACTTGGCATATCCGGGCATTTGTTCAAGCGCTTCCACCAATGGGATGTTTATTGATATCTGCTTGAGCATGGTCAGGAAATTCAGGAACTTACCATCTTCCGCTTTCTTCTTCAGGCATTGTGGGAAAGGAGGTGGTGGTCGAGGCATCATAGTTGGAAGCTTTTCAGCTTCCTTGCTTTTCTCCGCGGGCTTTAGAGTAGCCTCCTCGACTTCCTTGTCGTTGGCGTCATCACCCTCAACTTGAGTCTGAATTACCGGATGTGATTCCGGTAATATTTTGCCGCTTCTTGTAGTGATCGCCATACAACTCGCGTCATTCCTCGGGTTTTGAATCGTGTCACTCGGCAAGGTACCTGTCTTCCTTGGGTTTAGAGATGCCAAGATTAAGCCCACTTGCTGCTCCAATTGCTTAATCGAAGTGGAATGCGCCTCCACTATTTGACTCATGGCCGATAACTCAGTCCTTATCTCCTTCACCCCAGAGTCAGTCGATTCTACCTTCAGCAGCATCTTCGCCATCATGTTCTCTAGCTTGGAAGTCCCTACCTCGTTGCTAGCTTTGTCCTGATTACCAGGTGGTACATACAAGCCACCTCTATCGGTGTTGTTCCTCCAGTTTCCCTGCTAGCGATCTCTGTAGCCAGCTTTTTCATAGTAGTTGTCTTTCTGATAGGTCCGACCTTGGTTTCCTTGGCCATTGGCCTGGAACCCCCCTAAGTAATTCGCCTCCTCATCAGTTTCCAACTCTGCTTCTCTACCTTGGGAACCCACAACTTTTACCTTCTCCATACCTCCTGAAAACAAGTGCTTTGTCAGTAGGTCCAACTGCGTTTTCAGATGCGCCATGTCTTGGTCGCGCTCCTCCTCTTTTCTGCGCTGCTCAGCTGACAGACCAACTGCATAAGTGCTAGCTGCTACCTCTGTACCCCATGTATGCTAGGCTCTGTTGGTTTTGGTGAGCCTGTCCAAAGTAGTTGTGGCCTCAACAAAAGTGAGACCCATGAATGCACCACCTGCTGCGTTGTCTAACGTTGGCTTGGTAGCCGAATTCAGTGCCCTGTAGAACGTCTGCATCAAGAAGGTGTCAGTCAACTGATGGTTCGGGCATTGTGTCATCTTCTTCTTGAACCGCAACCAAGTCTCATGTAAAGCTTCGTGGGGTTGTTGTCTGAAATTACTGATTTCATCCCTCAACTGTATCATCCTAGAGGGAGGAAAGAACCTTTCTAGGAAAGCTCCTTTCAACTCTCCCCAAGTTGTGATAGAGTCGGGGGTCAGCTCTGTCAACCACAATGCTGCCTCATCAAACAGAGACAACGGAAACAACCTGAGCCTGATTGCCGTCTGACTTACTCCAGGCAACTCGAACGACTTGCAGATGCCCACGAAATTCATCTGGTGCTGGTTTGGATCATCACCAGCAGCACCTCGGAACACTCCTCTCAAATTCAACAGCTGGATCATCGTGCTAGTGATGTTGAACTTGGCTCCGGGCGCTAGCGGTGGAAGAGCAATGGCGCCCGTAGCGCCAACTCCATCCAAGTCGATATCCTCATCATTCATCATTACATCGTCCTGTAGACCACCAACTTTCAGATTGTGTTGGGCCTGCAGTTCTGCAGCGAGCCTTGCTGCCTCTTGTTGTGCGGCCATATTCCGCCTTAACGTTCTAGCAAGCTCGGGGTCGTAAGGTAATGTTGATTCACCCGAGCGCCGGGTACTTGGCATGCACAACTCTGTACCCTGTCAAAAATAAAAACAACAAATAAACGTAAAAGCAGGAAAGTATGACTAAGAGTCAAATAAACACACCGGACTTAATAAACAACCGTATTCCCCGGCAACGGCGCCAAAATTTGATAACGCTCAAAGTACCACTCCAATTAAGAAGCGTAAGCAATCGTTGTCAAATATAGAACCCAACAAAGGTTGGGGTCGATCCCACAGAGAATATGGTGAAAGTTAAGTCTTTAGTGAATTAGTTGACTAATGGTCAATAGTTTCCGGTAAATAAAGGGGTTTTTTTTTTTTGTGTAAACAATGTGTAAACAAAACGAACAATAATGTATGAGTGAAAATCAATATGAGAGAGAACTAGGGAAGTGTTCACCATGGCGATGGTAACAATGTCGATTCTAAGCTTAACCGGGTTCTTTCTATATGCGTGTCACGATGTGATTGAATTAATGGTATCATCTAAACGTTTCTCAACCAAATAGACAAATTTACTTTTCAATTCTCTCGAACTTGAAAAGGTGTGCTTTTAGATTTCAATCCTAAACAGCAAGTAGATTAATCTAGTTACAGCATTAATCATAAGACGAGAGTTAGTAGTCTCGAATCCTCGTCGTTAATCAAGTTTCCCGGTTTTAATCTCTTTACTCAAGCAAATTTAAACCTAGGCATGTTCTAATGTTTGCAACCACTAGAAAATGTTAAGCATGAATGATTAACAACGTGACAATCATATATATTGAACCCGTCGCTACCCGGAATCTATATCGCTACTTTAGCCATGGCTCCCACAACCCTAGTTGTGGGAGTTTAGTTAATCATGCTAGAAGAAGAAGAGAAGAGAGTCATATTCATAATAAGGAGAAGAGATTCTTACAATATAATGAAAACAATCTTCAAATATCCAAGAACAAGAAAAACCAAAATCCCAAGAACAAATCAAGAACACGAATTCAAGAACAAGAAAACGTGTTGTTGCTCTCAAAACCGACTAAAAACTCTTCTACAATTATTGGGTAATGAATAATTAAGTGTATCAATAAAATAAACCTAACATAGGGTATTTATAGGAGTCTAGGAAGTAAACCCAAAAACGCTCGGTTTCCGCGTCGAGACTGTCTCAACTTGACGGCTTGGGGTGACGGACAGTCACCACCTTGACGGACCGTCACGGCGGCCGTCACCCCTAGGCAGTGGCCTGCCACCACTTGACGGTCTCTGTGACGGACCGTCACATGTGTGACGGACCGTCACTCAGGCCATCACTCTTATCCAGAATGTCTTTTTGCTCGTTTTTCCTTCCGTTTCCATGTTTGTCTCCATTTCCTGAAAATCCAACATAAACACATCAAAAACGATGACGGTTGCTTGAAAACGTACTATTGTTCTTAGTTAAAAGGAGTCGAAAGTGCCGTAAAATGGCGGCACATCAACACCCTCAACTTAGACGTTCGCTTGTCCTCAAGCAACATAACATAAAAGAAAAACAACACGACGACTCAACTAAGAAAACAAACTTGTGTCTCTAGCAACTCATGGTTATTCAACATCTTATTCAATTTTAATTCAAGCTCCCTCGTAGCACACAAATGTATGAAACACTAACTTGCAAGGATCCAAATATGTCATTCCGATATGATAGAACACTTTACATACACACGCGCAGCTATCCTAATAGTCAATAAGTAAGGTTAAGTGGACTGCACACAAAAAGGGCCTGTGATCCTTTCCTAAGCAACCAAACTTCGAACTTTAACAAATTAGAGCGGGCAAGTTCTAGATGCATGCACAGAGTAAGAATTTATAACAATACGCTCACACACACTTAGCACCAAGAAACTATACCACTACCGACTATCAAGACAACAACTCGGCTTAAGCATACTTATTCCTATCATAATCACACAATGACATTCAAGGATCCAGACAGTCAATCGTTTCAACATAAGCTCAAAACCAGAAAATTTTTCAGAGGGGGCTCCTTTTAGTCAAGAAAAACGCCATGATGCTTGCTATAGACACTAGAAAACAACTAAAAATTTAAACGACAACCTAAACATGCCGGTTCTACTAGATAGCACACCGGAGGGAAAAGAAACTCGGCAACAAAAACCCTCGGTGGTGAAAGACTCACAGGTAACCCAACACCCTCAACTTAGACTCATGCATTGTCCCCAATGCATACATGTGAAAACTAAAACTGTGAGAATAAGGAATACCTGTGAAGTCCATAGGACTCAGATTCTGACATGATGTTGGAGACCGCCAGGGTCTCCAAAGCAGGAGAACTCGATGGAGTGTGCGTACGCGACAACCTCATGTTGCGTTCTAGCTTCCTCTTTTATTGGCTCCATATCTAGTTGCAACAACTTCTTCGCTCTTTCTTTGCAAATTCTCTTGCGGTGTTTTTGTTTTCTTGATCTATTTTCACCGCTTTCCTTTACAGGTTTCTCTTTTTGCGATCCCAACTTTGTTCTCATAACAGCTCGGGTCTCAACCATACCCTTCTCCTCGAGATGCACATCCGCAGGAACTTCCTCAATAACATTGACGACCGCGACCACCCTCATGTCACTTGGTTGCTTCATCAATTTGGACACATCGAACTTGACAACTTCATTGTTTTGCCTGAAGGTAAGTTCGTTTCTTTCCATGTCAACCAACACTCTAGCCGTGGCTAACAAAGGTCGTCCCAAGATTATGGGAACTTCAAAATCCACTTCGCAATCCAAGATCACAAAGTCAGTGGGGAATATAAGCTTACCAACCTTGACTAGCACATTGGACAATATTCCCACTGGTCGCTTTACCGAACGGTCAGCCATCAACACTCTCATGGACGTTGGTTTAGGTGCTCCCAAGCCCAATTGCTTGTAGACTGCTAGCGGCATCAAGTTGATGCTAGCACCAAGATCACATAAGGATTTCCCGAAGTTGAGCTTCCCAATGGTGCAGGGAACAGTAAATGCGCCTGGGTCTTCCTTCTTTTCGACTAACGACCTTGAGGAAATAGCGCCGCAGTGGTGGAGGTTATCTTCAGGTTCGAAACTTACCGACCTCTTCTTTGTAATCAAGTCCTTCATGAACTTGGCATATCCGGGCATTTGTTCAAGCGCTTCCACCAATGGGATGTTTATTGATATTTGCTTGAGCATGGTCAGGAAATTCAGGAACTTACCATCTTCCGCTTTCTTCTTCAGGCGTTGTGGGAAAGGAGGTGGTGGTCGAGGCATCATAGTTGGAAGCTTTTCAGCCTCTTTGCTTTTCTCCACGGGCTTTTGAGTGGCCTCTTCAACCTCTTTATCGTTGGCGTCATCACCATCAACTTGAGTCTGAATTACCGGATGCGATTCCAGTAATATTTTGCCGCTTCTTGTAGTGATCGCCATACAGCTCGCGTCGTTCCTCGGGTTTTGAATCGTGTCACTCGGCAAGGTACCTGTCTTCCTTGGGTTTAGAGATGCCGAGATTAAGCCCACTTGCTGCTACAATTGCTTAATCGAAGTGGAATGCACCTCCACTATTTGACTCATAGCCGATAACTCAGTCCTTATCTCCTTCACCCCAGAGTCAGTCGATTCTACCTTCAGCAGCATCTTCGCCATCATGTTCTCTAGCTTGGAAGTCCCTGCCTCGTTGCTAGCTTTGTCCCAATTACCAGGTGGTACATACAAGCCACCTCTATCGGTGTTATTCCTCCAGTTTCCCTGCTCGCGATCTCTGTAGCTAGCTTTTTCGTAGTAGTTGTCTTTCTGATAGGTCCGACCTTGGTTTTCTTGGCCATTGGCCTGGAAACCCCCCAAGTAATTCGCCTCCTCATCAGTTTCCAACTCTGCTACTCTACTTTGGGAACCCACAGCTTTTACCTTCTCCATACCTCCTGAAAACAAGTGCTTTGTCAGTAGGTCCAACTGCTTTTTCAAATGCGCCATGTCTTGGTCGCGCTCCTCCTCTTTTCTGTGCTGCTCAGCTGACAGACCAACTGCATAAGTGCTAGCTTCTACCTCTGTATCCCGTGTATGCTAGGCTCTGTTGGTTTTGGTGAGCCTGTCCAAAGTAGTTGTGGCCTCTACAAAAGTGAGACCCATGAATGCACCACCTGCTGCGTTGTCTAACGTTGGCTTGGTAGCCGAATTCAGTGCCCTGTAGAACGTCTGCATCAAGAAGTTGTCGGTCAACTGATGGTTCGGGCATTGTGTCAGCTTCTTCTTGAACCGCAACCAAGTCTCATGTAAAGCTTCGTGGGGTTGCTGTCTGAAATTACTGATTTCATCCCTCAACTAAATCATCCTAGAGGGAGGAAAGAACCTTTCTAGGAAAGCTCCTTTCAACTCTCCACAAGTTGTGATAGAGTCGGGGGTCAGCTCTGTCAACCACAATGCTGCCTCATCAGACAGAGACAACGGAAACAACCTGAGCCTGATTGCCGTCTGACTTACTCCAGGCAACTCAAACGACTTGCAGATGCCCACGAAATTCATCAGGTGCTGGTTTGGATCATCACCAGCGGCACCACGGAACACTTCTCTCAAGTTCAACAGCTGGATCATCGTGCTAGTGATGTTGAACTTGGCTCCGGGCGCTAGCGGTGGAAGAGCAATGGCGCCCGTAGTGCCAACTCCATCCAAGTCGATATCCTCATCATTCAGCATGACATCGTCCTGCAGACCACCAGCATTCAGATTGTGTTGGGCCTGCAGTTCTGCAGTGAGCCTTGCTGCCTCTTGTTGTGCGGCCATATTCCGCCTTAACGTTCTAGCAAGCTCGGGGTCATAAGGTAATGTTGATTCACCCGAGCGCCGGGTACTTGGCATGCACAACTCTGTACCCTGCCACAAACAAAAACAACAAATAAACGTAAAAGCGGAAAAGTATGACTAAGAGTCAAATAAACACACCGGACTTAATAATCAACCGCATTCCCCGGCAACGGCGCCAAAATTTAATAACGCTCAAAGTACCAGTCCAATTAAGAAGCGTAAGCGATCGTTGTCAAATATAGAACCCAACAAAGGTTGGGGTCGATCCCACAGAGAATATGGTGAAAGTTAAGTCTTTAGTGAATTAGTTGACTAATGGTCAATAGTTTCCGGTAAATAAAAGGGGGGTTTTGTGTGAACAATGTGTAAACAACACGAACAATAATGTATGAGAAATAATCAGTAGGAGAATGAACTAGGGAAGTGTTCACCATGGCGTTGGTAACGATGTCGATTCTAAGCTTAACCGGGTTTTTTCTATATGTGTATCACGATGTGATTGAATAAATGGTATCATCTAAACGTTTCTCAACCAAATAGACGAATTTACTTTTCAATTCTCTCGAACTTGAAAAGGTGTGCTTTTATATTTCAATCCTAAACATAAGGTAGATTAATCTAGTTACAGCATTAATCATAAGACGAGAGTTGGTAGTCTCGAATCCTCGTCGTTAATCAAGTTTCCCGGTTTTAATCTCTTTACTCAAGCAAATTAAACCTAGGCATGTTCTAATGTTTGCAACCACTAGAAAACGTTAAGCATGAATGATTAACAACGTGACAATCATATAAGGAGAAGAGATTCTTACAATATAATGAAAACAATCTTCAAATATCCAAGAACAAGAAAAACCAAAATCCCAAGAACAAATCAAGAACACGAATTCAAGAACAAGAAAACGTGTTGTTGCTCTCAAAACCGACTAAAAACTCTTCTACAACTATTGGGTAATGAATAATTAAGTGTATCAATAAAATAAACCTAACATAGGGTATTTATAGGAGTCCAGGAAGTAAACCCAAAAATGCTCGAATTCCGCATCGCGGACTGTCTCAACTTGACGGCTTGGGGTGACGGACCGTCACCACCTTGATGGACCGTCACGGCGGCCGTCACCCCTAGGGAGTGACCTGCCACCACTTGACGGTCTCTGTGACTAACTGTCACATATGTGACGGACCGTCATTCAGGCCGTCACTCTTATCCAGAATGTCTTTTTTCTCGTTTTTCCTTCCGTTTCCATATTTGTCTCCATTTCCTGAAAATCCAACATAAACACATCAAAAAGGACGACGGTTGCTTGAAAATGTACGATTGTTCTTAGTTAAAAGGAGTCGAAAGTGCCGTAAAATGGCGGCACATCAATTTCTAATTCTAATTACATGATTCTACATGAGTTTTTACAAGTGATTATTTATCTCATGATTTGAAGAATAATCCTAGCCTAATTTTACATGTATGACTTGTTTTAGGAAAATTGACATGTTTAGATAACAAGATCTTATCTATTTTAAGAAATGTCATGCGTAGTTCCTATTTTCCTATGAACTTATATAAGATTATGTATTTGAACTAGGTCCATGCAAGCCTTCATGATATGACCTATTATGAATGATATGATATTCCGAAATGTCATCAATGCTCCTGAACTATTTTTCAAAAGCAAGGTTTGTAAGTAGTATGACATCCAGGTTTGCCATTATGACCATGCATAAGCTTTGACATCTAGATATGTCACATGTATGTGAGCACTATGATATATATTATGGAATTATTATTTAGCATCGAGCGATGATGGTTCTAGATAACCCAAGTTCAAAACTATGTTGACACCGTACGTTGACCTTTGTGGCTTTATGACATAATTCTTATGAACTTGGTTCAAACCTTGGCTGGTTAGGACAATCTTTTTTAGTATAGGTATATAATATTGGACTCCATGGTTCTCAACATGGTTCACTGTTGGTTAAGAGAAACTTCCGCAAGAATGATTTTAAGCTACTAAGTTATATGATATTCAGTTTTCAAGCTTTACTCATTGCTTTATGACTTATGCTTAAACTATGATTTTTACTTATGATTTCACTTGAAGTCCTTACACTATGATTTGTCCTACTAATGCATGATTTTAGTTTTAAATATGTTTTCAAACATATTTTTATCATGATCTTTGCATAAGCTCGCATACTCTGTACATTCCATAGTACTGACCACATACCTCTTTGTGCTGCATCCTATTATGATGTAGATTTTGTAGCCCATTCCCAAACTTGTGGCTAGTAAATCAATAACACATCCAGCCAGCTTGGTGAGTCCTCCTCATTCGAGGACTTGGAGTTTAACTTTATGTCACAATTTTAGTTTGTTTATTCAGTTTTCAATATTTAGAGTTAGTTAGGGACTTGTCCCAGCAGTTCGTCAGTAGTAGAGGCTTTCAGACATAGAGTTAGATATTTAGCTGTATTCAGATTGTCATTTTTAGACTTTTATTTATATAATATATTAAGTTGCTTATTACTTCTGTTAAAGCTTCCACTCAGTATTTAAGTTGTTTAAGTTTAAGTCATACTAAGGTCAAGGGTTAGCTTGGGATCACTTGTGATCTCAGGTTCCATGTTACGTCTAAGGGGTAGTCTCGGGGTGTGACAGGTTTTCTAAAAAAAAGTAGATGCAGAAACCAAAGTTTTCTGCATCCCACCTATCAAATCATAAACAAAATCAATATGGACCAATTTGGCCATGAAATGTTTTCACTTTTTTTTTGAATTATTTGAAATCAGCGTTTGGCTATGAAAATTTCAAATACAATTTAAAGTTGTATTTGAAATTTGGAAAACAGCTAATACCTTCTTTTAACTTTTTAATTTTTTTTTAAAAAAGAAATCCTAATTTTTTTCCCCATGAAATAACCCTATTTAAATTATATTTAGTGGGTGTTTGGCCATGAAAACTAAAAACTTTTCACTTTATTTGGAATTTTTGGAGTTGGAGTTGTGTTTGGCTATACCTTATTGGAAAGACTTTTTAGAATTTAATGTATTTAAAATAACTAAAAAGTGAAATAGTAAGATGGAAAAAAGTGAAAATAACCTTTTAGGTGTTTTTACTTTTCCAAATACAACTTCAAGTTGTATTTGAAACTTGTATGGACGAACATCATTTTATGAATAAAGTGAAATAATTTTTGAAAAAAAAGTGAAAAATTCTCATGGACAAACGCCCACTTAATATTTAAATTATATTTTATGTTTTATAAAAAAATACATCTAAATTCTAAATATTTATTGCAAAAAGTATGGCCAAACCGAACTCCAACTTTAAAAATTCTAAATAAAGTGATCTTTTTAGTTTTCATGGCCAAACGCCCACATATCATCTATTTCAAGCATTAATTCCAGTCAAATCAACTCTAAATAGACTACAATATTAACAACATACTAAATATCAATTAAAAATATGAAGTTGAATATAAAAGATCCACCAAAAGAATCTACAAAGTCTATCAAAGTTTAAAAACATCAAATATATACAAAGTTTCAAATTGTTTACCATCTTCAACAATAACAATCCTAACAACTTAGGTGTCAATTGGACATACTCATCATCATCATCACTCGAAGTCTCTTCATCATTTGAGGTGGGAGGAGAACGGGAAGCACTATGCCGACGACTTCCAATCAGGCTATTCACCTGTGCCTTGAGTGCCTCAACGGTATTGCACATTCTTCTATCTTGAGCAATTCGTCTTGCTTCCTAGATGCTTTCCTACTACTCTTACTCGATTTGATATTCTTACTAGTACGACCTCAATCACCATCACCTAATGACATCTGCATACAAGTTTACATTAATATATATAAAGAAATTCATATTTATTAAATAAAATTATTTAAAAGAATTAACCAACATGCTAGTCGTCATTCTTTCATTCTTCCTCTTTTCCTCCCTGATTGATTCATTTTTCTAATGATGTAATAGTTCCTCAATATTTGTGATGATAGTTATATCATCATCAGAAACTTCTTTTAATTTGTGTTGAGGATGTTCTAGATTTTTTTCTAACTTAACATCCACAATTTGATGAAAAACTATTATATTATTCTGGTGTGCCACATCTAACATATTGTCGATATCAATCCTAGCCACATGCTTAGTCTTTATAACCATCCACCAATAAGCCTTACCTCTATGCAAATGATACGAAACATAATAAAGCTGCTTAGTATTTTGTGTAATGATAAAAGGATAATAGTAATCATAATGTGTCGTGTGCTTAACTTCCATTATATTATATTATTAATTCACTTTGGTACCTCTACGTGATGAATCAAACCACTTGCACCAAAATAGTATTATCTTTTTTCTCGATCATCCAGGATACTTAACTTCCATGATCTCTTTTATCACACCATAATAATCAACAGTTTGGTCATTACCGTTGACATCACCTTGAACACATATTCTGCTATTATTGGTTTTCTTATGTTCAGAATTTTTTTCTTTTTGAAACTTGAAGCTATTCAGACAGTACTTATTCATTGGCTAAATTTGACTTCAGGCCCATGTGCAACATCTCTCACTAATTGTAAATGTTCGATAATACTACTTTCTGCATGAACCTACATAGTATTATGCAAAATTATAGGCTTTTAGCAAATGAGTATATTATAACTGTTGATTCAATATGAGGTTTCACACTTACATATTCACTTAGCCAATCAAAAAACTTCATATATATGGTGTCATTACCCCACATCCTTATGAATAAACTATCTAATACACTGAGAATTTTTATTAGTTTTACCCTTAGTATTTAAATCCACGTCATTTGATAACAAAATTCAATACTTACTTAAGATACAATTGAATTTCGGGGTAATTACGCAAAACATATGTCACAGCTGATTCCATCTTCATACTACTCAAACTTCGTCTTGTACATTTTTTAGAACCTCGACCTGGTTGATTAAATATTGAAGTCAGTGGATAGTGAGGATCACTACCACCATCATCAATGCGATTAGGCCTATTTCTCATACTTGACACTTGATTCCCGAAATAGTAAGAACAAAAATGAGTAATTTTTCTTGTAAGATAAGCTTCACAAGTAGATTCTTTGATATTAGACTTTTGTAAAGCAGTTTTCTTGCACTTTCCAATAGTCATGTATATAGCATGTTAGTTTGTAATAATTTAAGAAAAAATAACTCAATCAGTTAGAAAAAATAAATTAATATCATTACCTCTTAAATGGATACATCCACCTATATGAACTAGGCCCTTAAGGCATGCCTTCTCTACAAGGTGAATTGGAAGATGTTTCATCACATTAAAGAAGCCACATGAAAAGATCTTCTCCAACTTAGTGATAATGATAGGAATATTCTGATCCATTCATGCCAAGTTACTTTCCAATAAAGTGTTAGAACACAACTCTCTGAAGATAAACTTATATCTATGATTGGTTTTGATATCCTGTCAGGTAGGTGGCTAAATGTGATAAGAATCAAAGTTTCCATAAAAATATGACAATCATGGCTTTTCGGACCATACAACTTTCCTTCATTCATATCTATGAGCTTTTCCAAATTTGAAGCATAGCCATCAGACATCCTCAAATTCTTAATTCACTCTCAAATTTCTCGTTTCTCATCCAATGTGAATGAAAACCTCACCATAGGCTTAATTACTTTGCCATTATGTGATTCTTGTAACCACAGTTCCTTTATCTTGCAATATTCCTTTAAGTCCATTATTGCTTTTGGATTATCGTGTCTTGCCCTTGACATTCATCACTTTGTTGAACAAATCATCAAAATAATTTTTTGATATGCATCATATCAAGATTATGTCATAGAGAATTATCTGTCATGATCAAGAATAACAAGAATTTTGATGTCATCTATCCCAATCCAACCATGATAATTAACCCCAATTCAATGAAGGCAATTAACTCAAAGAAAGGCAAGAAGTAAAATATCGATAATATATATATTAATAACTCCAAACATCCTAAAACTGAAAAGAAATAAAACATCCTAAATTTCACGAGTCAGCTGTCACAAGTACAAGAGGGACCTGTAAAAATTAAATGCTAAAACTGAAATACAAAGCTGTCCATAAAGTAGATAAGACAGAAATAGAAAATAGATAAAACTGAAACAATCTCCAAACACAGGAGCTCACCGCATCTTTAGTAGTAGCAGTACTGCATGATCTCTAGTCACGTGGTCCACTCATATGTAAATCTGTATCAAAAGAATGCAAAAAAGTAGGAGTGAATATGGTTCACTTGTACGCAGTAGGCATCATTGGCCGATTGAATATAAGTAGATACTATATCGAATAAAGAATACTAAAATAACTCTGCAAAAAAAAAAATTCCAACAGTTCAATACCAATAATCACGAAGTATACTACAAAACATCACAATAATCAGAGACAAATGCAATGCAATGATATGAAATAATATTGTAATGACTCTTCCGGTCATTTCCACGTATACGTTTTCCTTGTACTGTTAGAGCTTTCCTGTAGCAGCCCCAAGTCATTTATGACTTGCTGGGACCGGTGGTTCGGTGCCCTGGCCGTTCGATTAGTCGTTATGATCAATTCCCTGTCTTAGAAGCTGAGTATCAAATTTGTGTGATGGTGAATTGCGACCATACGACCTTAACCTTCATTCCATATCAAAGGCTTGCGAGCCTAAAGTTAAGAATTTTATTAACATCGCGCGTATGTGAAAATATTTTATTTTAAAGTTGAATGTGGTAAAAAGTTTTATTGTTATTGCTTTCCTAAAATATTTGAAATTTTTATGAAAAATACTTTTGTTATGATATATGTATTTATTTTATAAGAGTTTTATACATTATTAATGTTTTAACGGGGATAGTGAGTCTAGTTATGTTAAAAATTATTATTATAATATAGTAGGTTTTATTTGAAATAATTTTATATTTATTATGATACATTCAAAAAAGCTATATTTGTTTTACCATGAATTTATGCAATACCCGAATATATATAACGGGGTAAAAGTATTCTTTCTATACTTCCACCTCCCCTTATACGTGTAAGTATAAAGGGAGGACAACTTAATGGATAGTTAGAGGTGGCACCATGTCCTTATATGGATTACTTTATAAATATTTTAAAAAACCAATTGTTAGGCTACTATTAAAAAATAGGTTGTTGTAGTAATATATTAGTCCATTAAATTCTTACTTCATTTTGGGGACAGTGAACAAGTTCTTAGCAAGCTCTACAAATATACATACGCGTTGAACGAGATTTTACTGTGAAAAACATTTTTTTAACGTTATATTTGATTTCCAAAAGAAAGTGATTATTTTTCGTCAAGTTATTCAAGCTAAAATTCGAGTTTGATTTTATTTCGGAGCTTCTCGGAGCGGTTCGAACTTGGACATCGTAGTCCTAGCAGCTTGTCATCAGACGACAGGTAGGTTATGGTTTAAACTCCATAGACTTAGCATATATCGGATAAAATTGTACTAGTTGGCATCCTTGGGTTGGATTATTAGGTTGGTACCACACACCTTGACCGCTTTATTCATGTCCGCCTACTTTTGTTCCTCCGTTGCTTGTAGTACTTGCCGATATATTTTATTTACCCTTGTGGTCCTGTGAGGCCTTGTTGACTCTGGAACATAGAAGGTGGGATATTGGGGAATGTCCGCGAGTCCCGGGCATAGAATTATCCTTCTAGGCTGGTTATGCTTCCTGAGTAGCTATGGGCCTGTGCAGGGTTGATAGGTTGATTGTGAGCTGCTGGGCAGCTATTGTGTTTGATCATACCATTTCCATGCGCATAAAGAGGTTTTATCCATGTTTTACTACGGTTTGGGCTTCGGACCTACTGACACTATTTTCTAAACCTTGCATGGCCCCGGGGGCCCGTTTTTGATGAAAATGAATTGGAAATGGTTTGATTTAACTTGTGAATATTCTTGGGTAAAAGAAGGTAAAATTATGATTTATATCACCAGTTTTACGATTAACGCTAGACTCGGTAGGGCTGGGGTGCTAGTTGAGTTTTCTTGCTACTTGAGATGATTTTAGCCTCGGTCGGACCGAGCACCTGAGATGACTTTCTACTGTTTAGACCCGGTTATGCCCGGGCACCCTTGTAGGGGTTTTTGAGATATTTTTCCACTACTTTAGTCCTGGACAGGGTCTGGGCATGCATATTCGAGACTGGGTCTCTATCTTTAACTCGGACTTGCTTCCGGATGACATGTTTTGATACTGAGTTTTAGTATGGGGTCTGGGACCTCCATGGACCTTGCCATCCGGTCCTTGGGCTTCGGGCTGCGTGTGCCGGAGGAAGGGTATATGGTGGATTAGAGGTATACGGGCAGTGTCCTTCCATTGAACCTACCTACTGGGCCGGATCGGCACCGGAGGAGGTACATACAGAGATACCATTTCACTTGAGATCTTCATGCATCATATCATTCATTGTTTGAGGCTCCACCCTTGTTTGTTGTTTCTTGATTGTACGCTCCGGTAGTATGGGATGCCGGAGGGTTTGTTTTTACTTGTTTGTGTTCCTCGGTTGTATGGGCGGCCGGGGGACTGTAGGTAGACTTTTGCTATTTACTTACAGAATTGTTCCCTGTTACGGTTAAGCATGAAATTGGTTACTGCTAGGTTGTTAGTATTTGGATTTGAGATTGATATGATTAGTTGAGTTTGATTTCTGTCTCCGAGCATGCCTATCATTATTCTTTCCCTCTTCCTCTTACACTTGAGGTTACCGGTATACCGTCCATTTCCAGAACTTATTATGTATATACTGTTATCATAAGGATCCCAGGTGCGTTGTTTCTTACTTTCACCTGTGCCTATGGTATATATATTCTGCGTGCTGGCCTCACATGTGGTTCTGTTGATTTCCCTCTGGGCTAGTTCCTGTGTACCTTTCATTTATTTCTGTGACTACTTGCTTCTATTCTATCTGTTACTACGTTTTTATCTTATATGTGCCCAGTCGGCCTATGATACCTACTGGGTATCTTATGCTTCGCATTTGGTGCTCACCCTACCCCCTGCATCTTTTGGTGCAGATCCTAGCGTGGGCCATCGCTGTTAGATCGCTGTGATTCATGCTTAGAGATCTGTTGGGGACTACTTCAGACTGAGGGTGAGCTCTTGGCGATCGGAGCTTAGATTTAGTTTATCTTTTGCTTCATGTACTCTATTACCATTCGGAGACATCTGTATACATTGTTTTGGATCGTTTGTACTCCTTATATGTAGTTCTGGCTCTATACTATGATACCAGGTCTTGGGGTTTGGTTTAGTTTCCGCATATGTCTATATATATATTCCTGCTATCTATTCTCTTCATCTTGTTCCCTTACTTTTGCTTATTAAACTGTGCTTCAGCTTATTTGTTAGATAGTAGCCCATTACTAACTGTCCTGGGCTACGGGGATTGGTTCTTCTACTAGGGGGATTGTAGGAGCCATCATGACCGAGAAATCGGGTCGTGACAAATATACAATGGCCAATGCCTATCATTATACACTCCTCTACACTGGTATGCTATGAGGTAGCATCCATGTGGGACTCGCGAGGTCCATATACAAAACAAATTGAATCTTTGAATCATTGAATCTTTGCTCACAGTCCACAAAGCTTTGCCCATGATATTATTAGCTGAATCTTTGCCTATGGCGATATAATTCAAAACATAATAAGAACATTCTATAAAAGGTCATTTCCAAGTAAATATCACAGTTCATGAATTTAAGACTGAGCATGAATGAGCATGCATGGTCACGATAATTACAGATCCTGTTATATGCCAATAATGAGTGGAAGAGTGATGATGCTCAAAAGCACTCTCCTAATAGAGGTGGTAGCGATCGTCAAGCAAAATTAAAGTAACCCAACAAATATCGGGGTCGAATCCACAGAGAGTAGAGTAGTGATTCATTAAGAGATTGTCGAGAAATAATCACTAAGAAAGTAAATGCTCAACAACATCAAAGTAAAGATTGGGGGAGTTGGCAAGGAAAATTTACGTATCAATTTTGATATCAACACAAAAGTGTATGTAAACACGAGATTTGAGTCAACGAGAAGGGAACTAGGGGTGTGCTTTCTATGGGGTTCTTCGAAGGATTAGGGTACTTGATTAATTATGTAAATTCTCAATTAATTATACGAGTAGCATTGGTTTTAGTTATATTTGGTAATCTATCGATCCTCCAAATATATATACTATGGTCTTTGTTCAAGCACCATAGTTTTAACATGAACCAACAAAATCAATTGCTTGGGGAAGTCATACTATTTTTATCTTAGACTCTTAGATGAGAGTATCGATCAATTAAGCTATTTTTAGCCTCAATCTAAGGTAAAAATCTCAAATTTCCACTATTGAATTCCTATCCGAATTATGAAACCCTCTTTCAAGAAAGAACACAATTAAGAAAACTCGATTAATATTTGCGACCATCAATTTTATAATTAAAACTTGAGGTATTCAATAGACCCATATTACTTCATCAATTATAAGTACAATTAAGCAAGACCCATACCCAAATTCAAATATCCATCATACATAACCCCTAGACAAGGAAATTAGCTGCTCATACTAACAAAATAAGAGAATATACCAATTGGGTATCTCATCCTTCCATTCATAATTAAGCCAAAATCCAAATTCAAGCTCAATTTAGTACAAAATAGTGAATTCAAAGTGTAGAAGACGAAGAGAAAAGAGTACTCTCTATATCTTCCTTAGAAACTATTCTCTATTCAAAACTAACAAAAACTTCAAAACTATCTCTGGTACACAACCCAAAATGAGTTTTAGAAGCTTCCCAAACCATCAATTGGCATTGGACAAAATTGCTCTTCGGGAGTGGTGCGACGCGATGTGCGACATGATGTGCGATCGCACCATGTGTTATATGCGTTGCATGTCCTCTTTCCTCAAACCAGTGATACAAGTTGATCTTGTGGTGATATGCAAAGGTAGGTGAAGACCGCACACCGCATTGTGCCACTCATATATCGGTCGCACCTCTCGGCAGATTCTTCCTTATTTTTGATCACCTTCACACTTCAACTCTTTTTGAGTTCTTTGGGTCCAATTCCTTTGTTTTTTACTTTTGACCAAGAGTAGCTGTATTTTAATCAATAACGGCAATAAGTACCTCTAATTCTCATTAAAACATGACAATAATTCATGAATAAAGGCTCAATAAGTTGGTAGATTAACAACTTATTAAACCCCCAAACTTAAACTATTGCTTGTCCTCAAGCAAGATATTCACAAAGTAAGGAATTAATTAGGCTCTAAAACATACAGGGTGCACACAAGATTAATCTAAAATCTACAACTAAGAAAATAATAAAAAAAAAGACTCAAACAAAAAGACTCAACTGTAACGCTTATCTCAATTTAGACCACCCTATTCTAAAGGCAATTGCTCATTTCAAAACATTTATCAAAAGGACTTCATTTCTCATTCAAAATAAGGGAATTTGTCATTCAAAACAAGAACTTCAAGCTTCTCAAGTCATTGGGATGGATCTTTAAGGTTTGCCTCAAGATTACCCAGACAACTTGTGTCATTCATTCCTCTAAATTGAAATAGAGACTTTATCATTCCTTTCAAGTGTGTGATGCCACTCACCACAAGAGAGAATACCACTCACAATCATGCAATTCACAATCAAGAGGGATTATAAGAGAACCAAAAAGACTCTCACACTCTCAAGGAAATTCGAGTGCATACGCATTGAACCATAGGTTTGCCCTTTATGTAATTCACCACTAATGTAGAGTTACCAAGCTAGGAATCACTAAGGACTTGGGGGTTATGAGATTGTCAAGGGAGGTGAGGATTGTATTTGGCTCAAGTGACTAAACCTCCCCAACTCTCTTTGTGATCATTCAAAACACCTCTCATATTTTGAACAATAACTTCACCTTATTTCTCCCTCTCACAGCCCAAGGTTTCCCTTTAATCTTGATCATTTGACATCCTTTTATCACCTTCACTTGGTAGAACTAATTACTTCTTTTCTTCCCATATTGTTCATTTAATTGGACTATTTTGAAGCAATTCTCAATATAGGCATATGGTGCTACCTTGTGTTGAAATGCATTCATTTTCTTCTCCCCATTAGTACATACACCTCCAAACTTAGGCCTTTGCCTATATTGTAATTTCAATTTCCCCACCAAACTTAGGCTTTTAGCCTATATTTCACTTTTGAGCCATTCGGGAGGACGAGTGCAAAAATTTAGGTTCCAAAAAATATCAAGGTATCAATAAGGTGCCAAACAAAAGTCACAAGCTCAAAGGGGCTTACTAGGATCAATGTAAAGAGGAAGTCAATTTGGGTGAAGTGGCTTATTCAAAAAGGGCCTAAGTTTATCCTCCAAGCTCGGTTACATCTAGGATTTCACCTTGAATCACATTCGGGGAAAGTTCTAGACAACACATGCACACAAGAACTAAGTACAACCTTATCACATAAGGCATCACAACACAAGAATTTTAAACTTAGTCTCACAATCAATTAGGACAAATGACTTTTGATAAGCTAGTCCGAGTTATTTTACACACTCATTTGTGAATCGATCAAGCCAAACATGGAATGTGCAAGTCATGACAAGAGAATGCTTTATTCAAATCATTTTCCCTCTTTCTATCAGTTTGCCAAAAACTTCTTGCCAAGAAAATTTTTCACTGGGCCCACTTTGAGATAAGCAAAATACGGACTCAATTTTAAACTAAAACTTGGCATTTTCCCTTATGAAAGTCCCCTCTCAATCTATCATAGGGCAAAACCAACCTGATTCGACATACAAAATAAACAAAAGAAAACAAAAATAAAAGAAACAATTTGCTCCTTGGAAAAGCACTGTGGTATGAAGAAAACCCTTGGAGTTTATTCACTACTCTACTATTAACAAGGCGACCAAAATTTTAAAAGTGCTTATGACTCATTTGAAATTAAGCCTCGGCATAAGCACTAAGCGCATTTGCAAGACACCTATAGTCAAACAATAGATCGTGTAGGACCAACCCGACGATATCACAAGCAACACATAAAATAAGCCCGGTGAGGGCACAATTTAAGCACTAAGAAATAAAAGGCATGATAAGGGAAATATCACAATCATCAAAATCATGCCCGACAAGGGACAAATAAATTGTCTAATAGGGAAATAAAAATGTCAAGGCCCAACAAGGGCAATAAAAATAATATCTCATGGCCCAACAAGGGCAACCAACAACAACAATCAAATACGCACCACCTCCCCCTCAAAAAGAAGCATTGCCCTCAATGCTTAAGCTCAAACAAGTAAGGAAAGGGTGCATGCACCCTGTATAAGCTACTCCTCATCATCATTCTCCTGCTCCACTGCTTCTGAACTAGTGCCTGCTCCTCTTTGATGGTAACAAGTGGTATGCCGCGACTCTATAATCACCCACTAGAGAACTGGGTCCTGATCATCAGCAAACTCCTCATCATTATCAGCATATGTAGCGAACAACTCATCCATGGGACCGAGAGTATGACGGGGCTGTGTCATGGCCATATCCAAAGCACTTAAGTCTATATCACTAATCGGTGCCTTCCCTTTGGAATTATCCTAATTCTTTTGGATCTTTGCTACATCGCCCTCGATTACATCCACCCTCTTTCAAAAGTTTCTCATACTGTTCACTACCTTCTTCATGGCCCTTTTTACGGCCGTCTAAATTATATGAGGTAGCTTATTAGCTAGACCGGTCAACTGCCTATCATGAGAATAGGTCAAGTTAACCAGCCTTTGGAGGCCACCTTGGGTCGAGGTGGGTAAAGATAGTGAAGGTCCAGAAGGTGCAACAGTTATAGGATTTCCTAACTCTACGGGAGTAGGTGCTTTTGAGGCTGATCTAGAAGGAGAGGAATTAATGGGCTCAACATCTATATACCCAGCCTCAACATCTTCAAAAGGCTACATTCTGTGCCTTTTCATTCTAGGGGCATCCATATCTATCTTTTTTGTGAGGTAAAGCACACAAGTGACATGGGTAGTCTCATTACAGAAAAAGTATGGAATTCTTGCCTTAGCACCGAGCTTGCCAATGGGTACAGGAAAAGGGAATGAATCACCACCCCAACATGCTTTTTTTTTAATCACGATAGCCCTATCTCTCTAAAGTTAATATGCACCACGACATGATAGAGGCAACCAAAATGGCTCCTTTATGGGTAACCTTATGATCATTCTGAGAAGGCAGGAATATGGAGCGGACAAAATTGTACCATAGGCGTGCCTCAAAGTACAGAGTCTGATTTGGCATATTGCCTCCCATAGTGGCCTATAGGGGATTCCCAGGAGCAATGATAGTGGCAGACCAGTCAAGTGGCTTTGTCTCAGCAAACAACTTGACTCGAAGTGCTGGTGCAGGCTTAATTGGGTTATCCTAATAGATGGAATTGATAGCAGTAGGTGTGATAAAATTTTCCTTACCCCAAACCGTGACTGAGTCTAAGCAAAGGAAGTCCTCCACATTTCCCTTATACCCTATAAAATCTTGCTTCGCCTGATAAGATGTAAAGAATTCATGAACCACCTCCTTATAATAATCTCCGGGCACTTCTTGGAATGGGAACCATTGGCGGGTGATAAACTGGTGGAGGATGTTAGGCAGATCATCCCCAACCGCTGCCAAGTTGAAGCTATACTTCGGATTAAAGGTTCTTTTCTTGTCTCTATCATAGATGGCTCTCATACATTTTACCCCAAAGTGAATCCTATCGTCCTCTGAAACTTGCACAAGAGGAGGTTTTGGGGAAGCAACTAGGGTTTTCTTCTTTCCCTTGGATGTGGAAGTGGAGGTAGAAGAAGCTGGTGGCCTCCTTGAGCTGTGCCATGAGTTTCCCCTACTAGAAGACATAGTCTGCACAAGGAGATTGTGAGTACCCAAAGTAAAAGCAATAATCTTTTTGTATTTTTTGAAATATTGAAAGTGAGAAAAGCTAAAAGAAGTTATCTAACCAAAAAGAAATCGAATGCATAAGAGAAGAAAAACCCATCAGGTATTTCTGATGACGCTCAAAATCACTCTCCCAAAGGAGGAGGTAGCGATCGTCAAGCAAAACAAAAGTAACCCTATGAGTGTTGGGGTCGAATCCACGAAGAGTGGAGTAGTGATTCTCTAAGAGATCATCGAGAAATAATCACTAAGAGAGTAAATGCTTAACAACTTAAAAGTAAAGATTGAGGGAGTTGGTAAGGGAAATTTATGTATCAACTTCTATATCAACACAAAAGCGTATGTAAACACGAAATTTGGAATCAATAAGAAAGGAACTAGGGGTATGCTTTCGATGGGATTCTTCAAAGGGTTAGGATACTTGATTAATTATGTAAATTCTCGATTAATGATATGAGTAGCATTGGTTTTAGTTATAGTTTGTAATATCTCGATAATCCAAATATATATCCTATGGTCTTTGTTCAAGCACCATAGTTTTAACATGAACCAACCAAATCAATTTCTTGGGGAAGTCATACTATTTCTAGCTTAGACTCTTAGATGAGAGTATCTGTCAATTAAGCTATTTCTAGTCTCAATCTAAGATTAAAATCTCAAATTCCCACTATTGAATTCCTATACGAATTATGAACCCCTCTTTCAAGCAAGAACACAATTAAGAAAACTCAACTAATGTTTGCGACCATCCATTTTATGATTAAAACTTGAGGAATTCAATAAACCCATATCACTTCATCAATTATAAGCACAATTAAGCAAGACCCATACCCAAATTCAAATACCCATCATACACATACTCCTAGACAAGAAAATTAGCTGCTCATACTAAGGAAATAAGAGAATAGACCAATTGGGTAACTCATACTTCCATTCATAATTAATCCAAAATCCAAATCCAAGCTCAATTTATTATAAAAATGGTGAATTCAAAGTGTAGAAGATGAAGAGAAAAGAGTACTCTATATATATTTCTTGGGAACTATTCTCTATTCAAAACTAAAAAAAACTTCAAAACTATCTCGAGTACACAACCCAAAATGGGTTTTAGAAGCTTCCCAAAATGTCACTTGGCATTGGACAAAATTTCCCTTTGAGAGTGGTGCGACGCAACGTATGACACGACGTGCAGTCGCACCACGTGTTATGCGCATCGCATATCCTCTTTCCTCAAACAAGTGATGCCAGTTGATATTATGGTGATATGTGAAGGGTGGTGCGGACCGCATGCCACATTGTGTGGCTTTCATGTTGGTCGCACCTCTTGACAATTTCTTTCTTGTTTTCGATCACCTTCACACTTCAACTCTTTTTGAACTCTTTGGGTCCAATTCCTTTGTTTTCTGCTTTTGACCAAGAGTACCTGTATTTTTATCAATAAAGGCAATAAGTACCTCTAATTCTCATCAAAACATGGCAATAATTTATGAATAAAGGCTCAATAAGTTGGTAGATTACCAACTTACCAAACAACCAATTATGCAATATACATATCAATCTTCCCAAGTCACAACCAAATCATCAACACAAGCCCCTACACGCACATCACAATAATCAAATATCATATTTCCACTATAAAATTACTAATTCTCCTAACCCATAACATGGTTTATACGATAAGTTCCCACCCAAGCAAAGTCTAAAGAAAGTTAAGTCATAAACTACCTTAAAGCCGATCCACAAGTCATTATTTGATCACACATGCGCCTTCCCTTTTCGAGTGACTTTCAAATGCACTCAATCTACCAATCATAAGTTTTACATATAAATACGAGTCCAACAATATCCATATTGCTAAAATTCTAATCTGGGTCCAAAAAGTCAATTCAAAATGCTCTTATCAACATAACTCTTTTTTCTTCTCTAGGCAGTCAAAAGCCGATCTTGTATCATCTTCACCCTATCAATTAAATTCCATAACAAATCCATACCCCAAGACTTAACCTCAAAGGAATCAAACTAACCAACTGGAGATCTACACTTCCACCCATACAGAGCCCCGAGCGGTGTCATTTGAATATAGGAATGAAAATTGTTATTATAGGCAAACTCCATCAAAGGCAAGAACTAGTCCCAGTGACCACTAAAATCAATCATACAAGCTTGAATAATATCCTCCAAAACCTGAACAGAATGCTCCAACTAACAATCCATCTATAGGTGGAAAGCTTTACTCATCTCCAAATGAGTACCCAACTCACGCTGCGTAGAAATCCAGAAGTGCAATGTGAAATGAGTGCTTCTATTTAAAATGATGGAAATGGGCACACCATGCAACCAAAATATCTCTCGAATGTAGATCTTTGCTAACTTCTCCACATTGTAGCTTTCCTTCACTAGAACAAAAAGGGCTGATTTGGTTAATCTATCCACAATCACTCAAATAGAGTCAAATTTCCCCAAAATCTATGGTAATCCAACCATATAATCCATTGTGATACGCTTCACTTCTACTCAGCTATAGGCATCCTCTAAGTCATACCATCCAATCTCTGGTGCTCATACTTTACTTTCTAATAATTCAACTCCACGATATCCCTTTTTATCCTAATGATACATCTTGGATGCACCCAAAAGAATAGAACACCTCAAACTATAAGCCAACCTTTGATCCTTGGAACACCCTCTGAATCAAGAATCACTTTCTTAGCTTCACCACTCAACACCTTATCCTGAATGATACACAACCTCTCATCTTCAAGATGCCTATCCTTAATATTCTCCCACAGCAAAGACCATGCCTCAACTCAAGAAAGAACTCTACCGAGCTCAAAAATATCAAGTATCATGAAGCTATTGGCCAAACACTAACAACCTATAGCCAAATGTCACTCCTTAGCCACTAATAAAGCAGGAATACCCATACTTACAACCTTACAACTCAAGGCATCCACCATTACATTGTCCTTTCCTAGATGATAGAGAATAGTCATGTCATAGTCCTTCAACAACTCCAACCACTTAAATTATCTCAAATTCAAATCCTTCTATTAAAGATATACTGTAGGCTACTATGATGGGTGTACACCTTGCAGTGAACCCCATATAAGTAATACTGCCATAACTTCAGAACAAATACTACCATTGCCAACTATAAGTCATTAGTGGGGTAGTTCTTCTCATGTATCTTCAACTACCTCAATGCATAATCTGTCACCTTCCCTTTTTGCATCAGAAACAAGGCTAACTCCTAAAGCATCATAATAAATGATAAAATCTTAACCTTCCATAGGTAAGGTCAAGATAGATATTGAAGTAAATAAGGCCTTGAGATTTTGAAAACTCTCCTCATACTCGTCGGATCACTGAAAAATAACATTCTTCTGAGTTAATTTGGTCAAAGAAGCTGTAATAGAACAGAAACCTTGCACGAACCATCTATGATAGCCATCCAACTCAATTAAACTCAAAATCTTCATAGGTGAAGTAGGCTTGGATGAATCCTAAACCGCCTTAACCTTGGATGGATCGACTATAACTCCATCCTTGGACATAATAATAAGTTGGTAATCTACCAACTTATTAAGCCTTTATTCATGAATTATTTCTATGTTTTGATTTGAATTAGAGGTACTTATTACCTTTATTATCATAAGGGCAAGTACTTTTAGTCAAAAGAAGAAAGAAAAGGAATCGAACCCAAAAGATCTTAAAATACAGTTAAAATACAAAGATGATCAGAAGGAGAAGATTCTGCCATGAGGTGAAACAATATGCGAAGCCGCAAAGAGGTACCTCTATTTTGCAGGTGCCAATGCATCTAGAGATTCAAATACTTATTAAGTAATCATCAGCATGCGAGCTACACTTTTCCAAGGGCGATCCCCCATCCCCTCGCACCTAACTCGCACACTAATGGAACATTACTGCTTGAGAAGATAGGAACCTACAATATGCAAACCTAAAGGGGCGATCGCAGGTGCCTTAACACTTAACATTGCACATGCTCCGAAGGGAAATTTTGTCCAAATGTGTGACGTATTTTGGAAGGTTCTAAAATGATTTTTGGGATTTGTTCTAAGGGAATTCATCAATTTTTACTTTATCAAGGAAGAATTGATAGAGTATATTTTATTTCTTCTTCTTCCTTGTTGAAAAACACTATTTGTAAGCAATTTGGAGCTTGGAATTTGAACTTAGCTTACATAATGAATGGAATTTTGGGAAATCCAATTGGTATCTTCTCTTATTCCTTTAATATGAGTAGCTAAATTCTATTCTAGGGGTGTGTGCATGATGGGTGTTTGAAATTGGGATTGGGTGTTGATTAATTAAGCTTATAACAGATTATTAAGTATGGGTCTATTGAATTCTTTATATTTTAATTATAAAATTAACGATTGAAAATATTAATTTAGTTTACTAATTTTTTACTTTCTTGAAAGAGGAGTTCATGAATTGGGTAAAAATTCAATAGTGGAGATTTGAGATATCCATCACAAATCAAGGCTAAAAGTAGTTTGATTATAGGAAATACTCATCTAATAGTCAAATCTAGAGATAGTTTGACTCATCCAAGTGGGCTTGAACAATGACCATAGTAAATAAGCTTTATGGTTTGAAAAACTATTAAGTGTAGCTTAAACCAAGCTACCCATTCTCTTAATTAAAAGTTTGTTTGATTAATCAACCCCTATCCCATATTAAGACCCCATCAGAAGCACACCCCTAGTTTTCCTTCTCTTGATTACTCAATCGTGTTTAGGTATGTATTTGTCGCATTGCAAATTGATTTCCCAAACCTTTTCCCCCAATTTTACTTTTTCCTTGTTCGAACAATTTCTCATGCTTGTGAATTGAATTTTGATGTTTAGTGGAAAACCACTATCTCATTCTTCATGGATTCAACCTCGACATCCTATTGGGTTACTTACTTATTTTGCTTGGTGATCGTTACCACCTCGTTTGGGAGAGTGCTTTTGAAAATCATAAAAATAGCGTTGTTATTGGGGAATGGTTCTTGATTTTCCATTTGATTGTCATTTAATTCACTTTTGTTGAGTATTTGTTCTCTTTTACCTTTTTATTATTCTTGTTGATTTGAATAGGTGGCTGATGAGCCAAGCAGGTGAACAAGAAAGTGTAGAAAGATTCATGGACGTGGAAGACGGACCCATTGTCCATGGTGCCATGGGTGCCATTTGACTACCCCCAATAATTTTTAATGTTGTATTCCATATAACGAGTATTATATTGAATTTGATACAACTGAAGGGACTATTTGGAGGGCTGGCCACGAAGATGCTAATTAACATATCCAAAATTTTGTCAAAATATGTCATCCCTTCAACATCTAAAACATATCTCAAGAGTCGATCCGACTTTGATTGTTCCCATTTTCTCTTATGAGAGAAGCAATTTCATGGCTTGAAGAGCTCCTAGAGGGCTTCATTATGACTTTGAATGGACTAGATGAAGCCTTCTTGGTCAGATTTTTCCCACCTTCTCGGATGATAAAGTTGAGGGATGAAATCACCAATTTTTGATAACTGTCGGATGATCCATTGCATGAAGTATGACTGAGATTCAAGAATAAACTATTGTTGTGTCTAAACCATGGTTTTCCAGAAGGGGTTCTTCTCCAAAGGTTCTATCGAGCACTAGGCTCTATGAACAAATCAATGGCAAATAACATCACACGTGGAATGCTCATGGACCAAAACTATGATCTCAATTTGACTTTTTTAGATTGAATGACAAAAACTAATAGAGCATGCCATACTAGTGAAGCTGATACTTCAACGGGTGTTACTTCTTCCATTATGACTAGCGAGATAAGGAGAAAGGAAGAGGAATCATATGAGACCATAGCAAAAATAATGACTCATATTGAGTTGATGGCCAAGCATATGATGGGAGACGGGACTAAAAGTGTAAATGACATGGGTACTTATGGTTCAAAAGCTCATGAGGATGATGTTTACTCTCCTATGGATGAGGAAGCTTATTTTTTATCAGCGGATTCTTGACCTAGATATCAAGGTACAAACCAAGATACTTGATGTCTGAGAGACGAGAATCAAGGTTAGAACCGAGATAAGGGCACTCAAAAGAGGGATAAAGAGCAAGATTGAGATTGTAAAGGTTAATAGAGAGAGTGTGAGAGAGACGGTGATTGTTATAATCACCGAAGTGCTAATTTCTATATACCTCTACCCAAAGCTGATGTTTCTCTATATAAACCAAGTGTGAGTAACTGTGTACATTCCACATTTGAAGACATGTTGTCTCAAGTGCAAAAAAAGTTTGAAGCTACAAATAATGGGGTGAAAGATTTAAAATGTGAGGTATCCACTCTTCATCAAATGGTGAGCTTGCACTTGGCATCAATCAAGCATTTGGAGGCTCAAATAAACCATCTCTTATCTCAAATGAACCCTCGATTGAAAGGTACCCTCTCAAGTGATACTTTTGTGAATCCAAAAAATGATGGCCATGTGATGGTAATTGTCACTCAAAGTAGAAGGATGCTTGATGGAGTGAGAGAATAAACCAAAGAAGCTGTTATAGAGAAGGTTAATAAGATAGAAAAAGAGGTCGTGATTGAGAAAAAAAGTGATGAAAGTTTGGATATTGGGGTGCAACTTAGTGTTCCCAATGTGGTTGAAAATAATGATAGCCCGCATGATGAGAAGGACTAAACTGAGTCACCTCCTCAAATTGTAATTTCAGATCAATGAGAAAGCCTTGAGTATGCGAAAGCCATTTCCTAATGTCCCTCCTCTATATCCTTAGAGGTTAATCAAGAAAAAGGAAGATAATCAATTCAAGAAGTTTGTAGATATATTCATCAAACTATCTATCAATATTCCTTTGGTTGACGCTCTTATGCAAATGCTGGGCTATCCTAAATTTATGAAAGAATTGCTAAAGAAGAAACATGTGATTGATGTGGGGATGGTTGAAGTGTCCCATAGTTGTAGCACTATTATGACAAACAATATAACTCTTAAATGGGAGGATCCAGGAGCTTTCAGCATCCCTTGTATCATCGGGGTATTCTTGTTCAGAAAAACATTGTGTGACCTCAGGGAAAGCATCAATTTGATGCCCCTTGTGAGTTTTAAAAAGTTAGGCTTAGGTACTCCTAAGCCTACACCAATGAAGTTTCTAATGGCTGATCGTTCAATCAAGCACCCGGTAGGGGTGAAAGTGGACAAGTTCATCTTACTGACTGATTTCATTATGTTAGATTGCGATGTTGATCTTGGAGTTCCCATCATTTTGGGGTGCCCTTTTTTGGCCGCCAAAAGAGCCCTTGTTAATATGAAGCTAGGAGTGCTCAAATTCTGAGTAGGGAGCAAAAAGGGCATGTTCAATATGTGTCAATCTACTAAACCACCAGATGAATATAGAGTTGTGTCCGTGATTTCTACCGAGGGAGAGATGGTTGAAGTCCCCGATGAGGTTAAGATTAAGGATGCATTGCCCAATGATCAACTTGTTATCTTAGATGTTGGAGAAAAGAAGAATCCCGAGGGGTTGCTCTTTTCCAAGCCACCGCACGTGGTAGACATAAACATGTATCCAAATGACACCCTTTAAGTATCCATATCTATAATGTTATCAACTTGGCAACAAGAGGAGGCGATGAGGATTTTAAGAAGTACTTTCAATATTTTCGATGGGTTGTGCCAACAGTATTGGTATGCTACCGAGAAATGATCTAGAGTTGAGGTACTATTATTGAGCCACAATGTAAAATCAAGAATTTCTTGGAGGAAACCCAAGTGATTTAGGTTATTTCCTTTACCTTTTGTTTTTTTGGTGTGTTTTAGAAATACATAGAGGTTGAAAAATGGCTAAGTGGATGAAAAGTTTTGAAGGACATCTGCGAAGGACAATGCATTTTGCATGTGTCAGTTTCCAATCACATATGGCATCTCCCCTTCTAGTAGTGCACTGAGAAGAAAAATAAAAAGCTGAAGGCATATACAATTAGAGGGGTGAATCGCCCCTGCAGATTTGTGCTTCACCCCTACCGTTGCATACCAATCCAGAAACCTGGCAACAATTCAATTAAAAAATCATCACTTGTAAAGTGACATGTGAAACACATATCGTCATGTATGAATCACATGTCACGATGCAAGTGCATGTATGTTTGAAATTTGTTTGACCTATACATTGACCGACCCGACCCAAAAATTTGATCCGCGTCTTTTCTTTTTCTTTTTCTCCTTTAAACCGTCATCCACAACCCCTTATCTCCAATAACTCACCCAAAACCTCCATTATTCTCTCCCAAAACATCCTCAAACTCCCACACTTTCTCCCTAATATCTTTCTCCCTCACCACTACTCAACAACCAAAGCCCACACTACCACCACACCTCTATTTTCTAGCAAACATTTTAGGCCTCCATTGTTAAGCAAAAAAAGCTTCAAGTTTTTGCTTTGAAATCCCTCTTCTTCACTTGTGGTAAGTTCTCCAATATTAAATACTTGTTTTTAAGTAGATTAGGAACATTATTTGTGAAGCATGCTAGTTTTATCTACCATATTAAATTTTGGGTGAGATTAGATTTTTGGGACCCTAGTTTTGGGGCATATTGTTGTTTTTGCTTGGGAAATACTTGGTAGATCGTGTTTATAGAATGATGAATGCAACTTGTGATAATTTCTAGCCCTTAATTTCAAGATTTTGGGTGAAGTCTGAGTAACTCACTTATGATGATGCATGATTTGGTCCAATGATAGATCGGATGACATCATTCTTAAGGGCAAATCATCATCTTTGCAAGTTTTTGATTGAATATTGTTGTGATGGGATGAAATAATATATCACTGTGCTCTTGTGTTGTTTTAATTGATTATAATTGTTCGGTGAGCGATTTGATTGAGGGGAGTGAATTCTTGTCACACTGAATGTGTTTGAATAATTTTCATGAATGCTTGATGTTCCCGATGATAGATGGGGGGGTGATGTCCTTCTTAAAGGCAAACATTAAGCATGTACTTCATAATGTTTGGGTCTTGTTGTGTTTGAAGTTTTTCGGGGAAGTCATTGCACCCGGATAACTTGGTAACTGGTCAATTAGTGCTTATCATGCCTTAGCCTTGCTAAATTATGTGTTCATAGACCTATTCGCACTTGCATTCTATCGGTATTGCCTTGCAAATCGCATATGCAACACACATGAAAAAAGTAGACTTGAAAAATTCTTACTGGTTTCATGTGCATTTCGCATGCGACACGCATGTCCTCACCTGTGAAATGCAAGCGGCATCACATATGGCATTATAGGTTTCCAGCCTACTTCCTGTAAGGACAAAGGCACATGCGACGTGTAGATTTTCAAGGGCGAATTATATCTGCCTTCACTGGTATCCTGGTAGCTAGGGTAAAGTCACTTCCAAAGTGCAAGTCTTCACTTGTGATTCACATATTACTCGCACATGCCCTCATTTTACCTGGTGCCTTTTTATGTTGTCATGCATTTAGTTTCCTTTTTGTTTCTTTTCTTTTGTTTATTTTTACCTCTTATAATTAATTCCTCCCTCAAATTCATGCATGGTTCCTAGGGATAACATCTATTTGCAAGAATATTACTTTTTGTAGGCGTTGCCCATAAGGGCATGCTACAAATGAAACTTCAAAATCTGCAAGTAATGTTGTCCTTATGCAAAATTTAGGACTATCTGAATCACAAATTCTATTTGGCCTTAAGGGAATGGAGGCTTACTATCTCACCTTTCACGAGAAGCAAACTTTTTTTGAAGAAGAGGGGTCAGATATAGAAGTTTGTACAAATGTCAGTAAGCTATCTATCAATATTTCTTTAGGTGACGTTCTGATGCAAATTCCAGGATACGCTAAATTTATGAATAAATTTCTAAAAAAGAAATGGGTGATTGATGTGGGGATGGTTGAAGTGTCCTATAGTTATAGTGATATCATGACAAGTAATATAGCTCCTAAACGGAAGGATCCAGAAGCTTTCACCATCCCTTATACCATCGAGGTGTTCTTGTTTAGAAAAGAATTATGTGACCTCGGGGAAAGTATCAATTTGATTCCCCTTGTTATTTTAGGAATTTAGGCTTAGGTACTCCTAAGCCCACACTAATGAGGTCACTAATGGCTGACCATTCAATCAATCGCCCCATGGGGATATTGTTTGATGTCTTGGTGAAAGTGGACAAGTTTATCTTGCCAGCTAATTTCATAGTGTTAGATTGCGATGCTGATCTTAAAGTGCCCATAATTTTGGGGCGCCCACTTTTGGCCACCGAAAGAGCCCTTATTTATATGGAGCTAGGAAAGCTCAAATTCCAAATAGGAAGAAAAGAGGTCACGTTTAACGTGTGTCAACCTACTATACCACCAGATGAATATAGGGTTGTGTCCATGATTGCTACCGAGGGTGAGATAGTTGAAGTCCCTTGTGATGTTAAAATTAATGATGCATCACTCAATGATTAACTTTTTGTCTTGGATGTTCGAGAAAACAAGAATCCATAGGTGTTGTTCTTGCCCAAGCTACCATACATGGTAGACATGCAAAAGGATCCAAATGCACCCTTCAGGTACCCATATCTATGATGTTGTCAACATGGCAATGGGAGGAGGCGATGAGGATTTTAAAGAAGTACATTCGATGTTTCAGATGGGGTTGTGCCAACTGTATTGGAATGCTACGAGGAAATGATTGAGAGTTGAGACAATGTCTTCTTGCAGGGGTAACTCAGTCTACATTTCAAGAAGGCCCCTAGCTCTACCCATATCCACCAAGAAGTCCAAAGGGAAGAACAAAGCTCCTACTTCTGCCCTAGCACCTCCTCTAGTGCCAGTAAATGAGAAGGACAGAATTCCCCTCGGTATAGAGGGTATGAAAGCCCTCTACACCACATACAAAGATAAAAAGCCATTTACTTCGGAGTGCAGCTTTAACCTTGCTGGTGTTGGAGATGACATGCCAAATTTCCACTAATAATTTACTGAGCAAGAGTGGTTCTCATATTTAGAAGTGCCGGGAGAATACTACTCGGAGGTGGTATTGGAATTTTTTGCATCCTACCATGTTAAGCAGGATGCAATTAAATATACAGGCAACGTTGACAATTTTTCTTATTTAGATTCTGTGACGGTTTGGGGTAAGGAATTTCACATCACTCCTGAGGCTATCTATTCCATCTACTGGACCACACCAATTACTCCAACTCCTAAATATGCAACAAAGGTAGCTCTAAAGGATAAGTCTATAGGAAGGGTTGCATAGTTTATTTCCCCTAGGACACCTCTCTAAGACATAATAGAAGGCATGATCCAGCATCAGGATCTCCACTTTGAAGCTCTACTATGGTATGACTTCATCCACACTTATTTATTACCTTCAAAGAATGATCAGAAGATTACCCATGAGGGGGCTGTCCTAGTTGCTTGCATAATATCTAGAGTGCACATGACCTTTAGTAATGTTGCTGCAATGGTGATTAAGCAGAAAGCTCGCCAACCAGGTGCCTCAATTCCTTATCCAGTCTTCATCAGTAAATTGTGTGCCAAGGTTGAGATTCCTTACTTTCCTTTCGACAAAGCTACCCTTGCCACTGGAGTGATTGATATTGAGAAAAAGACTAATACTGATACCCATACTATAAAGAAGCAAAAGTTACAAAGTTTTGCCAGTGCAGATATCTCTAGGGCTGATTTTGAGCTGACTACTTCTACCCTAGGTAGGTTAGTCTCTGGTACTCCTAATCCTACTGAGTCGAGAAATCCTATAGTTGATGGCCCTTCTATGCCTTCACGTTTGTCTTCAGCCTCAGCTGGCTTTCAAAATCTAGTCAACTTGACCTACTCTCATGATAGTCAGTTGAACACTCTAGCTGAGAAACTGCTAGACATGATTCAGAGGGCTGTAAAGAATTCTATGAAGGATGTGGTGGAAAGCGTGTACAAACTGTGAAAATAGGTAGATGTTGTAGAGCATGCTATGACCGCTATTACGAGGGATATTGACAAGGCTAAATAGAAGGTGCCAATGGTGGCTGCATATTTGAGTGCTCTAAATGAGGCCATGGCTGCCCTTTGCCTGCCCCTGGCCCAGTGGATGATTTGTTTTCTACCTTAGGCAGTGACGATGAGGAGCTTGATGATTCCCGGGACTCGATACTCCAGTAGGTAATTTTAGAGTCTCAGCACACCACACATTCTTGCCTCGATAGAGCAGGCACCAACTCAGAACTGGTACAGCCGGAGGAGGAAGAGGAGGATTAGCCAGTACAGGGAGTCTTTGCATTTTTCGCTTACTTATTATGTGCTTAAGAGTTGAGGGAAATGCTTTATTTTAAGTGGAGGAGGGGTGCATTAATTTTATGATAGTATTGGTGGTTGCCTTTGTTGGGAATTGAGATATTATTTTTATTGCCCTTGTTGGTCCTCGTTATTTTATTGTTAGACAATTTAGCCCTTGTCGGGTATATTTTGGATGATTGTGGTATTTCCCTCCTCGGGCCTTTATTTTTCTTAATGCTTAAATTGTGCCCTTGCTGGGATTTTTCTATTTCATGATGGTTTTCTTATGAGTTGCCTTATTGCTGGGTTAGTCCTACACACATAATTGTTTCACTACCCGTGCCTTGAAAATGCGCTTAATGCCTACACCAAGCTTTATCTTCAATTGATCCCTGAGCGTTTAACTCATTTTTACCTTGTTAATTGTAGATTAGTCGAATAAACTCCAAGAGTTTTCTTTAAACTACGGTTCTTTCCCAAGAAGCAATTATTTTATTTTATTTATTTATTTGTCAAACCGGCTTGGTGTTTTCGTATGATGGATTGAGAGGTGACATTCTTAAGGGAAAATGACAAGTTTTAGAGTTAGATTGAGTTCGTGTTTTGCTTGTCTCAGAATGGGCCCATCAATTTTATTTCTTGGCAACAAACTTTGCAAATTGATGGAAATAGGGGAAAATGATTTTTGCTAAAAGCATTCTCTTGTCATGAGTTGCACATTCTCCGTTTGGCTTGATTGATTCACAAATGAGTTTATATAACTCAGAATAACTTGTTAAAAGTCACTGTCTCAATTGATTTTGAGACTAGTGTAAAATTCTTGTGTTGTGATACCTTGTGTGGTAAGTTTTTACTTCATTCTTGTGCATATGTGTTGTCTAGAACTTGCCTTAAATATGATTCACGGCCAAATCCTAGATGTTGCCTAGCTTGGAAGATAACCTTAGGCCCTTTTTGAATAGCCACTTTACCCAAATGGCCTTGCCTTTACATTGATCCTAGTAAGCCTCATTGAGCTTGCGACTTTTCTTTGTCACCTTGTTAGACACCTTGACCCTTTTTGGATCCTCTATTGTTGCACCCATTCTCCCTAATGGCTAGAAAGTGAAATGTAGGCTAAAATCCTGAGTTTGGGGAGGGGGGATTGAAATGTTGACATAGGAAAAAGCCTAAGTTTGGGGGTGTATGCAAAATATATGGAGAAGAAAAGGAGTTGTACTTTAATGTAAGGTAGCACCTTATGCTCAAAATGAAAATTGCTTCAAAAAAATGCTTCATGTGGAGAATGAATTGAAAAGGAAGAAGAAATTGGTTCTACCAAATGAGTGTAACAAAAGTTTGTTGAATGAATAAGTTGAAAGGGAATCTTGTGTTGTAAGAGTAGAAATAGGGTGAAGTTAATGTTCTAAAATGTGAGTGGTGCTTTGAATGATCACAAGTAGCGTTAGGGAGGTTTAGTTACTTGAGACAAATGTAATCCTCACCTTAACCCTAGCCAAAATTGTTCCCGCAAGTCCTTAATGATTTCGAGCTTGGTAACTCTATACTAGTGGTGAATTACATGAAGGGAAAGCCTATGGTTCAACGCATATACACTCGAACTTCCTTGAGAGAGTGAGAGTCTCTTTGGTTCTCGTATAATCCCTTTGTTATGAATTGCTTGATTGTGATTGGGATTCTATCTTATGGTGAGTGGCATCACACACTTAAAATGAATAATGAAGTCTCTATTTCAATTGAGAGGAATGAATGAGACAAGCTGTGTGGCAAATATCGAGGAAAACCTTTGTCAATGCCAATGACTTAAGAAGCTTGATGATATTGTTTGGAATGACAAATCCCCTGCTTTTGAATGAGAAATGAAATCCTTTCGGTAAAAGTTTTGAAATGAGTACTTGCCTTGAGATTTTGGTGATACCAATTGAGATGAGCATCGTAGATGAGTCTTTTTATTTTGAGTCATTTGTTTGTTATTTTCTTAAATTTTTGAGTCAATATAATCTTGTGTACAACCCTTGTGTTTTGAGAACCTATTTCATTCCAGACCTTGTGAGTTTCTTGCTTGAGGACAAATAATAGTTCAAGTTTATGGATTTGATAAGTTGGTAATCTACCAACTTATTGAGCCTTTATTCATGAATTATTGCCATGTTTTGATGTGTATTAGAGGTACATATTACCTTAATTGTCGTAAGTGCAGGTACTCTTAGTCAAAAGAAGAAAGAAAAGGAATTAAACCCAAACGAGCATAAAATGGAGTTATAGAACAAATATGATCAGAAAGGGAAGATTCTGCCATGAGAGGAAAAATAATGTGCGAGCCGCAAAGAGGCACCTGCATTTTACAGGTGCCAACAAATATGGAAGTTCAAATACTGATTGAGAAGTCATCAATATACGAGCTGCACTTTTCCAAGGGCGATCGCCCATCCCCTCGCACTTAACTCATATACTGATAGAACATTGGTGCCTGATAAGATGGGCATCTATGATCTGCAAACCTCAAGGGGAGATCACAGGTGCCTTCATACATTACATTGCATTGCATACCAATTGTATGATGTGAAGTGCAAAGTGTGAAGGCACCTATAATGTAAAGTGCAAAGGCACCTGCAATCACCCCTTGAGGTTTGCGGATCACAAGTGCCTATTTTCTCAGGTAGTAATGTTCAATCAGCGTGCGAGTTAAGTGCGAGAGGATGGGCTATCGCCCTTTTCAATATGTGGCTCGCATGTTGATGACTGCTTAATCAGTATTTGTACTTCCAGATGCATTGGGTGCCTCTTTATGGATAGCACATTATTTTGCCTCTCATGGCAGAATCTTCCCCTTTTGATCATCTTTATACTTTAACTCTATTTTAAGCACTTTTTAGGTTCAATTCCTTTTCTTTCTTATTTTGACTAAGAGTAACTGCACTTACGATAATAAAGGTAATAAGTACCTCTAATTTACATCAAAATATGGCAATAATTCATGAATAAAGGCTCAATAAGTTGGTAGATTACCAACTTATCAGTACTGGTTCCATGTGCATTTCACATGTGATACACATGTCCTTACCTGCAAAATGCAAGCACCATCACATATGGCATGAAAGGTTGCCAGCCTACTACCTATAAGGGTGAAGGCACATGCGATGCGCAGATCACCAAGGGAGAATCGCATTTGCCTTTGCCCATTACATCTGTCTTCACAGGTATTCTGTTAGATCCACTTGCGATTTGCATGTGACTCGCACGTTCTAATAGTCCCCCTGGTGTCTTTTTATTCTACTATGCATTCAATTTATTTTTATTTCATTAACTTTTTTTAGCATTTCCTCATTTCAATATTGCAAAAATACAAAAAGATTTTTGTTGTTTCTTTTGAGTACTCACAATCTCCTCTTACAGACAATGTCTTCTAGCAGGGGTATTTCATGTTGCAGTTGAAGAAGGCCCTTAGCTCCTCACACATCCACCAACAAGTCCAAAAGAAAGAAGAAAGCTCCCACTGCTGCCCCAACACCTTCTCCAATGCCAGTAAATGATGAGGACATAATTTGCCATAGTGTGGAGGGTATGAAGGCCCTCTACACCATATACAAAGCTAAAATTCCATTCACTCTGGAGTGCAACTTCAATCTTGCTGGTATTGGAGATGACTTTCCAAATATCCACCGATAATTTACTGAGAAATAGTGGTTCCCATTTTTAGAAGTGCCAGGAGAATACTACTCAAATGTGGTATTGAAATTTTTCGCATCCTACTAAGCTAAGCAGGATGTAATGAAATATATAGGCAAAGTCAATAATTTTCCTTGTTTGGATTCTGTGATGGTTCAGGGTAAGGAAGTTGACGTCACTCTTGTGGATATCAATTCCATCAACACCAATTGCTCCAGCTCCTGAATATGCAGCAAAGATCGCTTTAAAGGATAAGTTTATAGGCTAGGCTTCATATTTTATTTCCCCTGGGACACCTCTCTGAGCCACAATGGGAGGCATGATCTTACACCAGGATCTCCAATTTGAAGCTTGACTATGGTATGACTTAATCTGCTCTCATTTCTTACCTTTGAAGAATGATCAGAAGATTACCCACGAGGGGGTTGTCTTAGTTTCTTACATCATATCTGGAGTGCATATGAACTTTGTTGATGTTTTTGTGGTGGAGATTAAGCGGAAAGCTTGCCACCCTGGTGCCTCAATTACCTATTTAGTGCCCATCAGTAAGCTATGTGCCAAGGTTGGGATTCCTTAGTTTCCTTTCGACAAAGCTGCCCCTACCACTAGAGTGATCGATATTGAGAAAAAGACTGATGCTAATGCCGCCAAAATAAAGAAGCAAATGTTACAAGGCTTGTCTTGTACAAATATCTCCGGGGCTGATTTTGAGCCGACTACTTCTACCCCAGCTGGGTCAGTCTCTAATAATACTACTCCTATAGAGTCGATAAATCCTACAGTTGATTCCCCTCCTATGGCTTCACCTTTGTCCTCAGCCTCAACCCCGACTGGCTTTTAAAAGCTGGTCAACATGACCTACTTTCATGATAAACAGTTGAACACTCTAGCCGAGAAGTTGCCAGCCATGATTTAGAGGGCTGTAAAGAATGCTACGAAGGATATGTAAGACAATGTGTCCAAACTGTGAAAATGGGTGGATATTGTGAAGCATGTTGTGACCGCTATTAGGAGGGATGTTGACAAGGCTAAAGGGATGGCACCAATAGCGGCTGCAAATTTGACTGCTCTGGATGAGGCCATGGCTGCCCCTGGCCTAGTGGATTATTTGTTTGTTGCCTAAGGCAGTGATGATGAGGAGCTTGATGATGCTCGGGACCCAATACTCCAGAAGGTGATTTTAGAGTCTCAGCACACCACACATTCTCACCAGGGAGAAGCAGGCACTAGCTCAGAGCTGATAGAGAAGGAGGAGGAAGATGATCATTAGCCAGTACAGGGAGTCTTTGCATTTTTTTCTTACTTATTCTGTGCTTAAGAATTAAGGGCAATTCTTTATTTCAAGTGGGGGTGGGGTGCATTGATTTTATGATATTGTTGGTGGTTGCCCTTGTTGGGCTTTGAGATATTATTTTTATTGCCCTTTTCGAGCCTCATTATTTTTTTGGTTAGACAATTTAGCCCTTGTCGGGTATATTTTGGATTATTGTGGTATTGCCTGTATGTGCAAGAGGGGGGGGGGGGGAATTGCTATTTTTTGATTTTCTTAGTTGACTGTCTGCGAAAACTAGTCGACTGTTAAGTAGAAAAGAACAATAATTCAAAAGTGCAAGAATGTAAGTGCTGAGAAAGTAAATGACACCAGATGTTTTTATACTGGTTGGGATCTAGAATAGATCGTAATCCAGTCCCCTTAGGTTGCAAGGGTGTTCTCTACTCGTTCTTTGATGTTTTGGTTTAGTACAAGCTTGGGAGTATAGTTCCTATGTCTTCACTCAATCTTTTTTTTCTTTTTCTTTTTGATACAAAGCCTCACCAACTATACTTTTTTCTCTCCTCGCTTTTTCACTACATAGTAAAACTAAAGGTAATACAATGTTTAATAAAAGTAGAGCGAAGAATTTGAGATGGTAGAGAATGTTTGTATAATTTCTTCTTCAATCTTCCATGGCTTTATATGAGGTTGAGATATCCGTTGGAGAGGGATTTGGTGAAGAAGGAAACTCAAGCGATTTGATCCTTGAAAAGGGATATGAAAGATCCTCTTTCCAAGAATAAGGGTGGACTGAAAATAGTCCCATTAAATTTGCATCATTGGCAATCTTTACTGATCAATACAATCCTTTTTGATAAGGATTCATTCCTTTTAGGGAGATATGAGATTCTTGACTAATTGATAATTCTTGATTCATTCCTTTGTTGGAAGCGGTCATTCTGGTTCTTTTAATGCATATACTTCTTGGTACTTTATTCTTTTTTCTTTCCTTTTGTGACTTCATTATTCCAAAGTTGTGATACTTGGTTCAGTCCTCTTGGTAAGTCAGTCGCCTTTGAGTCTTTGTTTATTTTCTTCCTGCACATGTAAATTGTAACTCATTAAAACAACACTAACCATATACCCCTTTTTGATGATGACAATTTAAGCATTGTATATGTAGTATACTTCCATGTCCTAGTGGATGTGTTCCCCCTGCTTAGTTGACTGAGTACTTAGTTGACTTGAGTACTCCAGAAGTTTACTTTTTCTGAGTGTTGAGTTGACTACACAATGCTCCCCCTGACTAGGTATTTTCTCCCCCTTTGACATCATTAAAAAAGGGAAAAAAACAAGAGCCATAGATCAAGACATACAGGGTAATAGAACAATATTAAGACAAAATAATAGTTCAAAGAAGCCAATGTTTAAGCTTAGGCTCAGTTACATGCCAAACTAAAACAAAATAGCAAAAATTGTTCAAACAGTCAGAGAAACTAAGGGGCAGAGGCATCAGGTTAGAAATAACGTAGGAAATATGTCAAAGTGTTCACTGTAGCATCCTTCAAGTTTGTAAAGTGGTTTGCAAGAGAAGTGGAGAGAGTATCCGTGCAGGTCTGAATCTGAATGGCCACCTTGATAGCCTCTTTGATTACTTGATCAAGCTTGAGATGAATGTGAAATATCAGTGCCCATTTCTATTGAAACATCCCTTACCTTGTCCAGTTGAAGGTGAGCAGCCAGCAGAAAGTCCTTGAGATCATCAAGTTTGGTTTCAATAGTAATCAGTCGACCAAGACCATTATTAGAAATAGAGGAGCCACGGTCAAGAATAGTGGAACCAATGTGAGGAGAAGATTCAGAGGGACAACCTTCAGATTTGAGAATCCATGAATTTCTAGAGCGAACATAACCCATGCTAACAAATGCTCTTGAATTATAGCAATATTTGACTGGAATAGGAGAGAAGTCATAAAGACAAATATTGTTAGCTTCCAAGATTCGAGTAATGAAGAGCCTACATGGAAGACTGGAGGGGTCCAAAGAAGAGTCAATCATAAAATTGAGAATGAAGGAAGATAACTTAATTTTCTGGTGGGAAAGATGGCAGTAGGTAAATAGAGTATCTCACTGAGATAGGGTAGAGTGACATCCAACACGAGGGAGAAGGGTGGTGGAGACAACGTGAGCAATCACCCTGGTTTCAAGAGAAAGATCTTTAGGACCAAGATGAGAGGGAAGGTTGATAGAGGATTCTAAGGCAACAACCCACTTTGCCTTATCAAAAGTGACATTGAAATCAGATGGCCAAGGACTTTTTGAAGAGGTGGAGTACCCATAGCATTGAATATGAAAGATGGCATCAAACATAGAACAATTAAGAAAGATACGCTTACCAAGGATAAGAGTTTAACAGCAGTTAAATGATATTCTTTGGGAGCTGACTGAAACCTTGCACATTTACATATGCTAAACATAATATCGGGTCAAATGACAGTAAGATAAAGTAATGATCCAATCATACCTTAATATTTGGTTTCGTTTACAAGTTTACATTCATCATCAACATAAATACTACATATGGGACTCATTGGAGTTCCTAAAGATTTGGCCTCACTCATTTCAAATTTTTGGATGAGATCCTTTGTATACTTACTTTTGCTGATGAAGGTTCCATTAGTTGAATGATGGATTTGTAATCCCATAAAGAAGGTCAACTCACCTATCATACTCATTTAAAATTCACTTTGCATTAGATCAGAAAATTCCTTGCATAAAACAACATTAGTACTTCCAAATATAATTTCATCAACATATATTTGAATAATAAGATTTCCTGAAAAAGATCTTTTGATAAAAAGGGTGGTATAAATTTTTCCTCTTGAAAAGTTGTGATCTATTAGAAAGCTTCTTAGAAAGTCATACCATGCTCTGGGAGCTTGCTTGAGTCCATACAAAGCTTTTCAAAGTTTAAGGATATGATAAGGAAATTTTGGATGCTCAAAACCGAGAGGTTGTTTGATAAACACTTGTTCTTCAATAACACTATTTTAAAAGACACTTTTAACATCCATTTGATATAATTTAAAACCTTTATGAGATGCATATGCAAGCATGATACGAATAGATTCTAACCTTGCAACAGGAGCAAAAGTTTCATCATAGTGAACTCCCTCTTGTTGAGAGTACCCTTGAGCTACTAAGCGAGCTTTGTTACGAATAACTTCACCTGCTTCATTTAGTTTATTCCTGAACACCCTCTTAGTACCAATGATAGATGTCTCTTCTGGTTTGGGCACAAGTGTCCACACTTTATTTTTCTCAAACTGTTCTAATTATTCTTGCATTGCGTTTACCCAATGATTGTCAGTTAATGCTTCATCTAATTTCTTTGGTTCAAGCTGAGAGATTAGTGATACGTTTGCCTTATTTCTTCTTGAAGTTCTTCTTTTCATTCCCTCATTTGGGTCACCAATGATGAATTTCTTAGGATAATCTGGTTCACTTCTCCATTCATTTGGGATAGTTTCAATAGCAAATTGATCCTTTTATTCATCAATTGACTGAACCAAGCAGTTGACTTTCTCGGATGAGGTTACTATTGTTTCAAGTCCATCATCATCTGTGCTACTTATGTTTTCAATAATACGATTAGAGTCATCAAATATGACATGAATAAATTCTTCAATGTATGAAGTACGTTTATTATAAATTTGATAAGATCTACTGGAACTTAAGTAACCAAGAAATATACCTTGTTCACTTCGAGGATCGAACTTACAAATATTATCCTTACCATTGTTATGCACAAAGCACTTACACCCAAATGGGTAAAAGTATCCAATGTTAGGTTTCTTACCATTCCATAATTCATATGGAGTTTTCTTCAGTACTGGTCTGATCAGGCACTTGTTAAGAATGTGACATGATAAATTGGTAATCTACCAATTTATTGAGCCTTTACTCATTAATTATTGCTATGTTTTGATGAGATTTAGAGGTTCTTATGGCCTTTATTGATGTCTATGCAGGTACTTGTGATCAAAGATAGACAAAAGGAAATAGACCTAAAAAAAGCCAAAGAGGAGTGAAGTGTGAAGTGAGCAAACAAGATGAAGATTTTGCTGAGAGATACGGTGCTCGTGCGACACGCACTTGCCTTGGTGCAGAATGCACCTTCCACCGCATGAAGTCCAGAAGTTAAAGAAGGATCTGTTAAGTGGTCTGGAAGCTGTGCGATGCGTACAATGCCTTGTGCCAATTGCACTCCCTTCACATGAATCTACCCAATTTGGTGAGTCACTGGATCACTGAAGCAGGGTGTGCGACGGGCACATCACAATGTGCGAACCGCACATCGCGCTGCACACCGCCTGAGGGGCATTTTTGTCCAAACTTATGTGACTTCTTGGGAATGTTTATATACCCAATTTTCACACAATTGTAAGAAGTTCAGCTAGCACTGAGCTTTAGAACAATTTTCTTTGCTTTGTGAACAAGTTTTGTTTTCTAAGAACAAGAAGAGGGTTTCTCACAATTCCTTCTTCCCAATTCTTAGAATCACCATTTGTGTACAAATTGAGCTTGGATATTGAGAAATTTAGCTTGAATGGAAGGAAAATTGAATTACCCATTTGGTATACCTCTATCCTTAAGCATGAGTAGCTAAACCTCTTATCTAGGGATGTGTTTATGATGGGTACTTGATAAATGGGTGTGGGTGTTGCTAATTCTTTCTTATAATTGCTTTATTGACATGGGTATAGTGATTTCACCATATTTTAACTCTAAAATTGGTGGTTGCAAATATTGATTTTCCTTACTTTGTTATGGTTTTGCTAGAAAGAGGAGATCATAGCTTCAGATGTGAAATTGTTACTAGGAACTTGGGTTTCCATTTAGATTGAGACTAGAAAAAGCTCAAATCGACGGAATCACCCATTTAAGGGTCTAAATCTAGAGATAGTATGACCTTCCTAAAGAATAACTTGGTTGCTTATTGATTAATCAATAGTGCTTGACTTAAGGCTGTTGAATATATGGTTGTTGATCGAGAGATACATAACCATACTCAAAACCAAGGTTACCTATGTTGTTTAGCATGAATTTGCATGAATAAGAATTCTCCCTATCCCATGTTCGCGTCCCATTTGACACACATCCGTAGTCTTCCTCTCTATTGTCTACACCTCATTTTACTTTATTGCTTTATTTTGTTGAATTGTGAAATTGTGACAGATTCCCAATTTTCCCCTTTTTATATTACTCACTCTCATTGTGAAATCTATTTTATAATCACCTAGGCTAAACTCTAAATTCTCTTTGGAATCAACCCCGACATCCATTGGGAACTCTAAATGTGTTTTGCTCTAATGATCACCGATACCTCTTAATAGGAGAGTACGTTTGACTGTTATCAAAAATGGCACCATTGCCGGGGAATTAAGTTATTTAGCCTTTTTGATTGTAGATTTGAAATCACCTTGAGAGTGTTGTTTTCATTTTATTTGGTTTGTTGGTTCTGATTGGTTGCAGACATACATCCTTCAAGCATCAAGGCCCAGTAATTCTCACTCAACCTATATGCACTTGAGATTGTGATCTTTTTAGACATTAAGTTGGATATTTGGGGAACCAAGGGAGCAATGGGTGTGACCTCTACTAAAGAGATTGAGGATTGGGTAAAGAATAGTGCGAAGGGATAGGGAACGATCAATCACATCCACACTTCTTGAATTTATGGTGAGAAGTGCAGCAATTAAAACTATCAATACCATTGGTGTTGTTGGGGCCATGAGGCTACTGGAAGATGTAGAGAATTTGAATAAAGGTAGTGAAGAGGTAGATGTGGATGACCACGAGGTGGGTTCCCATAGAAGTCTCCAAGGTTTGGAAAAATATGATATGGTAATCAAGGTTGGAACGAATGAAATGATGACTCTAGAATTGAAAGTATGCTTGTGAGAGTATTGAAGAGAGTGAGATCCACCTACGGAGCCATCAAAGAGTTGAGACATGATCTTGGAAGTCTTGCCCAAACCGCACAATCACACTCCATTGCTATCGCACTACTAGAAGAAAGGATGATTTGTCTCACCTCTCAATTTGAGTCAAGGCAAGTCAAGAATGAAGAAAGGAGTAGTGATATGAGGGACTCAATCAACCCCATCAAAACTACAATGCAAAATACGAGTAAGCCTAGAAACAAAAGGGCTTGGGGAAATGGTTTGTCCGAATCTATTCATTGTGAGATCAAGGTACCTAAAGTTTTCAAACCTTTTCCTACATGTCCACCTCCTTTCCCTCAACGTCTACTATAAGAAAAAGTGGATGAACTTCTGAGAGATTTTGAATCCATGTTGAAGAGAATCACCATCGACATTCCCACAAGTATTGCTCTTAACTAGATGCCCAAATATGCCAAGTTTGTGAAAGAACTATGCACTACATGCAACTTAGAGAATTTTTGGGTTGTTCAAATGTCCCATTTTGGTAGTGCAATTTTATTGGGTGATTTCACCAATAATACAGTGATGCCGGGTATACACACTATTTGTGATTCTAATGGGGTTCACAAGTCTACAAGGTTGGTATATGATGAAAATGCAAGTGTCAACTTGATGTCTTTAGCCACCTTTAGATGACTGAAGTTGGGGCAGCCTAATATCACAAACATGAAGTTCCTTATAATGGATCGGTTAATGAAAAACCTCGTAGGGGTTGGATGCGACATTTTGGTTAAGGTGGGCTGGCTTGTATACCCTGTGGATTTCATTGTGTTTGATTGCATAGAAAGTTTTGAGATACCCATTATCTTGGGGCAACCCAGTCTAAAAACAGGGCGTACATTAAGCAAACTAGACTCGGGAGAGTTAAATTTTTTTGTGAATGAGGAGGAATCTACTTTTGAATTGAGTAGGTCTATGAGACAACTGAGTGAGCTTCAAATGGACTTTGCAATTGGCACGATTGAGGAAAGCGTTGATTTGCACATGAAAGAGGGGTTTGTGGACGGAGTATTAGAAGCGGTATTGCTATATTTTAATGGTGAGGGGATAGAAGAATATGATGAGATTTGTTGTGCATTAGTAGGAATGGGGTCTTACACCTACCCTCCAAAGAAGCTCGATATCAACCTAAAGAATAGGCAAACCCTACCTTCCAAACCCTCAATTATTGAACCACCCACCTTAGAGCTCAAGTCATTACTATCCCATTTGAAGTATGCTTACTTAGGTGCTAACGAGACCTTGCCGGATATTATTTCCAATAAATTGAGCGACAAGCAAGTGGAAGAGCTGTTTAGGGTGTTGAAGAAGCACATCCATTCTCTAGGGTGGACTATTGCCGACATCATAGGTATACCCCCAGGGAGATGCATGCACAAAATAAACCTTCATCAGGATTTCACCCTCTCCATTGAACATCAACGAAGGCTAAACCCACCGATGCAAGAGGTGGTGAAAAAGGTGATTATTAAATAGTTCGATGCTGGGGTGGTCTTCCCCATCTCTCATATCACTTGGGTCAGCCCAGTGCAATGCGTGCCTAAAAAGAGTTGAATCACCGTTGTGCCAAATGAGAAAGATGAGATGATCACTCTTAGACTCATGACCGGTTGGAGAGTGTGCATGGATTACCGAAAATTGAACTCATGGATGGAAAAGGACAAATTTTCTCTCCAATTCATGGATCAAATGCTAGACCAGTTGGTGGGCCGTGGTTTTTATTGCTTTCTCGATGGTTACTTTGGGTACAATCAAATTTCAATCTCCCTAGAAGATAAAAAAAAGACCACTTTCACATGTCCGTATGGGACCTTCACTTTCAAAAGAATGCCCTTTTGGCTTTGCAATGCGCCTGCCACCTTCCAATGGTGTATGATGTCAATATTCTCAGACATGGTTGAAAACACCATGGAGATCTTCATGGATGAAATTTTGGTGGTTGGGGATGAGTTTAGCAATTGTTTGGAGCATTTGGAGGAAGTGCTTAAACAATGTGAGGAAACAAACTTGGTGTTGAATTCGGAGAAATGCCATTTTATGGTGAATGAGGGGATAGTTTTTGGGCATAAAATTTCCAAAAAAGGGTTTGAGGTCGATCAAGCCAAAATTGAAGTCATAACAAAGCTACCCCCTCCAAAAACTATAAAAGGGATAAGGAGCTTTCTAGGCCATGCCGAGTTCTACCGGCGCTTCATCAAAGATTTCTTAAAGGTGGCTTACCCCTTATGTAAGTTAGTTGAAAAGAATGCTAAATTTGATTTTGATGATAGTTGCATGAAGGCCTTCCTCACTTTGAAAGAAAAGTTAACATCCATTCCCATCATCATTGCACCATATTGGTCGAAACCATTTGAGCTCATGTGCGACGCCAATGGTGTAGCCTTAGGAGTAGTGCTTGGACAAGGAAGGGAGAAACTATTCCACCCAATTTAATATGCAAGCAAGACTTTGAACACAACCCAAACAAAATACACCATGACTGAACAAGAATTGTTGGTCGTAGTTTTTGCCTTTGAAAAGTTCTGAGCATATCATCTGGGGACTAAAGTTATGGTGCACACCGAGTATGCGGCAATCAAATATTTGATGACTAAAAAGGATGCAAAACCCCAATTAATTCATTGGGTACTACTCCTTCAAGAATTTGATTTTGAAGTAAGGGATCGGAGGAGGTGTGAGAATCAAGTGGATGATCATTTATCATGATTGGAAGAAGAGGGAAGGCCTATGGGAGAGCTTGAAATTAATGATTCATTTCCCGATGAGCACATCTTGGCTGCGTCCCACGATCTAACTTTATGGTTTGCTGACTTTGCTAGTTATTTGCCAAGTGATTTACTTCTGGAGGGGTTGAATTCGAATTAGAAAAAGAAGTTCCTACATGATATCCAGAAGTATTATTAGGACGAGCCTTACCTATTTTGGATTTGCGTTGATGGAATGATTTGGAGGTGCATACCCAAAATTGAGATGATACCCACTCTTTGAGCATGTCATTCTTCACCCGTTGGTGGCCACCATGGGGGTTATGCCACAATATCCAAGGTGTTACAATGTGGATTTTAATGGCTGACTCTGTTTCAGGATGCCCATGACTTGGTGAAGGAGTGTGACAAGTATCAACGCAGAGGGGGCATATATCGATTCCATGAACTTCTATTGACCCTAATCCTTGAGGTAGAATTGTTTGGTGTATGGGGTATCGATTTCATGGAGCCCTTCATAAGTTCACATGGGAACACCTACATTCTAGTAGCTGTGGACTATGTGTCCAAGTGTGTTGAAGCTGTGGTTTTGCCAAGTAATGAAGGATGAAGAATCACGTCTTTCCTTAAAAAGCATATTTTTGCTTGGTTTGGCACCCCCCGTGCCATTATTAGTGACGGGGGATCTCACTTTTGCAACAAATTGTTTAGTGCGCTACTTGAGAAATATGGAGTCAAACACAAAGTAGCCATCCCCTACCATCCACAAGCAAGCGGACAAGTTGAAGTGTCCAACCGAGAAATCAAATCCATCCTTTGAAAATTGGTAAATGTTCATCAAACAGATTGGGCCTGAAGGTTGGATGACGCACTATGGGCATATAGGACGGCATACAAAACCACTATTGATATGTATCCCTATCAACTAGTCTTTGGCAAGGCTTGTCACCTCATAGTTGAATTGGAACACAAAGCAATGTGGGCTTTGAAGAAGCTTAACTTAGACTGGGAAAGAGCCGCTCGTGCTAGAGTGGATGACCTCAATGAAATGGATGAGTTCCGGATGCGGGCTTATAAAGGAACTGTAATTTACAAAGCCCAAATGAAGTACTATCATGATCAATAAGTCTTAAAATGAAAGTTCCACCTGGGAGATTAGGTGCTCTTGTTCAACTCTCGACTCCATCTCTTCCCGGGAAAATTAAGATCCAAATGGTCGAGCCTGTTCAAAGTGCTCCAGGTCTTCACCAATGGAGCCATAGAATTTGAAAATGAGGATGGCGCAGGCTTCAAGGTCAATGGGCAGCGAGTGAAGAAGTATTTGGTTATTTCGAAGGAATTCGCGGTCCTAGAAGACATATAACTTAATGAGCCATGAGTAAGAGGTACCATCGTCTAGCCGTAACGTTAAACCAAGCGCTTCTTGGGAGGCAACCCAAGCATTTTGATTTCTTACTTTTTTGTTCTTTTTATTGTTATTTTGTTTATTGGTTTTGTTGGCTATGAAGTTAGGAACCAAGCTAAGGAATGTTGGAGAAATCATCAAGACATGTGACGCATCATGCTATCGCACATTGTAAAATGCGTGTCGCACGATAGTCTGCATGGTCAAAACAGAATGCTGCCAAATCTACCACCTTGATGTGCGATTGGTGTGCAGTTGTATCCACAGATGTGTGTGTCACACACAACCTTCACACCACATAACAAAAAACTGGCAGCCAACCTGAAATTTTAAGCCACCATGCAATGGAGGGTGCAAATCGCACAATTGCTAGTAGGAACTTGGGTTTCCATTTAGATTGAGGCTAGAAAGAGCTCAAATTGACGAAATCACCCATTTAAGGGTCTATAGGTAGAAATAGTATGACCTCCCTAAACAATAGCTTGGTTGCTTATTGATTAATCAATAGTGCTTGACTTAAGGCTGTTGAATATATGGTTATTGATCGAGAGATAAATAACCATGCTTAAAACCAAGGTTACCTATGTCATTTAGATTGAATTTGCATGAATAAACATTTACCCTATCCCATGTTCCAGTCTCATTTGACACACATCCCTAGTCTTCCTCTCTATATTCTATACCTCATTTTTCTTTATTGCTTTATTTTGTTAAATTGCAAAATTGAGACAGATTCTCAATTCTCCCTTTTTATATTACTCACTCTAATTGTGAACTATGTTTTATAATCACATAGGCTAAACTCTAAATTCTTTGTGGGATCGACCCCGACATCAGTTGGGAACTATAAATATGTTTTGCTTTAACGATCGTTGATACCTCTTAATAGGAGAGTACATTTGAGCATTATCAATACATGCAGTGCTTACAACTTCTGCCCAGAAATGATGACAAAGAGTTTGTTCACATATCATGGTTCGTGCCATATCTTAAAGGGTTCTGTTCTTTCACTCAACAATACCATTTTGCTGAGGAGATCTAGGTGATGAGAAATTATGAGTGTATCCTTTTTCATTGTAGAAGATTTCAAAAGCATTGTTTTCAAATTCTCCTTAATGATCACTTCTTATGGAGGTGATGAAGTAGCCCATGTCTCTTTGAACTCATTCACAAAAATACTCAAAAGTTTTTCAAGGTATTATCTTTGTTAGCTAAAAACATAACCCATGTGAAACGAGAGAAATCATCAACAATAACAAAAGCGTACCTTTTTCCTCCAGTGCTTGCAGTTCTTGTAGGACCAAAAAGGTCCATGTGAAGTAGCTACAATGGTTTAGAAGTGGATACAAAATATTTTACAGGAAAGGATTTTCTAGTTTGCTTCCTAAGTTGACATGCATCACAAATGTGATTTTTCTTGTAGTCTAGTTTAGGCAATCCAAGAACAAGTTCATGTTTAGCAAGTTTTTCTATGATACACATGCTAGCATGACCAAGTTTCTTATGCCAAATCCAAGGATCTTCTGATATGGATGCAAGACATATATGTTCATCTGTTTGTTTGACAGAGTCAAGAACATATACATTCCTCTCTCAATACCCTAGAAGTAGAGCTTTTCCAGACATGTCTTCTATTGTGCAACCTGTTTTTATGAATCTTACCTCAAGATACACATCACATAGCTAATTGATACTCAACAAATTGTACTTCAAGTTCTTCACCAAGTAAACATTAGTAAGTTCACATGATTCAGTAAAAGAAATACTACCAATAACTATTACCTTTTCTTTGGAGTTGTCTCCAAAATAAATGTTTTCTCCATCAAAGTTTGGAACGAATTTAAATAGATTTTTGTTTCCTATCATATGATTTGAACAAGAACTATCAAGATACCATTTTCCTTTTGATTTTGAGTGGTGTTCCTTCAAAACAAATTCATTAATTTCTTTGAGGTACCAAAGTTTCCTTGGGTCCTTTGGGGTTAGCTGTTGGTTTAAGTTGGTCAGACTTAGGTATACAAACCCATTAAAAGGAGGTAATAGATGAAACTTGCAATTAAAGTGCTTATGACCTAATTTACCACAATAATGACATGCATGAGAAAAGTGTTCTTCAGTGACAACCCCTTCAGTCAACTTACCACTGCTGAAACTATTTCTATGTCATCTAACATCAGATGAGTGCTTGGATCTATTTCCACTGAAATATTTTTTGTTGGTACTATGTTTGTCACTGTCAGTTCTTTTATCAGTTGACTTATTTGAAGGAGGCGACTGATTTGATCTAACAACACTATGACTGGAAGATTTTTGAAAACTGTTTATTTGAATTTTCAACTCATCCATTTCTAATTGAAGAAAATCTTTTTCAATTTCACAAACTTCTAGTTTTATTTCCCAATCTTTCTTTTCTCTTTGCAGAGCTTTAAAATCATTAAAAACTCTGTTCAAGTCAGCTATGGCACGATTTAGCAATTTTTGTAATTCTACATAATTTGAACAAGAATTAGATCTTACCTCACTTGTTTCTCCAATTGCCATGAAACATATGTCTTCAACATCATCATTCTCATGTTCAGACATACCTTCATCACCCCAAATGCTGAAGGCCTGATTACCTTGATTCCTTGAATTTCCCTTGGAATATCTTTTGTTTGCCTCTGGGCAATCGCTTTCAATGTGTCCATACTTTACATAGTTGTAGCACTTACTATTGATCTTATTGAATTCTGTAACTTATTTTTCTTTCGAGAAGTTTAGCGTACCCCTTCTTTGATTTCTGGATCTTTTGAAGGAATTCATGACTGATCTGGTAATTAATGCAATTTCATCTTCTTCTTTGTTTTCCTTGATATCCTCAGTTGCTTTGAATGCCACAGTTTTCTTCATGTTCTCTTCTTGTCCATGTTTGTTCAGATGTGTCTTCTCAAAAGCAATGAGATCTCCTCTTAACTCATCGTAGGTTAGATTGGTGAGATTCATACTTTCTATGGTGACAATCTTTGTATACCATTGAGAGGGAAGACTTCTGATAATTCTAGTGATATGATCACTAATATGATAGGTTTTTTCAGATGCTTTGAGTTCTCCAATGATCTTTCTAAACCTGGAAAACATGTGTTCAATTGATTCTCCCTCCTTCATTTGAAAGAGTTCATATTCATAAACTAGTAAATTGATGGTAGTTTGCTATAGTTTGTCAGTTCCTTCTTAAGTCACTTCCAGCTTATCCCACATTTCTTTGGTAGTTTCACAGCAAGATATGTTTTAATATTCCTCTCCACTAATAGCATTATAAAGCATATTCTTGGCTTTAGAATTTATATGTATGATCTCTATTTGTTCATTAGTGTAATTCTCAAGAGTTGGAATTACTTCAGTTGATGTTGTCCCATTCTCCACATTTTTTTCATCCTTCTTTGCCTTGGTAATAGGAATGTCACCAAGTTTGATAACTCACCAAACCTTTATGTCATAGGACTTGATGAAGGTCTCCATTTTGATTTTTTTCCAGTGAGAGAAATGTTTTCCATTGAAGTAAGGTGGTCTAGTTTGAGAAGTTCCTTCTTGAATCAGGGCTCCAGCAGTAAGTTGATGTGCCATAATATTTTTTCACTTGTCGTTAAGCAAATTAATGTGAGACCTTACTCTGATACCAATTGAAATTGCAAGAGGGGGGAGTGAATTGCTATTTTTTGATTTTCTTAGTTGACAGTCTGTGAAGATTAGTCGACTATCAAGCAGAGAAGAACAGTAATTCAAAAGTGCAGGTACTCTTAGTCAAAAGAAGAAAGAAAAGGAATTAAACCCAAAAGAGCTTAAAATGGAGTTAAAATACAAAGATGATCAGAAAGGAAAGATTCTTCCACGAGAGGTAAAATAATGTGCGAAGCCGCAAAGAGGCACCTGCGTTTTCCAAGTGCCAATGCATCTAGAAGTTTAAATACTGATTAAGCAGTCATCAACATGCGAGCTACACTTTGCCAAGGGGGATTGCTCATCCCCTCGCACCTAACTTGCACACTGATGGAACATTACTTCTTGAGATGATGGGCACCTGTTATCTGCAAACCTCAAGGGGCGATCGTAGGTGTCTTCGCACTTCACATCGCACATGCCCCGAAAGAAAATTTTGTCCTAATGTGTATGACATATTTGAGAAGGTTCTTAAACTTTTTTGGGATTTGTACTAAGGGAATTCATCAGTTTTTACTTTCCCGAGAAAGAGTTGATAGAATACATTTTCTTTCTTCTTCCTCATTGAAAAACACCATTTGTAAGCAATTTGGAGCTTGGAATTTGAACTTAGCTTACATAATGAATGAAATTTTGGGAAACACAACTGGTATCTTCTCTTATTCCTTTCATATGAGTAGCTAAATTCTATTCTAGGGGTGTGTGCATGATGGGTGTTTAAAATTGGGAATGGGTGTTCATTAATTAAGCTTATAATCGATTATTGAGTATGGGTCTATTGAATTCTTCATGTTTTAATTATAAAATTGATGGTTGCAAAAATTAATTTAGTTTACTAATTTTGTACTTGCTTGAAAGAGGAGTTCATGAATTGGGTAAGAATTCAATAGTGGGGATTTGAGATTTCCACCACAAATCAAGGCTAGAACTAGTTTGATTATAAGAAATACTCATCTAAGAGTCAAATCTAGAGATAGTTTGACTCACCCAAGTGTTAATTGGTTGGTTTGATGATTAAACTATGGGGCTTGAACAAAGACCATAGTAATATGCTTAATGGGTTGAAAAACTATTAAGTGTAGCTTAAACCAAGCTACTCATGCTCTTAATTGAAAGATTGTTTGATTAATCGACCCCTATCCCATATTAAGACCCATCGAAAGCACACCCCTAGTTTTCCTTCTCTTTATTACTCAATTGTGTTTATGTCTGATTTTGTCTTATTGCAAATTGTTTTCCCAAACCTTTTCCCCTAATTTTACTTTTTTCTTGTTCGAATAATTGCTCACACTAGTGAATTGAATTCTGACATTTAGTGGCACACCATCATCTCATTCTCCGTGGATTCGACCCTGACACCCCGTTGGGTTACTTACTTGTTTTGCTTGGAGATCGTTACCACCTCCTTTGGGAGAGTGCTTTTGAATTTCATCAAATAACATGTCCCAAAAACACCATAGAACTAAGCCAAAACTCACACTTCAAGAACTCAGCATACAATTTCTCATCCTGTAATCTCTAGAGCACAATCCTCAAATGCTTCACATGATCTGCCTTACTCTTGGAATAAACCAAGATATCATCGATAAACATAATCATTAAGGAATCAAGATAAAGTCAAAACACCTTAGTCATCAACTCTATAAGTTTCACCGGGCTATTAGTCAACCCAAAGGTCATCACTAAGAACTCATAATAATCATATCGGGTCCTGAAAGTTGTCTTAGGGATATCCAAAGACCTAATCCTCAGCTGATGGTACCCGAACCTCAAGTCAATCTTTAAAAACACTGAATCACCTTGAATCTGATCAAAGAACTCATCAATGCATGGAAGAGGATACTTATTCATTATGGTCACCATGTTAAACTACTGATAATCAATACACATGCGCATAGATCCATTCTTCTTCTTCTTCTTCACATATAACACTAGAGCACCCTAAGGTGAAACACTAGTTCTAATGACACCTTTGCTCAAATAATCCTGAAGCTGGTCCTTCAACTCCAATGGAGCCATCCTATAAAGCAGAATAAAAATGGGCTTACTGCTCGGCTCCGAGTCCATAGCAAAATCAATATCTCTATCAGGAGGGACACCTGGAAGATCTATAGGAAACACATTTATGAACTTCCTAACCACCCTTACAAACTCCAAAAAATACGTGTCAACACTAGTATCACACACATACTCCATGTAAGAAAGACACCCCTTCTCAACCATCGGTTGAGCCCAAACTAAGAAAAAAAACCTCTTAGGACACGAACCTTGAGTACCCTTCCACTCCAACCTTGGCACCCTCGGCATAACTAAAGTTAGTGTCTTGGCACTACAATACACAATAGCATGATACAGAGAAAGCCATCCATGTCCAAAATCATATCAAAATCTACCATATCAAGAACAATTAAATTTGCCCAAGTATCATACCCCAAAAGAGTCAAAGGAGAGGGAGTTCATTCAGAACTTGCTGGCTCTAGAATAGGGGGCTATTGTCTTCCCATAGATGTTTAGGAGTATGGGGTGGTCCATTTCACTCTATTTTATTATATACGCTTAGCAAGAAGAATATTTTTTAATACATTCTTCTTCTCTCTCTATTTTTTGGGCACTGTTAGGCTCATCTCTCTGAGTTCAAGCGGATGAACTCTTCCCATTTACTTATGTAATATCCTAAGTTCACAACCCTTTTCTCAGGCTATTCTACTTTCACTATTCTATTAGTCAAGGTTGTAGAAAGAAAGTCTACTGGGCTAACTAATGAGTTCCTCTTTAGCCTTTATTTAAAAGGCCATTCTATGAATTAAAATCTTGAGTTGGAGGCATTGCTAAAAGCCAATTGATTAAGTTTTCTCAAAATCATACCGCAGGATGGAACACCCAATCCACAACTAGAGAATCACCTATAAAAGTAGAAAGACTTATAGGTACAACAAGAGACTCACACATCATATCGACACCAAAATAAAATATAAAGATACATATGAATAAGTGGAACCAGGGTTAAATAATACTGAAGCAGGCTGACGGGAAACTGGGATGATACTTGTGATATCAACACCGAAGGCCTCTGCCTCGAGTCTACCCAGAAATGCATAACACTGACTAGGTCAGTGTCACAACCTGATTTCTCGATCATGATGGAACCTACAACTCCCCAAGTAGGAAAACCACTCCCCGTAGCCCAGAATGGCTAGTAATGGGCTACCATCTAACAATATAGCAGAAGAACAATATAAGTAAGCGGAAGCAAGGGAAAATAAGCTGAAGAAAGTAATTACAGGAATAAATAAGAACATAAGCGAAGCGAAAGCTAAACCAAACCCCAAAACCTGGTATCATAATATAGAGCCAGAACTACATCAATAAAGTACAATGATCCAAAATAATATATACGTACAGATGTATCCGAATGGTAGTAGAGTACATACAACACAGGATAAACTAAAAGCTAAGCTCCGATCATCTAGAGCTAACCCTCAATCAGAAGATATCCCAAAAATAGCTTCTCGCACGAGTATCCAATGAGCTAACGGCGATGGCCTATACTAGGATATGTACCAAAAGATGCAGAGTATAGTATGAGCACCAAATGCGAAGCATAAGGTACCAGTAGGTATCGTAGGCCGACTGGGCACATATAAGATAAAAGAGCAATAAAAGACATAATAGAAAAAAATAGTCACATAAGGCAACGAATGAACACACGGAAGCTAGAACAGAAGGGATACAAGCAAGAAATAACACACATGGCTAGCTTCTAGAATATGCATCACAGGTGAGAAAAGAAGCACGTACCCGGGATCCTCGCAACAACAAGTAAATAAAGAGAGATTCAGAAAGTAGGCGGTATACCAGTAACCTCAATGGATAGAAAAAGGGAGAAAAGATAACAATAATCATGCTCGAATACAAGATACAATAACCCAATAAGCCTACTAATCTCAGGTCAAGAGCTAACAATGGAAACCCAAGCACAACTTAATTAATATCCAGAGTCATAAGAACCACAATGGTGAAAAATAGAAATCATAAGTCTACCTATATTCCCACGGGCGCCCATACCCCCGAGGAACACAAACAAGTGAAGACAAACCCTCACGCATCCCATACTACCGGAGCGTACACTCAGCAAAAATCAAACAAGGGTGGAACCTCACACAATGAATGATATGACATGCCATGCTAAGCCAAGAGTGATAGTAGTACCGTATGTTACCCACTTCTGGTGTCCTATGAGACCCAGAAGATAGGATCCATGGAAGGTCGCACCCGTATACCTCTACTACGCCGTATACCCTCCCTCCGGCACTCACAGCAAGTAGCCCCTGGTCCAAAATGGAAAGGTCAATGGAGGCCCCTGACTAATATACTAGATGCCTCGCAATCTCGAAAATACCCAAGTAAAGCTGCCCGGAGAGTATCCATGTCTAAATCAGTAAGTCAAATAGTCCTAGCGCACGGCCCCATCGAGTCTAGCATCACCCCAGAAGTGGTAGTAAAATAAGTCTAGCACTCGACCCTGCCGAGTCTAGTATAAGTGGAAATAGTGATAAAAAATCCTTTAATTCTCCCTTACCCCAAGAAGATCCATTAAAATGATACGAAATCCCTTTTTAAATCATTTCCACAAAAAATAGGCCCCCCGGGCCATGCAAGGTTTAGAAACCCAGCATGAGTAGGTCCGAAGCCAAAACCGTAGTAAAATCATAAAGAAATTTCCTCTATATGCATGATGAATGGTATACACAATCACAACAATGGCCTCTGGCCGACAAATAACTTATCGGCCTGCACAGGCTCTAATCGCTCTATAATACAGATAGCCAGCATAATATCACGATAAAAATGTCCGGGACTCACGGACACCCCTGAGTATTCCCCCCATCTATGGTCTAGAGTCAAACAAGTACACACAAGACCATAAGGGTGATAATATCAACTATGAAGAATACTACATACAACGGAGGAAAGAAATGAGGCGAATCATGGAAAAATAATCAAGGTATGTGGTGCCAAGCTAATAACCCAACCCAAGAATGTCAATTAGTATAAGTTTATCTATATATGCTAAGTCAAGGGAGTTTAGACCGTAACATACCTGTCCTCCGATGACAAGATGCTGGGACAACAATACCCAAGCCCAAATCGCTCTGAGAAACCCCGAACAATAATCAAACTATCAAAAACATGAATAACACATAAAAACGAGTATACTGATACCCATATTACTATCCTTATAGCAGGGTCAAAAAATTGGGTTACTGATAGGCCCATGGGTCCCGCAACACAAGGCCAGAAACAAAAGCATACAAGATGATTTTGATGATTACACGGGCGCGTGCCCCAAAAATTGGGGCAATTGAGCAAGGGTCCGAGATAAAAAACAGCCCACCAAGTTCAAGGAGCAAGGAGGGATTTGAAGGAAAAGAAAATCGGGAATTTAGCATGAAGCATTTACCACAACTATGGAACTACGCCAAGGATGAGAATTTGAACGATCTCATGAGCATGCAATTCATAAGAAGGCAGAACCTATAATAATTTTTGAGCTTTGAGATAATGGAAACAATGGTGAGAGTTTAAAGAATGAAGAATCAAAATTTTAGTAACAAACTTACCGGATTAATTTGACGGGAAACGACCATGATGCTATGGTGTAATTTCCCCAGGAATTTGGTGGTCAAAAGTGGAGCAAAGTGGGGTTTAGAAGCTGGTAGCTATGGAGAAAATGAGTTGGGTTTTGAAAATGAGGAAAGAAGAAGAAGGAACAATTTAAATGCTTTCAGGCGTGCCTACGCGAATGCGGCCAGGCCATTGCGTACGCGGGCATGGGAATGCGGGCAGCCGGTGCGCACGTGAAGGCCAAGCACTATCCAGGACAGATGCCTGCCTTGCGCGAACGCGGCAAGGCTACCACATATACAGGCCTACAAATACAGCCAGGGCAGCGCTTATGCGAAGGCATGGCAGAGGGGCAGCTGGCATATACCTACGCGAACGAGGGAGGCCACCCCTTACGCGAAGGCTATGCTAGTGCAATGACAGCACCAGTTGCTAACAACAAACTTCAACTTAGAATTTTCTCCGACGGATCCTCAAGAACACATCCGGGGCCCTGCAAACACAAACGAGCAGAGCGATTCGACTAAAAATGACATTTAGGACTCAACAAAATCGACGAAAAACCCAACGAAGGTCGATAGCACAAAAAGTAGGCCCCACGCCCAAGAACCAACTTTTTCCAAACTTTCCAAAATGGAACACCAAGGCCTAAAATTAGTCCGGAAGCCTCAGGACCCAAACTAAAGGTCCCTCTAGCCCAAAATCGACATTCCAGAGCTAACAGTGCTTTCAGAATTTCCATCTGAGGTTGTCTTCTTCAAATGTTGACCAAAGTCAAACTTCTGAGTTCAACTTGGCTAAAACACAGAAACCAAGACAAAACAAAACCGAAAGCTCCCAGAACCCGATCAAGAATCCACCTAGACCAAAATCCACGCTTCAGAGCTAACAAAATTGTCAAAATTTAATTCTAAGCACATTTACCAGGAATGTTGACTAAAGTCAATGATATTCTAAGTTTAGGCTCTAAAATAGGCAAATGGACAAAATGATCAAATGAATGACCAGGGCACCAAATTACTGGTCCCAGCAAGTCATAAATGGCTTGGGTCACTACAGGAAAGCTCTAACATCACAAAGAAATTGTAAACACGAAGATGATCGAAAGGGTCATCACAGTCAGCCCTCGGACTGAGCAACTATATGACAACCTCCATTAGTCACTTAGGCTCCACCCCTAGCACCCTGAGAACCACCTCTACCTCTCTGCCCACCTTCTCTAGATGGTGGTGCTGGTGATTGATAAGTCTACATCTGAGAACACAGTTGCTCCCCGCCCAGACTATGCCGAGGGCACCATATACCAATGTGTCCTAACAGTCCATAATCAGAACATCCACTACCTAAAGCAGGCTGATACAAAGGTCAAGATGAACTAAAATGCCCATCGTGACTTAAATGAGAACCTTTAGACGTCTGACCCAAACTCTAACCCCAAGACCCAAAATAACTACCATAAAAAATCTATAATGCTGCCTGAACTAGTCTGCTATGCTGATAATGCTGACCCCTACCTGAGAGCACTTTTCCCGAGATGATAAACTATGGAAACCACCATGACTATGTGCTCTCTTTCCATCACCTCCATAGGCATTAGGATGAATACTCACAATACTCCTATCATGATCCACTATCTGCTGGAAGGTACCCCCAGTAGTCACTAACTTCACTTTAGTCAAATAAAGCGCAGTAGTCAATCCTTTCATAAACTTCCTAATCTGATCCTCATCTAACAAAATACTCATAAAGGCATGCCTAGACTAGGCGTGAAACCTTGTCTTATACTTGGTAACAATCATGGTACCCTACTCTAAGCCATCAAACTCAACTCTTAAACTCTCCCTCAAGTTGTGAGGCACATACTTCCTAAGGAAAGCTTTAGAGAACTATGGCATGTCATAGGAGGCAAACCTGATGGTCTATATCATAACCCAATAAGTCATGAATGGAACCCACACTAACCCCTCAATGGGAGAACAATCTAACCCAAGCCTTAACCCCATTAATTAGAATTTTTTTAGATAATGCAACAATAAAATCAACTCCAACAATGATAATAGTCAAAAAACTAATGATATAATGGTGCAAAAATATTTCAACTATCTATTACAATCCCCAAGACCTAAAAGTCATTGTACAAGAACTCTAAACCAAAACCAAACATGTCTGACATGTCCAAAACAAATCAAAGCAAAGAGAGTTTTATCATCCGATGGAAGGACAATGACCCAAGTAAAAATCCATGGCAGCTTCAAGATGTAGTGCTCACCCTTGGATCGAAATCAGTTGTCCTGGCTAGAGATAAGGTCATGTCTGAGCCTCTGGAACACGGCCTGCACTCAACAAAAGAAGAGTACGGGGTAGTATTAGTACAAACCACTATGTACTGATAGGCATCACAGGTCGACTCAATTTAGAGCAAGTATATGGTAAAATTAAATAACAAGTAGAATGGTACCTCAACACTTAGCAAGTAGTTCAGTCAACAAATAATCACCTCAAGTAAAACCAAATAAGGTCTATAAAAAAATTATATAAGTCACCGAATGTTATCATAACAATTCAAGTACTCACACTCTCAATAGTCATATCTCATGGGGATCTATGTCCATATAACTTTCACAAATGTAACTAAGTACCCTTAGTTTCATCTCAATATGCCTTTCTAACTCACAATATTAAACAACTATGTAAATGTAACAGTAGATACAAACACACATGTTAAAGAAACTTATTTCTGCCCACATAGCCATGACCTACAGAAGGTGTCCCAAGGTTTGTGTATCGTACCGGGTTGTGGTAACTGACCCCTTAACCCATATTAACCTATGGTTACAAGTCTCTATCTCTGAGGATAAAACACAGTGCACTAATCACAAGTATACTTTATCATTGCAAGATATTTTAATCAATTTCAATATGCTTTAGCTTATTTATTCTAGAATTAGCATGATCACAATCATAACTTAAAGTATGTCCGAAGAACAATCACAAGTTAATCAATTCAAAAATATACAAGAAATTAATCAAGTCTCAACTCCAATTAAACTGTAACCTACCTCAATTGAAGAATTCCAAACCATAAGCTACCTTGCAATAGCCTTGCTCTTCCTGAACACTTAAGAGCATTCAAAGTCTAGACAGACAAACAATAGAGAATAACTAATAACTTACTCTTTCATTTTAGGTCTTGGAAATTTAACCACTAACTCTACCCTGACTCGAGGTCTGTAGTATTCCCCAAAGGTCAATTAACCACCAACTAGCCTCACATTATTTATATGATCACTAGTCATGGAGTTTCTATTCCAATTCACTCTTTTAAGCCATTTTTCTGCAAAAAGTCATACTTTTATGGAACTCAAGGTTTCCAATTCATTCTAATTATTTTTAGAAATACTACGTTCATTCTAGGAAGTATTAAACAACAACCTAGGGTTTTTCTCACTTTTAATGCATTTAGGGCTCTAACCCAATAATTTCTCTATTAATTCATACTCTAATAACTCTATGGATTAATGATTGTTAAACAAAGAGGTTTATTGTAGAACTTACCTTGAATTAAGGAAAATACACTAGACTTGGGAAAATCACCTTCTTGAAGTTCTAGAATGAGTTTTGGGTGTTTATGAAATAAAACTCAAACAACTGACTTATGTCAGGTAATCTGACCCTGTCTTTTGCTGCAACTATCACTTTCTCGCTATGACGAGACCGCTATGGGAAGACTTGGCTCGCTACATCGAGCTCTGCTGACTTGCCAAACTAACTATAGTGGAATTGTACCGCTATGATGGACTCACTGCAATGGGATTTTATCCACTGCAGCGGTCCTAAAAACTAGAAACTCGGAAAATCAACTCAAACTCCCAACTTCAAAACACATACCTTGATTCTAGACATCATAAATAAATCTCAATGCGTTAACCATCATAATCGGAGTTCTATGATCCCGTTTATCATCCCAAATCATCCTACGAGACCCAACACCACCCATCTATCCATTAATAGACACCACACTATTAAATATTACACCACGAGACATGATTTGTTTCTAGAGCATACACCTTAGATTTTTGTCCAAACCCACCCTACCTTTAGATTTTACCAACTCTCATCCTAGAGAAAACTGTAGTGGTGAAATTATGACCTAACCATCATTATAACAATGGGATGAATAATTACATCTAATACCAATTAAATAATAGTTCATCCCTGAATGGCAAAAAAAGAGGAAAGGGGAAAAATAAGGAGTAACTTAATGATGGAATACAGATTAGTCATCATGGATATGAATACTTTCAACTAGATCTGAAGTATTTTAAAGACCTTAGAAAATTGATGAAAGAAGAATGGATGGTCTACAATATACTAAAGTGAAAATTCAATCAAGAGATGACTACATTTTAGATAATTAATTTACTAATTAAAATAATTTTATTGTTTAGCTCAAGGGTATTATTGTAACTAACTTAGGTTAGTTTGTCTGCTATTATAAATTGTACCAATTAGGGTTTATTTTATTAGTTAGATAGTTTTTGGAGCAACATAGTGATAAACGCTCAAACGTACTCTCCAAGATGGAGTATCAGCGATCGTCAAGCAAAACACATTTATAAGTACCCAACGGATGTTATGGTCGTACCCACATAGACTTGTAGATAGCACAATGATGATTGTAATGAAATGACTTCACTAAGATAGTAAATGTTTGAAAACACAAAAGTAAAGGATTAGGGGAATTGGGATTCTGTCACAATAATCTCAATTCAAGCAAGACAGTAAAGTAAAATGGGTGTAAAAATGAGAATAGACAAATAGGGATGTGCATCAAATGGGGCTCTCGTGTGGGATAGGGTGATTGCCTATTCACATAAATTATCTCTCATTGACATAGAAAGCATTGGTTTTAGGTATGGTTGTTCATCTCTCGATCAACAACCATATATCCAACAATCTTGATTAAAGCACTATCAGTTTAACAACAAACAACCAAGCTAAAGCTTAGGGAGGTCATACTATTTCTAGCTTAGACCCTTAAATGGGTGATTCCGTTGATATGAGCTATTTCTAGCCTCAATCTAAATGGAAGCCCAAGTTCCCACTAGTAATTTCACATCCGAAGCTATGAAATTCTCTTTCAAGCAACCACATAACCAAGTAAGGAAAATCAATGTTTGCATCCACCAATTATAGGATTAAAACTTGGTGAAACTATTAGACCCATGTCAAATAAGCAAGAATAAGCTATACCCACATCCATTTGTCAAGCACCCATTATCAACACATCCCTAGACAATGAAATTAGCTATTCATACTAAAGAAAAGAGATATACCAAGTGGGTAAGTCAAATTCCTCTTCATTCAAATATAATTTCAATATCTAAGATAAGTTTTGTACATAAATGGTGAACTAAGAATTGGAAGAGAAAATTGATTGAAACCCTCATCTTCTTCTTAAAGAGGAAACTTGTTCTCAAAGCTAAAATTAGTCAAGAGTATTCAGAACTGAAGAATTGTATTTACAATTGTGCCTAAAATAGGTTTAAATACTTACCCAAAATGTCACTAAATTTCTGGACAAAAATTCCTTTCGGGTGGTGTGCGGCACGATGTGCGGTTCGCACGTCAGCATATGCACATCACACATCCTTTTTAGTTGAACCAATGACTCAGCTGACTTGGGAGATCTCATGTGAAGAAGGTGCGGTTGAGTTGTGCATGTCACACAACGACCGCACCTCATAGAAGATCCTTCAGTCAATTCAAGGCTCCATGCGGTGAGAGGTGCAGAACGCACTAAGGCTTGTGCGTATCACATAAGTGTCGCATCTCGAGGAAGAATCTCCATCCTTTTCGATCACTTCACACATCACTCCTTTTAAGTTCTTTTTGGGTCCATTTCCTTGTTTTCCATCTTTGATCACAAGTACCTGCATAGACATCAATAAAAGCCATAGGAACCTCTTAATCTATTAAAAATATAGCAATAATTCAGGGATAAAGGCTCAATAAGTTGGTAGATTACCAACTTATCAAATCCCCAAAGTTGAACTATTGCTTATCCTCAAGCAAGATACTCACAAGGCAAGGAATGAATTATGCTATAGACTCAATCAAGGCACAAAAGACTAATCTATGCTAAAAATCACGAAAAAGAATAAACAAAAAGACTCAACTACAATGCTCATCTCAATTTGAACTACCACAATATCAAGGCAATTGGTGATTCAAAACCTTTTCCAAAAGGACTTTATTTCTCATTCAAAATCAAGGGAATTTTGTCATTCAAAACAAGACATTTAAGCTTCTCAAGTCATTGTCATGGACCATCAAGGTTTGCCTTAAGATTCACCACACAACTTGTGTCATTCATTCCTCTCAATTAAAATAGATACTTCATATTTCAATTCGAGTGCATGATGCCACTCACCACAATAGAGAATTCCACTCATAATCATGAAATTTTCAAAACAAAGGGAATATAGGAGAACCAAGAAGACTCTCACTCTCTCAAGGAAGTTCAAGTGCACACACGTCGAACCATAGGTTTGTCCTTCATGTATATCGCCACTAATGTAGGGTGGCCAAGCTCCAAATCACCAAGGAAATACGAGTTACGATGTTGGCTAGGGCTAAGCTGAGGATTTTATTTTGTTCAATTGACTACACCTCCCTAATTCTCTTTGTTGTCATTACGAACACCGCTCACATTTTCAAATTTCAACTTTACCTTTTTTTCTCCATCACACAACCCAAGCTTCTCCTTTTCAATTAGGATCATTCAAACTCCTTGTATCACCTACATTTGGTATCACCTATTCTTGCTTTTCATTTTGCTTATTGGATTGAACTTTTGGAGCAATTTTCAATTCAAACTTAAGGTGCTATCTTGCACTTGAAGTGCATTTATTTTCTTCTCCTCATTTGATCACATACACCCCTAAACTTAGTCATTTGCCTATGTTGTCTTTTCATCCCCCCCCCAAACTTAGGATTTTAGCCTACGTTTCACTTTCAAGTAATTAGAGAGGATGGGTGCCAAGATAGAGGTTCCACAAAGGTCAAGGTGTTAAACAAGGTGCCAAAGAATGATCACAATATCGAAGGGGTTCACTAGGATTGATGTTGAGGGAAGTCATTTGGGTGAAGTAGCTATCAAAAAGGGCCTCAGGTCATCTTCCAAGCTTGGTCACACCTAGAATTTTTCCTTGAATCACATCCGGGACAAGTTCTAGATGACACACATGCACGAGAATCAAGGTAAAGCCTCACCACACAAGGCATTATTCCATAAGACTTTTCTCATTAGTCTCAAAATCAATTGGGACAAATGACTTTCGACAAGCTATTCTGAGTTCATTACACACTTGTTTGTGAGTCAATCAAGCCAAAGCAAGATTGTGCAAGTCATGACAAGAGAATGCTTTTCCTCAAAAATTCATTTCCCTTCTTCCTTTTATATCAAAAAACAACTTGCCAAGATTTTTTTTTCGGTGGGCCCATTTTGAGACAAGCAACTACGGACTCAATTTTAAACTAAAACTTGGCATTTTCCCTTAAGAAAGTTGCCTCTCAATCTATCATAGGGAAACACCAACCCGATTAGAGACTAAAACAAAAGAAAAAGAAAATAAATAAAACTTTTGCTCCTTGGGAAAGAACCGTGGTATAAAGAAAACTCTCGGAGTTTATTTCTAAACTACTATTAACTAGGCGATTACCAATTTTTGTGCTTATGAATCATTTGAGAAACAAGCCTCGGTATAGGCTCTTAGCGCATTCACAAGGCACGTGTAGCAAGACAATGGAATCGTGTAAGAGTAGCTTAGCACAAAACCAACATTAAAAATAAAAATCAAGCCCGGTAAGGGCACAATTAAACTCAGAAACAAAAACATAACATAAAGGCCCGACAAGGGCAATATCATCACAATCATTCAAATGTGCCTGACAAGGGCCAAATAAAATCAGCAGGGAACTAAAAATGTCTCAAGCCCAATCACGGTCAACCAAAATCAATAATAAGAAATAGCACCCCCTCCCATCAAAAGAAGCATTGCCCTCAATTCTATAAGCTCAAATAGGGAAAGAAAGGTGCAACTCCCTGGAGTACTATGCCTCATTATCTGGAGACTATCCACTAGGGCCTGCTACACCCTTTCGGGAGTGCGCATCTAAGGTGGACTGTCAGAGAGAATGTTAAAACTTGGGATCTTGATCATCATCTAGCTCATCATCTCTATCACCAGGCAGCTCAGGCTCATTCTCTACATAGTCTGCGAATAAGTCCACGACTTTTGTAGGACTGAGGTAAGGTGCTCAAATCTGCCACCTCAACTGGCTACTTTCCATTGGCTTTGGCCACATCCTTCTAAAGTTCTTTCACCGTACCCTCAACAACATCCACTCTTTTACAGAGTTTGGAGACACTATCCACTACCCCTTGTATAGCGTTCTTAATCGCTGTTTGTATCATACCAAGCAGCTTGGTAGCCAAATCATTCAACTGCCTATCATGGTTATATGTTTTGTCAACCATGTTCTATAAGACACTTTTGGTCAAAATCCCTCTTGGTACAGCTGATGTGGGGGTATATGTTTGTGCCTCTGATGTATCGTTAGAAGGAGATAAAGCAGCTGCTTCAGCATATAAATCAACATCCTCAACATCATCCATTTCCTCTACTCTACACTTTTTGAATTATGGGGCATCCCTGTCGGTCTTCTTATCTAGATCAATCACCCCAACTGCATAGGTGACTTTGTCGTAGTTGAAATATGGGATGTCGCCCTTTGCATACAACTTGCTGATCAACACCGAGAAAGGAAAAGCGTTATTTCCCCTGCGTGCTTTCCTCCGGATTACCATGGCTTCTATTTCCCCAAAATTCACATGCTCCCCTATCATAATGGTAGCAACTAGAATGGCCCCCTCTTGAGTTATCTTCTGGTCATTTTGTGAGGGTAGGAATCGGATTCTGATAAGATCATACCACAAGCGGGCTTCAAAGTATAGAGTTCTTCTTAGAATGTCACCTCCCACAGTGGACCACATAGGAGTTGAGGGAGCAAGGATATCAGCAGTTTCATGGTATGGTTTCACTTTTGCTTGCAACTTAGCCATGAGAGCAGGTGCAGGTTCGATTGGGTTTCCCCAATAGATGGGATTGATGGCAGTGGGGGTAATGCACACTTTCTTTCCCCTTACTACCACTGAGTTCAAGTTGGGGAATTTTCCTGCCAATCCTCTATAACCTTTTGGATCATGCCTTGCTTGATAGGCTAAAAAGAACTCCCGCATGACCTCCTCATAGTATCCCCCGGGGACATCCTGAAAAGGGTACCACTCTCGTTCAGGAAATTTATGGTGCATGTTGGGAAGATCATCCCCAACTTCCCCTAAGTTAAAGATTTTCTCTTCATTGAATGTTCTATCCTTGTCCCGGGTGTAGATGGCCTTTTGACCTTCAACCCCAAAATGGATTTTAGCTTCCTCAGCAGCTGCTATTTTCTTTGGTTGACGCCCGGTGTTTCCCCTGCTAGAGGACATGTTCTTCACAAAGATATTATGATCCCAAGATAACAAAACAAAATCTTTTTGTATTTTTTTTATCATATGTGGAGGAAAAAGATCAAAAAGAAGTTAATAACTAAAAATATTGGAATGCAATGGAGAAGAAAAACAAAGTAGGTGACTATTGGCTCATGTGGACCTCATGCGGACCGCACCAGATAGGGTGCACGTCGCATGAGGTTTCTCACAAGCTAACAAAAACCTTCAGTGGTTTGAGCTAAGGTGTGCAAAGATGGTGCAAACTGCACCACCTAGGATGCGCGTCGCACCAGCCACCGCACCTCAAAATAGTGAACTGGCCATCAACAAAACCTTATGACAAATGATGATTTACCCTTAAGAACGACGTCACCCAATTTATCATTGGGCCAAATTATGCATCAATCACAAGTGGGTTACTCAGACTTTACCCCAAACACAAATTTCAAGGCTAAAAATCACTACCAATCAACATGCATTAACAAAATTCAAGTTCCACCACGTTGACACTAAGCAAAATTCTCAATACAATTCGAAATTGGGGACCCAAAATTTTTGGATCTCACCCAAAAATCAATATGGAAATTCTATTTAGCATGCTTCACAATATGAGTTCCTAATCTTTATAAAAACACGTATTCAATGTTAAGGAACTTACCACAAGTTAAGATTTAGTGGAGAGAAGTAAAAAGTAGAGCTTTTGAGAAGCAACAATGGTGACCCAATCAACTCACTCGGAGAGACGATAGTAGTGGCGCAGAGGAGTGGTAGTGGTGATTGTGGGGGAGAAGAAGAAGATTTTGAGAGGAGTAGAGGGATTTGTGGGAGGTTTTTGGAGAGAATTTTTAGAGTTGGAGAGAAAATATGGTGAGGATGGTGAAGGTGGCAGAATATATAGAGAAAAGAAAAAGAAAAGTTGAGTCGGGTCGTCTTTGGTTCAGGTCGATCAACGGGTAAGGTTAATTAAAAATTCAAATTTACCTTTCGTGCACCACAACGTGTAGTTCGCACAAGGCCTTGTGCGACCACATGTCATTTCAGACCTCACCTGTTTCATCACCTGGCCTTTCCCAGGCTACTGGTTCGCCATGTAATGGAGGTGCGATCCACACTTGGGCTCGTGCTGTCTGCACGGCCCAACGGACATCCCCTCCAATAGTTCTATTTCCTCCTAGGCCTTCTATTTTGGCATGCGATGAGCCATGCAGAATACACAATCGTTCGTGCGGTCTGTACAGTCCTCGGCACAGCCCATTTTTGCCCAGTTTTCACTTGTCAATATTTCTACTCTATGCATTCCCTAAAAGCACACCAAAAACAACAAAAGATAACCAAAACAAAGAAAAGTAACTTGGGTTTCCTCCCAAGTAGCGCTTGATTTAACATCGTAGCTCGACAATAGTACCACAATTAGTCATTCTTTAGATTGGTGATGGAATCACTGGGCAACGTCCCTTTTATCCTCGAGTTAATTTGGGTTGAGAGGTGGTTTATTTGGGTCTCAAGATGCTTGATCTAGGCTGAGTGAGAGCTCACAGTTTGATGAAGTGTTGAAACCTCACTTTTTAGATCACTCACTCAGGTATTGGTTGTATCCACCTTTTTGAGAACCAAGGACAACATGTCCTCGAGTTTGGAATGACTGAGGTTGCTTGTGGCTGGTTAGTAGAGAGAGTATTCTTTATTTAGAGGCACATAGGGGTTTCAACTTCGGTGATTGAATCGATTACCATCCTTATCTCTATCTCTCCAATTGCCATCACTTTCCTTATCTCTGATCCAACCTTGGTTATCTTCCCTCGAGCGATAATACCCGGGACAAGAACCCGCTGGTACAAAGCACAGTTTACCATCTATCACTGTCATCAGCTCATCATCACTTGCTTTAATTTCTGGTGTACTCACAACATTCACCGCCTTAACCCCACTAGCTCCCATTACATGCTTGGCCATCAAATATATTTGTGTCATCATTTTTGCTAATGTCTCATCTCGCTCCTCGTCCCTTTTTCTCATTTAATTGGTCAAGATGGATGAGGGTGCTCCCAAAGTTGGCACATCCGCTTCTCTTGTATGCCAAGCTTGGTTAGTCTTGGTCATTCGCTCTAATAAAGTCGAGGCAATAGGAAAAGCTAAGTCCATGAAGGTACCACCTCCAAGGTTGTTAGCCACCATATTATTCATGTAGTTCAACGATCAATCGAAGCTTTGTAGCTATAGGTTGTCCGACAACTCATTGTTCGGACACAAGAGAAGCTTCTTTTTGAACCTTAACCAAACGTCATGTAGAGGCTCATCCGGGAGTTGACTAAAGTTGGTAATCTCGTATCTTAGCTATATCATTCGAGATGGAGGAAAGAATCTCGATGTAAATGCCTTAACTAACTAGGCCCAAGATGTGATAGATCCATCTGACAATTCTTCCAACCACACAGTGGCTTCCCCCATCAAGGAAAAGGGGAATAGGCGTAATTAGATGGATTCTTGGGAGATATTTTGAAATATGAATGGTTGGAAAATCTCCACAAAATTCTGGATATGCCAGTTGGAATCTTCATGTGCTGCTCTACAAAACATGCCATTCATTTGGATCAGGTGGAGCATGGTGCTAGTAACATGGAAGACAACATTTCCCACCGTGGGGGGTAAGCAAATTGCACCCATACCCCCTTGCAACACAGGCTCAGTAACATTTGCATCCATGAAACCGTCAATGCTCTCGTTATCGTCAGCCTCACTCATAGGCTAAACTGCTCAATCACAACACAAACAACAAAAAAAAGTAAAAGAAACAAGTACTCTCAAAGTAATGTCAAATCTATAATCAAAAATAGCTATCAAATCAGGTCCCCGACAATGGTGCCTTTTTTGATAAATGCTCAAACGTACTCTCCAATTAGGAGGTATCGACAATCATCAAGCAAACACATTTATAAGTACCTAACAGATGTTGGTGTCGTCTCCACAGAGACTTGTAGATATCACAATAATGATTGTATAGAAACGACTTCACTAAGAGAGTAAGTGTGTAAATGCAAGAAAGTAAAGGATTGTGAGAATTGGGAATTCTGTCACAAAAATCCAATTCAAGAAAGATGGTAAAGTAAAACAGGTGTAAAAATGAGAGTAAATGACTAGGGATGTGCGTCCAATGAGGCTCTAATATAGGATAGGGTGATTGACTATTGACGCAAATTCTCGCTCATTGACATAGGTAGCCTTGATTATGGGTATGGTTGTTCATCTCTCAATCAACAACCATATATCCGACAATCTCGATTAAAGCATTATCGGTTTAACAATAAAGAAACCAAGCTAAAGCTTAGGAAAGTCATACTATTTCTATTTTAGACCCTTAAATGGGTGATCCGTCGATATGAGCTATTTCTACCCTCAAATCTAAATGGAAGCCCAAGTTCCCACTAGTAATCTTACATCCAAAGCTATGAAATTCTCTTTCAAGCAACAACATAACAAAGTTAGGAAAGTCAATGTTTGCAACTACTAATTTTAGTATTAAAACTTGGTAAAACTACTAGACCCATGTCAAATAAGCAATTATAAGCAAGAATTTGCAACACCCACACCCATTTATTAAGAACCAATTATCAACACATCCCTAGACACTGAAATTAGCTACTCATACTAAAGGAAGAATATATACCAAGTGGGTAAGTCAATTTCTCTTCATTCAAGTGTAATTTCAATATCTAAGCTCAGTTTTATACACAAATGGTGAACTAAGAATTGGAAGAGAGAATTGATTGAAACCCTCTTCTTCTTCTTCTTAGAGAGGGAACTTATTCTCAAAACTAAAATTACGCAAGAGTATTTAGAGCTGAAGAATTCTTTTTACAATTGTGCCTAAAATGGGTTTTAAATACTTTCCCAAAATGTCACAAAATTTCTGGACAAAAATACTCTTTGGGTGGTATGCAGCGCGACGTGCGATTCACACGTTGTGATGTGCGCGTCGCACACCCTATTTAGTTAAACTAGTGACTTTAGCTGACATTGGGAGATGTCGTACGAAGGAGGTGCGGTTCACACCATGAGTTGTGTGTGTCACAAAATAATCACACCTCGTAATAGATTCTTCAGTTGATGCAAGGCTCCATATAGTGAGAGGTGCAGAACGCACCAAGGCATATGTGTATTGCACAAGTGCCGCATCCCAAGGTAGAATCTCCATCTTTCTCGATCACTTCACACTTCACTCCTTTTAAGCTATTTTTGGATCCATTTCCTTGTTTTTCATCTTTGATCACAAGTACCTGCATAAACATCAATAAAGGCCATAAGAACCTCTAAATCTATTCAAAACATAGCAAGAATTCATTGATAAAGGCTCAATAAGTTGGTAAATTACCGACTTATCAAACCCCCAAACTTGAAATGTTGCTTGTCCTCAAGCAAGATACTAACAAGGCAAGGAATGAATTATGATCTAGACTCAATTAAGGCACAAAAGACTAATTTGTGCTAAAATCAAGAAAATAAATAAATAAAAAGACTCAAAAAAAAAAGACTCAACTACAATGCTTATCTCAATTTGAACCACCACAATCTTAAGGCAATTGGTCATTTAAAAATCTTTTTCAAAAGGAATTCATTTCTCATTCAAAATCAAGGAAAATTTGTCATTCAAAACAAGACATTTAAGCTTCTCAAGTCATTGGCATGGACCGTCAAGGTTTGCCTCAAGATTTGTCACACAACTTGTCTCATTCATTCCTCTCAATTAAAATAGAGACTTCATGTTTTAATTCGAGTGCATGATGCCACTCACCACAAGAGAGAATCCCACTCACAATGATATAATTTTTAAACAAAGGGATTATAGGAGAACCAAGAAGCCTCTCACTCTGTCAAGGAAGTTCAAGTGCACACACATCGAACCATAAGCTTGCCCTTCGTGTAAATCACCACTAATGTAGGGTAGCCAAGCTCAGAATCACCAAGGACTTGCGAATTGCGATGTTGGCTAGGTCTAAGGTGAGGATTTCATTTGGTTCAAGTGATACACCTCCCTAATGCTCTTTGTTATCATTTCGAATGCCACCTCCTTGAGTAGAACCGGAGTAGTGGCCTAGGAGGTCGAGGTGCCGGTGGGGCTGGTGGTGCCGGTGGTGGTTTTAGGCATGTGCCGAGTCTATCTGAAACCCCTCCCATGATGGAATCTATAGGTCCCACCAAACTTGAATAAGTCCAGACAGATCCACAAACCACTTGTCTGAGTAAGTCATCAACTCATGGTTTGAGAACCTCGGCTGAAGCCCCCAGTTGCTCACATATGTTATGGGAGGTGCACGTGATCTTGGATGACTGACTTTGAGATCTCAGGGATAGTTTCCACTGGTGTCACTTCCTCTTGTAGCACTGATATTTCCTCTGCATCAATTAGGTCCCACCTTATACAACAATCATCGAGAGGGCTAGTACACCTCATAGGAGAATTTGAACTTTGCGCCAGTAGATTAAGATCCTAATTTCGTTTAACATGCGGTATCACTTGTTTAAGTTCATCGACCTCTACTTCTATGGTGTCCACTCTAGCAAAGTTTGTGCACACTAGACACTACCTATTTGAAAGCCGATTTGATGGCCTTTTGAATTAAGTGTGGAATGTCCTTGGCCAAATTTTATAGGAGCTCCTAGTTTTTGTTAGTAACTTAAGCAAGTTGTAGCAAGTTACCTGAGGAAGAGGTGGATTTGGGATTCACGGGAGAGGTGTTCTATGCTTCTTGGGAGAGGGATGAAGTGCCCGAATGATCTTGGGTCACCACTCCCTCATGATCATTGCTTGCGAAGGTTCCATGAGCCAGGTGACGTCTCTTAGCATGAGCGCCATCTGTGTCTCTCGTAGTGTCCAATTGAATCATTCTAATGGATTGGCTAATTTTATCAAAAGAGCGAATCTGCGGATAGTTTTCTTGGAAGCACAAGTAGCTAATGAGAGTGGGGAAGGCCATGGAGGTAATCTCTTGTTGCTTTCTGCTTGATTTGCTTGGCGATTATTTCTCCTTCATGCAGCTTGCGATCGGTCATGATGAAAGTGATCAAAATAGCCACTTTTATAGTTACTTGTGTTTTTTGTCTGGTTGGGATGAGCCGTGAGCAAACAAAATCTAGCCACATTCGAGATTCAAACTTAAGTTCAGAGAGAAGAATAGGCACCTTTGTCATGGACCACAAAGGAGTTCCTTGAGCAATAACACTTGCAACCCACTCATACTGGTCTTCTCTTGTAGTTAAGCATTCCATGTACTGTGACTTTGGGATAGGCTCATCATACCACATAGCGACATGGATGGTTGTCAGTGTGATATCTATTTCTTTTCCCTCACCCAAAAAGAATCAAAGCAGGGAAGCTTGCTAATTGGACCCTTGTGTTTTAACATATCTTGCCTAGCTTGATAGGATGCATAAAATTCCTGCACCAACTCCGAGACATATGGCGCAGGAGTTTTGGAAAAATGATCCCAGGCTCATTGATGGAATTGTTTAGGTTTGTTTGGGATGGCATTCTCAAAAGATTCCACCATCATCCCTTTCTCTTCTAGAATCGACCTCTTTTCCCAGAATCTCGTATAGTTAGCTTACATTCCCTCTAGGCCAATGCGTACTTCTGAATTAGTGCGACCTTCATTTTGTGTAGGCAAGGTATCATTTGCGGTTGTTGAGGCTCTATCTGAGCGACGTCTATTTTGGAGCCGCCTGATGGAAGACAAATTCCTGCAATTAGATGTTAGTGGCATGCCCATGTATGCATGTTCCATACTAGAGCTTAAAAGAATTTAACAATCTAAAAAGAATGGAATGCACGAAGTAAAAAACAAAGTAGGGAACTGCTGGATTTTTAGGCCACATGCGAACTGCACCAAAGGGAGTGCGCGTCGCATGTGCCTCTGCACTAGCTAACAGAACCCTATATGATTTTTCCACTGAAGTGTGAAGCTGGTGTGGACTGCACCAACCAAAGTACGCATCTCACCAAGCTTCGCCCCTCGAAGCAGTGACTGGCCTTCTTTTTCAAGCATGTGTATTACCTTGAGTGACCCGCACATCAAGATCTATGCATCGCATGTAAAACTCACAAAGGCACAATTGAAATTTTTGGTTCCTTGTGTTCTTGTGAATTACGCATATGATCTGTAGAGCAAGATGTGCTTAGGCACTTAGCGCCACACAACAAACCAACAATATCAATAATGGGGAAAATGGGTAACATGACCATAATCATCCGAGTACTCAGACTTCCCCAGATTTTAATTGACACATCCAACAAGCAAAAAAGGGACTTAACGACTTCCCTTAAGATAGACGTTACCCCGTCTATCATCGGGAACATCAAGCCCTCACTTGCAACAATGGGCACCAACAAGATTAACAAAAATTAATCAGTCCTTGCACAGGATCATACCCAAAGATAATCGTCAACAACAAATCATGGGCATACAAGTAGCAAAATTCATCCCCAACAATCAATTTTTAGCAAAACCTTATGACAAACGATGATTTGCCCTTAAGAGCGACGTCACCTGATCTATCATTGGGCCAAATCATACATCAATCACAAGTGGGTTACACAGACTTCACCCCAAACATAGTTTTTAAGGCTAAAAATCACTACCAATCAACATGCATTAACACAATTCAAGTTCTACCAGGTTGACACTAGCAAAAATATCAAAAAAATTCAAAATTGGGGACCCAAAATATTCGAATTTCACCCAAAATCAACATGGCAATTCTATTATGCATGCTTCATAATATGAGTTCCCAACCTTAATAAAAACAAGTATTTAACATCAGGGAACTTACCACAAGTGAAGATTACGCGGAAAGAAGTAAAAATTAAAGCTTTTGGGAAGCAATAATGGTGACCCAATTAACTCGCTCGGAAAAAGGACGGTGGCAACATGGAGGAGCAGTGGTGGTGATTGTGGGGGAGAAGAAGAAGATTCTGGGAGAAGTAGAGGGATTTTTGGGAGGTTTTTAGAGAGAATTTATAGAGTTGGAGAGAAAATATATGGTGAAGGTGGCAGAATATAAAGAGAAACGAAGAAGAAAAGTTGAGCCAGGTCATCTTCGGGTCGGGTCGGTTAATGGGTTGGGTCAATTAAAAATTCAAATTACCTTTGGTGCACTATGATGTGCGGTTCGCACAAGGCCTTGTGCAACTGCATGTCACTTTGCACCTAACCTATTTCATCACCTAGCCTTTCCTAGGCTACTGGTCTGCCATTCGATAGAGGTACGATGTGCAGTTGGGCTCGTGCGGTTTGCATGACCCAGCGCACCTCGCCTCTAATAGTTTTATTTTCTTCCAGGACTTTTATTGGGTGTCCGATGAGCCGTGCGACACACACAATAGTTCATGCAGTCTGCACGGTCCTCCGCACAACCTATTTTTGCCCTATTTTCACTTGTCCATTTTTCTGCTCCATGCATTCCCTAAAAAAACACCAAAAATAACAAAAGATAACAAAAAATAAAGAAAATAAACTTGGGTTGCCTCAGAAGACGCTCTTTATTTAACGTTAGGTCTCGATGATAGTACCTCAATCAGTCATTCTTTGGATTAGTGATGGTATCACTGGTTAATGTCCCTTTCATCCTCGGGTTCATTTGGGTGGAGAGGTGGTTCATTTGGGCCTTAAGATGCTTGAAAGAGGCTGAGTGAGAGCTCACAGTTTGATGAAGTGTTGAAACCTCACTTTTTAGCTCACTCACTCTGGTATTAGTTGTATCCACCTTTTTGACAACCAAGGACAACATGTCCTCGAGTTTGGAATGACTGGAGTTGCTTGTGGCTAGTTGGTAGCGAGAGTTTGCTTTGTTTAGAGGCACATAGAGGTTTAAGCTTTGGTGATTGAACCGATCACCATATTTATCTCTATCTCTCCAAATTCCATCCCTTTCCTTATCTCTGATCCACCTTGGATCTCTTCCCTCAGGCGATAATACCTGGGATGAGAACCCGCTGACACAAAGCACAATTTACCATCTATCACTGTTATTAGCTCATCATCACTTGCTTTAATTTCTAGTATACTCACAGCATTCACCGCCTTATCACCATTATCTCCCATTACATGATTGGCCATCAAATCAATTTGTGTCATCATTTTTGCTATTGTCTCATCTTGCTCCTCATCCCTTTTTCTCATTTCATTGGTCAAGATGTATGAGGGTGTTCCCAAAGTTGGCATATCCTCTTCTCTTGTATGCCAAGCTTGGTTGGTCATGGTCATTCGCTCTAATAATGTCAAGGAAATAGGAAACTCTAAGTCCATTAAGGTACCACCTCTAAGGTTGTTAGCCACCGATTTATTCATAGAGTTCAACGATAGATAGAAGCTTTGTAGCAATACGTTATTCGACAACTCATGGTTCGGACACAAGAGAAGCTTCTTTTTGAACCTTAACCAAACCTCGTGTAGAGGCACATCCGGGAGTTACCTAAAGTTGGTAATCTCATCTCTTAGATGCATCATTCTAGATGGAGGAAAGAATATCGATGTAAATGCCTCAACCAACTCAGCCCAAGATGTGATTGATCCGTTCGACAATTCTTCCAACCACACCGTGGCTTCCCCCGTCAAGGAAAAGGGGAATAGGTGTAATCGGATGGATTCTTGGGAGTTATTTTGAAATATGAATGGTTGGAAAATCTCCACAAAATTTTGGATATGCGGGTTGGCATCCTTATGTGCTGCTCCACCAAACATGCCCTTCAATTAGATCAGGTGGAGCATGGTGCTAGTAACATGGAAGATAACATTTCCCACCATGGGGGGTAGGCGTATTGCACCCACACCCCCTTGCAACACAGGCTCAACAACGTTTGCATCCATGAAGCCATTAACGCTCTAGTTATTGTCAGCCTCACTCATACGCTAGCCTGCTCAATCACAACATAAACAACAAACAAAAGTAAAAGAAAAAGGTACTTTCAAAGTGATTTCAAATCTACAATCAAAAATAGCTATATAATAAGGTCCCCAGTAATGATTCCATTTTTGATAAACGCTCAAACGCACTCTCAAATTTAGAGGTATCGGCGATCGTAAAAAAAAACATTTATGAGTACCCAATGGATGCCGGAGTCATACCCACAGAGACTTGTAGATAGCACAATGATGATTGTATAGAAATGACTTCACTAAGAGAGTAAGTGTTTTAATGCAAGAAAGTAAAGGATTTGGGAGAATTGGGAATTCTGTCACAAAAATCCAATTCAAGCAAGACGGTAAAGTAAATCGGGTGTACAAATAAGAGTAGACGACTATGGTTGTGTGTCCAATAAGGCTCTAATATGGGATAGGGTGATTGCCTATTCACGCAAATTCTCGCTCATTGACATAGGTAGCCTTGGTTATGGGTATGGTTGTTCATCTCTCAATTAACAACCATCTATCCGACAATCTCAATTAAAGCATTATCAGTTTAACAACAAAGCAACCAAGCTAAAGCTTAGGGAGATTATACTGTTTCTAGCTTAGACCCTTAAATGGGTGATTCCGTAAATATGAGCTACTTCTAGCCTCAAATCTAGATGGAAGCCCATGTTTCTACTAGTAATCTCACATCCGAAGCTATGAAATTCTCTTTCAAGCAACAACATAACCAAGTAAGGAAAATCAATGTTTACAACCACCAATTTTAGGATTAAAACTTGGTGAAACTACTATACCCATGTCAAATAAGCAATTTATAAGCGAGAATCTGCAACACCCATACCCATTTGTCAAGCACCCATTATTAACACATCTCTAGACAATGAAATTAGCTACTCATACTAAAGGAAGAAGATATACCAAGTGGGTAAGTGAAATTCCTCTTCATTCAAGTGTAATTTCAATATGTAAGCTTAGTTTTGTACACAAATGGTGAACTAAGAATTGGAAGAGAGAATTGATTGAAACCATCTTCTTCTTTTTAGAGAGGAAACTGTTTCTCAAAGCTAAAATTACTCAAGAGTTTTCAGAGCTGAAAAAATTATTTTTACAATTGTGCCTAAAATGGGTTTAATAATTTCCCAAAACATCATCAAATTTCTAGACAAAAATACCCCTCAAGTGGTGTACGGCGCAACATACGGTTTGCACGTCGTGATGTGCGCATCACACACCCTCTTTAGTTGAACCAGTGACTTCAGCTGACTTGGAAGAAGTCATACGAAGGAGGTGCGATTTACACCAATCATAACTGATTCTTCAGTCGATGTAAGGCTTCATGCTTTGAGAGGTGCATAACACACCAAGGATTGTGCGTGTCACACAAGTGCCACATCTCAAGGCAGAATCCCTATCTTTATCGATCACTTCACATTTCACTTCTTTTAAGCTCTTTTTGGGTCCATTTCCTCATTTTTCATCTTTGATCACAGGTACCTGCATAGACATCAATAAAGGCCATAAGAACCTCTAAATCTATTTAAAACATAGCAATAATTCATGGATAAAGGCTCAATAAGTTGGTAGATTACCAACTTATCACCTTGTAGAAGACATATTCCTTCAACTGGAGGTTAGTAGCAGACACTATGTATCTATATATGTTATAAAAGAAGCCAATAAGTAATACAAATAGAATGCAAGAGAGTAGAAGACCAAGTAGGCGACTGTTGGCTCATGCGGACCACGTGCAGAGCCCACTGACAAAGTGCGCATCACACGTGGCGTCGCATGAGCTAATAGAAACCTGCAGTGGTTTTTGATATGATGTGCGAAGTTAGTGCGGACCTCAACAGACAAAGTACGTATCGCACTCTCAATCGCACATCCAAACAATGATTGGCCATTCTTTTCAAGTATGGTATGATGCCTTGTGCGACCTGCACATCAATATCTATACATCACATGCGAAATGCATAAAGGCATAATTGGAATTTTTGGTTTCTTGTGTTCTTGTGAGTTATGTATGTGATCCATAGAGAAAGATGTGCTTAGGCACTTTACACCATGCAACAAACCAATAATATGAAACAAAGGAGCAAGGGGTATCATGACCATAAACATTCGGGTACTCAGACTTCCCCAGATTTCTATTGATAAAATCAAAAAACAAGAAAAGAACTTAACGACTTCCCTTAAGATGGACGTTACCCCTTCTATCATTGGGAACATAAAGCCCTCACTTGCAATAATGGGCACCAACAAGTTTAGCAACAATTAACCCCTCTCCGCACAAGATAATACAACTAAAGATAAACTTCAACAAAAAAAATCATGGGCATACAAGTAGCAAGATTTAGCCCCAAAAAACTATTCTCAACAAAACCTCATGACAAACGATGATTTCCCCTTAAGAACAATTTCACCCAATCTATCATCGGGCTAAATCATACATCAATCATGAGTGGGTTACTCAGACTTCTCCCTAAATATAAAATTCAAGGCTAAGAATCACTACCAATCAACATGTATTAACAAAATTCAAGTTCTACCAAGTTGACACTAAGCAAAATTCTCAATACAATTCAAAATTGGGGACCCAAAATTTTTGGATCTCACCCAAAAAAAACATGGCAATTCTATTAAGCATGCTTCACAATACGAGTTTCCAACCATCATAAAAACACGTATTTAACATCGGAGAACTTACCCCAAGTGAAGATTTTGCAGAGAGAAGTAAAAATTGGAACTTTTAGGAAGCAATAATGGTGACCAATCAACTCACCCAAAGAAATGATGGTGGCAGTGCGGAGGAGGGGTGGTGGTGATTGTGGGGGAGAAGAAGAAGATTTTAGGAGAAGTAGAGGGATTTTAGAGAGAATTTTGGAGAGGTATTGACAATTTTTAAGAGAAAATATGGAGAAAGAGAAGGGGGTGGCAGTTTAAAAATAAAAAAGAAGAAGAAAGGTTGGGCAGTTCATCTCCGGGTCGGGTTGGTCAACAGGTTAGGTTAATAAAAATTCAAATTTACCTTTGGTGTGCTGTGATGTGTAGTTCGCACAAGCCCTTGTGCGGACTGCATGTCATTTCACACATCACCTTTTTCTGCCCTGGCCTTGACCAGGCCTCTGGTTCACTATGCGATGGAGGTGCGATGCGCACTTGGGCTCATGCAATCTGTACGACCCAGCCCACATCGCCTCCAATAGTTCCATTTTCTCCCAGGCCTTCTATTTTGGCGTGCGGCGAGCCGTGTGACACGCACAACTATTTGTACGGTCTACACGGTCCTTCGCACAACCCATTTTTTTCCTTTTTTCACTTGTCATTTTTTTTCCTGCTCCATGCATTCCCTAAAAACACACCAAAAATAGCAAAAGATACCAAAAACAAAGGAAAGAAACTTGGGGTGCCTTCCAAGCAGCACTTGATTTAACGTCGTGCCTCGATGATAGTACCTTAAATCAATCATTCTTTAGATTGGTGATGGTATCACTGGGCAGTGTCCCTTAGCATTTGGGTCGAGAGGTGGTTCATTTAGGCCTTAAGATGCTTGATCAAGGCTGAGTGAGAGCTCACACTTTGATGAAGTGTTGAAACTTCACTCTTTAGTTCACTCAATCCAGTATTGGTTGTATCCACCTTTTTGAAAACCAAGGACAACATGTCCTCAAGTTTGGAATGACCAGGGTTGTTTATGGCTGGTTGGTAGAGAGAGACTTCTTTGTTTGGAGGCACATAGGGGTTTGAGATTCGGTGATTGAATCAATCACCATCCTTATCTCTATCTATCCAATTTCCATCCATTTCCTTATCTCTGATCCAACCTTGGTTCTCTTCCCTTGGGTGATAATACCCTGGAAAAGACCGCTGACACAAAGCACAGTTTACCATCGACAACTGTCATCAGCTCATCATCACTTGCTTTAATTTTTGGTGTACTCAGAATATTCACCGCCTTAGCACCACCAGCTCCCATTACATGCTTGTCCATTAAATCAATTTGTGTCATCATTTTTTCCACTGTCTCATCTTGATTCTCATCTTTTTTTCTCATTTCATTGGTCAATATGGATGACGGCGCTCCCAAAGTTGCCACATCTGCTTATCTTGTATTCCATGCTTGGTTGGTCTTAGTCATTCGCTCTAATAAAGTCAAGGAAATAGGAAACTCTAAGTCCATGAAGGTTCTACCTCCAAGGTTGTTAGCCACTGACTTATTCATAGAATTCAATGATCGATAGAAGCTTTGGAGCAATACGTTATCCGACAAGTCATGGTTTGGACACAAGACAAGCTTCTTATTGAATCTTAACAAAACCTCATATAGAGGCTCATCCGAGATTCGCCTAAAGTAGTTAATCTTGTCTCTTAGTTGCATCATTTGAGATGGAGGAAAGAATCTCGATTTAAATGCCTTAACCAACATGGCCCAAAATGTTATAGATTCATTTAGTAATTCTTCCAACCACGTCACGGCTTCCCCCATCAAGGAAAAGGGAATAGGCATAATCAAATGGATTCTTGGGAGATATTTTGAAATATGAATAGTTGGAAAATCTCCACAAAATTTTGAATATGCCGGTTGGCATATTCATGTGCTGCTCTACCAAACATGCCCTTCATTTTGATCAAGTGGAGCATGGTGCTAGTAACATGAAAGACAGCATTTCCCACTGTGAGGGGTAGGAGGATTGCAGCCACACCCCCGTGCAATACATGCTCAACAGCGTTTGCATCCATGAAGCTGTCAATACTCTCATTTTCGTCTGCCTCACTTATAGGCTATCTTTCTCAATCACAACACAAACAACAAATAAAAGTAAAAGAAACAAGCACTCTCTAAGTGACTTTAAATCTACAATCAATAATAGCTATCAAATCAAGTCCCCCACAATGGCACCATTTTTGATAAACGCTCAAACATACTCTCAAAGATAGAGGTATTAGCGATTGTCAAGCAAAATATATTTATAAGTACCCAACGGATATCGGGGTCATACCCATAGAGACTTGTAGATAGCACAATGATGATTGTAATGAAATGACTTTACTAAGAGAGTAAATGTTTGAAAACACAAAAGTAAAGGAATGGGGGGAAATGGGATTCTGTCATAATAATCTCAATTCAAGCCAGACAGTAAAGTAAAATGGGTGTACAAATGAAAATAAATGACTAGGGTTGTGTGTCCAATGGGGATCTCATATGGGATAGGGTGATTGCCTATTCACGCAAATTCTCGCTCATTGACATAGGTAGCCTTGGTTTTAGGTATGGTTGTTCATCTCTCGATCAACAACCATATATCCAACAATCTCGATTAAAGCACTATTGGTTTAACAATAAACAACCAAGCTAAAGCTTAGAGAGGTCATACTATTTCTAGCTTAGACCCTTAAAAGGGTAATTTCATTTATATGAGCTATTTCTAGCCTCAATCTAAATGGAAGCCCAAGTTTCCACTAGTAATTTCACATCCGAAGATATGAAATTCTCTTTCAAGCAACAACATAACCAAGTAAAGAAAATCAATGTTTGCAACCACCAATTTTAAGATTAAAACTTTGTGAAACTACTAGACCCATGTCAAATAAGCAATTATAAGCAAGAATTAGCAAGACCCACACCTATTTGTCAAAAACTCATTATCAACACATTCCTAGACAATGAAATTAGCTACTTATTCTAATGGAAAGAGATATACCAAGTGGGCAAGTCAAATTTCTCTTTATTCAAGTGTAATTTCTATATCTAAGCTCAGTTTTGTACACAAATGGTGAACTAAGAATTGGAAGAGAGAATTGATTGAAACTCTCTTCTTCTTCCTAGAGAGGAAACTTATTTTCAAAGCTAAAATTACTCAAGAGTATTCAAAACTGAAGAATTGTATTTACAATTATTCCTAAAATGGGTTTGAATACTTTCCCAAAATGTCACTAAATTTCTGGACAAAAATGTCCTTCGGTTGTTGTGTAGTGTGACATGCGGTTCACACGTCATCATGTACACGTCGCACACCCTCTTCAGTTCAACCATTGCTCAACTGACTTGGGAGATCTCGTGCAAAGAAGGTACGGTTCGCACCATGAGTTGTGCATGTTGCACAATGATCGCACCTCATAGAAGATCCTTCAGTCGATTCAAGGCTCCATGCGGTGAGAGGTGCAGAATGCACCAAGGCTTGTGCGTGTCACACAAGAACTGCATCTTGAGGCAGAATCTCCATCCTTATTGATCACTTCACACTTCACTCCTTTTAAGCTTTTTTTGGGTCCATTTCCTTATTTTCCATCTTTTATCACAAGTACCTGCATAGACATCAATAAAGGACATAAGAACCTCTTAATCTATTCAAAACATAGCAATAATTCATAGATAAAGGCTCAATAAGTTGGTAGATTACTGACTTATCACTTAACTCTTTTGTGAGTTTTGAGGAAAACCTTTTATCTCTTCACGAACTCTTTTTTGATTCTTGGTAAAAATTCTATTGTATGAGTTCATTCTCTTCTCCCATGGTTTAATTTAGTAATTATATTTGTATTTAATTGTTTGATTAACCTTTCTTTCTTCTAATTTCTATTCTCCCTATTCTAATTTCTTTCTTTTCTTGATAATCCTTTGAATCCATCTCTATTTTATTTATTGTGTTCATATTTGGTGTATCATTTCGTATCAATTGGTATCAGAGCAAGGCTAAAGAATTATTCCTATAATTTTTAATCCTTGATTATATTATTATTTTTGAAAATCCAAAAAAAAAGAAATCTGAAAAAAAATCGGACTGAAATTTGGAGCAATTTGCGAATGGATGTTGTTGGAATTTGTTGGAAATAGTCTAAAGTAATTGAATATAAAATTTGAGAGCATTTAGAATTGATTTGGAGTTGATTTTGTCCATTTTCTCTCATTTTTCCAGCTGAAATTTAAGCACTTTTTAGAGTGCAAAAATTTAAGATTTTGAGCTCTTTTGTGCAAATTTTAGCCTCTTTTGTTGGATCTAAGTTATTTTGATCATGGTTAAATTATATTATGTTTCAATTTTTGGATCTAACGATAAATTCGGGGTCAATTTTGGGTTTAAAAATTAGGTTATTTCTATTGTGCAAATTTTATTGAGAATATTGTAGTTTGAGTTGATTCCTTGCTTCCAAAACTATTGGGTTATGCTTAGAAATTCTCTATATTTATTGGGTAAACTTGATTTGAGGTAGGTGTTGATTGATTTAATGGTCACTTTGAATGACTCTCTTGTTGATTCTAGATTCTACTCGTCCTTCATAACTAATCATTTGCTAATATTTTAGGATACTTGTTCTTATCCTTTGTATTAGTAATTGAGTATTTTAAATTCATTTTTTGCCAATTCATTCTTGCTTTTCTCTTTATTTTCTTTGTGAATATTTGATTCAAGTCCTCTTAGTTTCAGTTGCCCTTCTTTCTTTAACCATCATCTCCAATCCGAACCGATACTTGGATGCTTACTTTGAGTTGATTGAGTTGTTGGTTCTTAAAGTGATTTGATGATATTACCTTGAGAGAAAAAAAGGCAAGAGTTGACGAGATTAATTGAGTGAGGTCTAAAAGCCTTGATGTAGCACCCTAAAAATTCAAAGCTAAGGACCCGAATCATTTTCATGAGGGTAATAATAATCCCCTTAGTGTGGTGAGTGCTTTGAATGCGAACCATGTTAATAAGAAGCTCCTATCAACAAGTTAAGTTGAAAGCACCCCAATCGATTAAGTTCTCATAAAAGATTCAACTATGGTCAACTTTAAACGATCATTACTCCAAGCACATGAAGAATTAGGTGGCCTATTACCCACCAAATTAAAGTTCTTTGAGTCTTCTTTCCAAATCCCCTGACTGCGTATTAACTTGAGCGCAGAGTAAAAAGTTATGCTCAGTTTACCAGAATACATCATTCTGCCTAAGAGTGACGACTCACGTGACGAACTGTCACAGTTATGATGATTCATCAAGCAAGTCGTCAGCTTAACCAAACAGACTAAAACTTTGATCATGCTTGACAGTTCGAGTGATGACTCATCAAGGGTCTTACAGTTCATCACCTGAACCGTCAGACAGACACGTTTTGCACTGTTAACGCATTTTCAAGGTTTTTTTGGTCTTTCCTAATTTTTTAACACCAAAAATACATCATTTTGGCCTACCTAAACCTGATATTAAGCCTAAACTACCCTAATTCCTCATTCCCTTAAATTACATTGATACTTAGCAGAATCATGAGAAAAAGAAATGTTCCTTTCCTCTCAAGAACAAGCAAAGGGTTCTTCAAAGTTCAAGCTCCAATTCTAGAGTTCTTCCATAAATTCTACTTCTAGGTATGTGGGATTTCATCAATGGATCCCTTTCACCCATTGAGTCCCTAGATTCAGTCAAGTTTTTATGTTTTAGTTCAATCTTTAGAACCTAGGGTTCTTACGATTTTGATGAATTCCCTTATATTGCAGTTTCCCTATGAATTATGAATCTTTATTTGCATGTTTCTTGAAGCCTAGCACTATTATGTTCTCAAGAACCCTAAAACCCTTACTATGTGGTATCATCCTTGATTGAATTATATACATGAACTACCATATTTTAATCAAATTTTAGCATTGTCAAAATAAGTTAAACTTACTAGGATTGTGGGTTGTGAACACCCGATCAATTGCAGGTTTATGCATTTTAGTCAACTATTCAGAATGCTCAGTTACTCAGAATGCCATAATTTGAATGCTCTCGGTATCAGTATTCTTGTGCATTATCAAAATAATCAGTATTTAGGCTATCTAGTATGTTAGATTATTTAGTTATTTACTTATTCAGTTTGGAGTAGACTTGGCACCGAGTGAACGAAGGGATGAAGGCTCACCCATCAGTATAGGCTGAGATCATTAGTAGAAGTACCTAAGTCCTAGAACTATGGTGCCACCATAGGTTCTACTGGGGTCACCCATCAGTTTAGGCTTGACACCCTCGTCCTTTGATGGACATCAGATTAGTATATCCATGCCAGTATATATTTGTACCCTTGGTAAGGTATGAAAAACCTTCCAGCCAAGGTTACAGGTTGTCCCCTATAGTTAACTAAGCTTAGGGTATGTCGGTTAACAGTAACTCCCACAGTTCAGATTCAGTATTGCATTGACCTTGAGTTCAGTTCAGCATTATACAGTTGTATGTTTAAAACTTGGTCATTACATCAGTTTATGTTTCACTCTCATGTATCAGTTATCGGTTATGTTCAGTTTATTTCATCATATCTGGCTTATTTAGATTAGTGCATATTCTATATTCTCAATATATTTAGAGTATTGACACATACTTTTGGGCTACATCATATTATGATGTAGGTCCAGGCATTCAGCATCAGGACCGGGCCTAGTATGATTCTCCAATCCTTTCAGCAGCTCAGTTGGTGAGTCCTCATACTTCGAGGATGGAGTGTATGTTTTCTTTGTTCAATCTTTGTTTATAATTTACAGACTTTTACAGTTAGCTGGAGACTTGTCCCAGCAACTCATCTTAGATAGAGGCTTTCAAACATAGAAGTTAGTTTTCAGCTTATACAATCAGACTATATATAATTTCAGATGTTTTAAACTATTGTGATTTCATCATCTTTGTCACAACCCGATTTCTCGGTCATGATGGCACCTAAAACCCCCGGTAGGTGAACCAATCCCCGTAGCCCAGGATAGTTAGTAATGGGCTACTATCTAACAAATAAGGGAACAAGACGAAGAGAATAGATAACAGGGATATAAATATATACATATGCGGAAACTAAACCAAACCCCACCCCAAGACCTGGTATCATAGTATAGAGCCAAAACTACATACATGGAGTGCAAACAATCCAAAACAATATATACAGATGTCTCTGAATAGTAATAGAGTACATAAAGCAAAAGATAAACTAAAGCTAAGCTCCGATCGCCAAGAGCTCACCCTCAGTCTGAAGTAGTCCCCAACAGATTTCCAAGCACGAATCACAACGATCTAACGGCGATGGCCCACGCTAGGATCTGCACCCAAAGATGCAGGGGGGTAGGGTGAGCACCAAATGCGAAGCATAAGGTACCCAGTAGGTATCATAGGCCGACTGGGCACATATAAGATAAAAGCGTAGTAACAGACAGAATAGAAGCAAGCAGTCACAGAAATCAACGAAAGGTACACAGGAACTAGCACAGAGGGAAATCAACAGAACCACATGTGAGGCCAGTAAGCAGAATATACACACCATAGGCACAGGTAGAAGTAAGAAATAACGCACCTGGGGTCCTTGCAATAACAGTGTATACAAAATAAGTTTACGAAATGGACGGTATACCGGTAACCTCAAGTGTAAGAAGAAGAGAGAAAGAGTAATGATAGGCATGCTCAGAGACATGAATCAAACTCAA
>QJPP01002782.1:0-35343 GCA_003996215.1 Jaltomata sinuosa | reverse complement strand
TGGTGTGTATATTTTGCTTACTAGCCTCATCTGTGGTTCTGTTGATTTCCCTCTGGGCTAGTTCCTGTGTACCTTTCGTTGATTTCTGTGACTACTTGCTTCTATTCTGTCTATTACTGCGCTTTTATCTTATATGTGCCAGTCGGCCTATGATACCTACTGGGTACCTTATGCTTCGCATTTGGTGCTCACCCCTACCCCCTGCATCTTTGGGTGCAGATCCTAGCGTGGGCCATCGCCGTTAGATCGCTGTGATTCGTGCTTGGAGATCTGTTGGGGACTACTTCAGGCTGAGGGTGAGCTCTTGGCGATCGGAGCTTAGCTTTAGTTTATCTTTTGCTTCATGTACTCTATTACCATTCAGAGACATCTGTATATATTGTTTTGGATTATTTGCACTCCATGTATGTAGTTTGGCTCTATACTATGATACCAGGTCTTGGGGTTTTGTTTAGTTTCCGTATATGTATATATATATATATCCCTGTTATCTATTCTCTTCGTCTTGTTCCCTTATTTGTTAGATAGTATCCCATTACTAACTGTCCTGGGCTACGGGGGTTGGTTCACCTACCGGGGGTTGTAGGTGTCATCATGACCGAGAAATCGGGTCGTAGCAGATGGCCTCCTTGGCCTCACCCCGCAACACTTTGTCACGGATATCACTCAATTTTATATCACCAAATTTCTTACCTTTAATATGATCAAGAAAAGAGGACCTCGCCTTTACACATGCTAATAATCTACCCCTTTCAGACACTTCCAACCTCATGAAGCTGTTAGCTAGAGCCTGAATATCTATGGCCAATGGACATCTAGTGGCTTTCAAATAGGACAAGCTACCCATATTCTCAGTCATTATGCTCAATGCATCAGCTATCACATTAGCTTTACCTGAATGGTATGAGATGGTAATGGCATAATCCTTGAGTAACTCCATCCACCTTTGTTGCCTTAAGTTTAAGTCTTTCTGAGTGAAAACATGTTGCAAGCTACGGTGGTTTGTGAACACTTTGCAATGCACCCCATACAAATAATGCCTCTAAATCTTGAGAGGAAACACCACAACAGCCAACTCTATGTCATAAATAGGATAGTTCTTCTTATGCACTTTGAGTTGCCTCGAAGCATAAGTGATGACATTCCATTCCTGCATTAATACAGCACCTAAACCAAACCGTGAGACACAAAAATACACAATAAATCATTATCTTCAATCAGCAAGGCAAGAGTAAGAGCAGTAGTCAACAAAGTCTTGAGCTTTTGGAAGCTCTCCTCACATTCATCTGACCAAACAAGTACCTCCTTCTGCGTCAAGTGGGCCAGATGAGTAGCAATGGATGCAAAGCCTTTAACAAACTTGTTGTAGTAACTGGCCAATCCCATAAATTCATGAATCTCGAACACCAAAGTGGGCCTGGCCTAATTCTTAACTGCCTCAATTTTCTACGAGTCTACCATCACCCCTTCTTTCAAAACCACATGCCCCAAGAAGGACACAGAAGATAGCCAAAATTCACATTTAGAGAATTTCGCATATAGTTCCTTTTCCTTCAACAATCCCAACATAATCTTAAGATGATTTTCATGTTCCTCATCAGTCTTAGAATACACTAGGATATCATCAATGAACACAATAATGAATGAGTCTGTACAGGGCTTAAATATCCCTTCATCAAACCCATAAAAGCAGCCGGGAGATTAGTCAGCTCGAAAGACATCATAAAGAACTCATAGTGCCCGTATCGAATTCGAAACGTAGTCTTAGGAATATCATTAGGCCGAATTTTAAAATGATGATATTTGGGCCTTAGGTCAATCTTAGAAAAGATTGATGCACCCTGCAACTAGTCAAATAATGCATCGATATGAGGGAGAGGATACTGATTAAAAATAGTAACTTTGTTCAGCTATCGGTAGTCTATGCACATACATAGACTTCCATCTTTTTTCTTAAAAAATAACACTGAAGCACCCCACAGGGAGGCACTCGGATGAATAAACCATTTACTCAATAACTTATGTGACTGAGCCTTAAGCTCTCTAAACTCAGTCGGTGCTATTTTATAAAGGGGAATAGAGATGGATGCATATTTGGCTCTAAGTCGATACAAAAGTCAATATCTTGATCAGATAGAATGCCAGGAAAATCCATGGGAAATACCTCTTAGAACACACACACAATAGGAATTGACTCAATAGTTGTGGCCTCTGAACTAGTGTCCCAAAGATGGGCTAGGAAGGCTAAGCACCACACCTCCTTCTTATCAAATTCTGAGTATGAAGGAATGATACAAACTTTATAGGAGCATGACTATAATTCCCCTTCCGCTCTAGTCTATCCAACCAAGGCATAGCCATAGTCACTATTTTAGCATGATAGTCCAGAATAGCATGGTGCGCACAAAACCAACTCATCCCCAAAATGATGTCAAAATCCACCATGTCTAGAATTACTAAATCTGCCAAAGTATTTCACCTTATAAATATAACTGGGTAGACACATTAATAGGAAAATCAAGTAGTTCACATATCATGTCAAAAACCCCAGCAAATCCAATAGACACATATGAAAAAGTAGAACTAGGGTCAAACAAAAGTGAAGCCATGCGATCGCAGACAAGAATAGTATATGTAATCACCGTGTCTAATGTCTCTACCTCTGGTCTACACAGAAAATTATAGAAGTGGTTCTTACCACCTGCCTATGCACCTCCCCTATTGAGATGATTGCCTCATCTTCCATACCATTTCCCCAGTTGGGCTAGGTCCCACCCCTGCTAGTTGTGTGACCATCCCACTTGCCCTGTGAACAATTTGTGTCATACCTATTACCTCTACCTACTGGATGTTGAGCTCTAGGAGCGTACTGTTGAACTACCTATCAAAGTTGAGGACAATTTCTCTTTATATGACAAACCTCACCACACTCATAGCATGTACAGTCAGGGGTAGGTCGTTGCACCAAAGCAAATGAAGTGGGGTACCCACCAAACTCTGATAAAGGTTGATTGGTCCCTGATGGGACCCCAGTAAAAACTTGTATCACAGACTGAATGGGATGTGCAGGGTACCCCTACGCACCCTGACTTATAGAAAACTGACCACTGAAACTTTCCTCAGACCGAGGATTCTTCGAAGTCATTCTTGCTTGACCCTCTTACTTTACACCCTTAATATTTTTCACAAATTTAACCACCTACTGAAAAGACCTGCTAGAAGATGCTACCTATAAAGCAGAAATTTATAGCCATGTGTTCAAACCTTTCACAAAACTCATCCCCCTTTTTATCCCTTATAATGCGGGGAATATACTTCTCTAGAAATACTTGGTAGAACTGACTCTAAGTCATAGAAAGTGCCCCAATAGGCCTGCATTCCACATATGCCCTCCACCACATCTTAGCATCCCCTTGCAACTGAAAATAAAAAAATTCCATACTATACCTCTCAATAATATCCATCCAGTACAGTCGCTCATGACAGTCATTGACAAAATCATAAGCATCCTCAGACTCTAACCCATGAAATACTAGAAGTTTCATCTTCACATACTTGCAGAAAAGGTCATGATCACCACCCATCATTACCAATCTTGTCTCTAGTCGCAAAAACATACCTATCTCAAAAGCAGCATTCATTCAAGGAGCCACTGTTGTAGCATGTTGGGTCGTCAGATGATGTACATTGGGAACTACAAGAGTAGTTTTATCCCTGCCAATCCACTAAAAAAACTCAAAACTTACTGGATCATATCAGATGACATTGGGACCTGTGTTACACCTCCCTGAATGAGTGTCGTCCATGTCCCCTAGAATGGTACTGCCTTAGCATCCTAAACCTGAACCTCATCTTTCTTCACAACCTATAGAAGATTCTCATGTTATGAAGGAGATGCTAACCTTTATCGAGTTGGAGTTGCGGCTTGAGCTCCACCCCTAGTGGGTGCGCCACTCCTTCCCATAGCTCTACCTCTCACTCTTCCCCTGCCGCATTGCAGCCTCAATGACTGGATTAGGCGCCACTCCTCTAACCTTTAACGCATGTATTCTCACTATTTACAAGAATAAGAGTGAAATAGTTAGATACCAATTTGGATCATCATATACCAATTTAGATCGTCAAATACCAAGTGGAATCAAGTAATAGCATGAAAGAAGAAAGAAGTTGAGGTTTTCTAAAGTCCTGTAGCCTCCTGAAGAAAAGTACAAACGTCTCGGTACCATTCCATAAGACTCTACTAGACACGTTCTTGTATGATAAGATCAGCAAATCTAAAGCTTTGATACCAAGTTTGTCACATCCCAAATAACTGTGAGTGGCACCCATACTAACCCGCTTGTAGGAGAACCAACCAACCCGAGCCTTAACCCTTATAATTAGCCAACTTTAGAAGAGATATCTGAAACAACTGGAATAAATAATAAATAATAAGAGTTCTATTGCTCGCAAGAGGTACAATAACTTAAAGAGGATCCACGGCAGCCTGAGAAGTAGTGCTCACCCTTGAGTTTGTGATCAATCACCTAGTCAAGTTGAGGTCGTGTCTCAATCTGTAGAATATGGTCTGCACTAAATAAAAAAAGAGTACATGATAGTATTAGTACAAAACACTATGTACTGATAGGTATCATAGGAAGACTTAATTAGAACAAATATGTAATAAAATCAATTAACATGTAAAATGCTTCCCAAAACAAAACAGATAATTCAAATAGCAGGTATCTATCTCAAGTCAAATCAACAACAGGAATAAAATTTGGGCTGGAAATCAGGTTTAAATTGACCCTCGAGACCCTTTTAACAAAATAGAAAACAAATTTTATAATTACATATGCAGCGGGTTTCTAAACCCATGCCCAAATTTAGGCACAAAAGGAACTCGTTTTGGGGCCTAAAACAACCCTGAGAGTTCACTTGATCAAGAGAGTACAACAAGGAGTTTTGACAGAATTTAAAGATGGAATACGCAAAATACTAACAGAAAAGGAAAGGGGGAATATAATGGACTTACCAGGGATAAATTCACATAAGTCACTGAATACCACCATAAAATATAAAAGAGTTCACTTTCAATGATTATAACACATGGAATCTATGTCCATTTATCTCTCATCAATGCAATTTGTACCTCTAGTCTCAACTTATTTCATAACACTATCTCACCATGACTGACTACGAAATAATGCAATGATAAATGAAAGAGTATACACACATTCTAATGGTCTTATTTCTGCCCACTAGCCATGACCTGTGGGAGATACACCAGGTTTCATATACCCGCCATAACCATTTCTCATTGATGCAATATCAATCTGTACTGGCGTAATACCCAATCCCATAAAGATGTGACTATGTCAACTTGTATCGGCGTGATATTCGATCCCATAATGAATGATAATATCAACCTGTACCAGCGTGGTATCCGATACCATAAGCAATGACAATGTCAATGCATCTAAGGTGTCCAGACCTGTCCCTCATAATATACACAATGCACTTAAAGTCACACTTACACTTATTCACCTCAATTCATCTACCAATCCATGTACATCTAGCTTATTTATTCAAGCATAATAGAAAGCACATATAATTCAAACATGTCCAAAGATCAATCACCAGTTAAACAATTCAATCACATACATATAATAAAATGAGTCTCAACTCCAATTTAAATCTATAACTTACCTCGAATGAAGAATTACCACCCGCAAGCTATTTTACAATTGTCTTGTCTTAACACTTTGGATCGCCTAAGGTCTATAAACAATAATTATACAAGTTAATCATTTACTCTCCATTTCAGGTCTTGAGAATTTAACCCACTAATTCTATCCTTAATCGAGGTCTGTAGCATTCTTCAAGGGTTAATTAATCAATAACTAGTCTCGTAGTATTCACACAATCAATACCCAAAGGATTTCTAATTAAATTAACCCCTTTTAGCCATTTTTATGCCTAAAGGTCTCATCTTTGTGGAACCCAAGGTTCTTTGTTAGTCTAAATCATGTTAAGAATTATCAATTTCATGTTAGGAATTATAAAAATATATCCTAGGATCAATTCTAGGTGAAATTCCACCTAACCATAGGGTTTTCCCCAAGTTTCATGCTTTTAGGGCTCAAATTCAAGAATTCCACCATTAATCCTCAACCTAAAGGTCTAACAAAGATTAATGATCAATACATAAAGAGGTTTATGAAGTTTCTTACCTCAAACGAAGGAGAATTCCCTAGTTTCTTGAGAAAACTGCTTCTTAGAGATCTAGAACAAAATAAGAGTTGTGAGGAAACAATGCAGAAAAACTAAAAAGTGAAGGTAAACTGCTCGCATTCTCGTCGCAGCAATCCAACGCTCATTGCGGTGAGTCATCATGATTTCTCATCACGATGAGAGTGCTCTTTGTTGCAATGAATGTCAATTTTTAGAACGTTTAAATCTCACCCTAAACCCCTTATTTCATAACACAATTTATTTCCTAGACATCATAAAATAATTCTGATGCAGCAACGCCCATAATTGGAGTTCTATGAAGCCGATTATTATTTCAAAACTTCCTATAGGATCCTACGACAGTCGACTATCCATATATGAGCTCTACACTATCATTCCACAAACTACAAGACATCAACCATTTCTAAGGCACAGAACACTATATTTTTATTAAAGTTCACCATAACCTAAGATTTTATCAACTCTCACCTTAGTAACTTTTCTAGACGGGCCCTTATGTCCTTACTTTACTATTTTAATTGAACAGGTCATTACACTTATAATGAACTAATAGACTTAGTCATGCTTTAGTTGCTAATGATCTTCCTAAGTCTCTTGCAATCATGTGTATTGGTAAAATGAATGATGCTACTTGGTATCTAGACTCTACAACATCTGCTCACATGACCTCATCTAAAGGTAAGATTTTGCATTAAAATATGTTCACTAGCCATAATTGTGTTTTGGTTTAGAATGGAAAATTGCTCAATATTATTCATATCGGATATACCCAATTTTCCTATACCTCCCTCCCCCTTCACTTAGCATTATGTATTTCATGCTCCTCAGTTACAACATAACTTAATTTTGGTCAAAAAAGTTATGCGAGAATAATAATAGTGTCATTAATTTTGACTTGTATTCTACTTCTGTTAAGCACAAAGTCTCAGGTCAAACTCTTCTTCTGGAATCTAGTAAACGTGATGTATACCTTCTTTCATCCAAGTCAGTGAAATCTCCTCATCAAGATTTAGTTTCTCTACAACAATCAGGAGATGTCTGGCACCATCATTTGACTCACTTTGGATCTCTAGTTTCATATAGTCTGAGAGACAATAATTTTGTTTATCTGCTTAAAAATTTTCAAAATAATTGTGTTTCTTGTCGCTTAAAAAAGGCACATAATTTTCCATTAGCAGAACATTGAAGCTTTTTTTCCTTTGGAGATTGTTCATTCATATGTTTGGCAGTCACCAGTTTTATTGAATTTAGGGTATCAATACTATGTTATTTTCTGTAGATTTTATGCATTTTTGTGCTTCCAAAAACTAGTGAAAAACATTTTTAACACTAAAATCAAAAACATTCAAAGTGATGGAAGTAGGGAGATCGATAATAAGATCATGGTCTCACACTCTTCTAATTCTGGTGTTATCATTCATAAGTAATATCTTGACACTCTCCAACAAAATTGGGTTTTAAAAAGGAATCATCGTCACATACTTGAGATGGTGCATACCATTCATACAGATGTCGTAATACTATCAAAGTTCTGAATTGATGCTTTCTTTTATGCAATTTACACCATCAATAGATTACCTTCCCTAATTTTACAAAGAATTTCTCCATTTGAGAAACTTTTTCAAACTCCTCTAGACTATAATTTTCTCAAAGTATTTAGTTGTGAATGTTTTCCATATGTATCCTCTCAGACTTTATATAAACTTGAACCTCATTCGGTTCATTGTGTTTTCTTAGGTTATGCTTCTAATTATAAAGGATACCATTATTTGGATCCAAAAATAGGTCGTGTCTATAGAAGTCAACATGTCACTTTTCGTGAGTTGCATTTCAATATTATAAGTTATCTCATGGCATTGTTGTATCTCTGTATCTTTATTTTAATCCTCTTGTAGTCATTTCACCCTCACACTCATGTGTGTCCCATACTATTCCTTTTCCCTCTACAACTTCTCCTATAGATTTTTCTTCTTCAGGTTTTTTAGACTCTTGTAATGATCATGTGATTTAGTCTCCTAATTCAACTTCCTCTATTGATACGTCTCCTGGTGGGTCGAGTCCATATGTGTCTATTGCTTCTCCTTCTACATTCAACTCTACTATTGTAACTCATCCTATGCAAACTCTCTCCGAATCAGGGATTTCTAAACCTAAAAATTTTCATCCCCAAGTTCAATTGTCTTTTACATTGAATCTTCATGTTTATCTCAAGATGTGAAAAATCCAAGTGAAAAACAACCATGGCTAATGAAGTCATTGCTCTTTTGGCTAATGATCAAACATGGGTTCTTATCTCTTATAATCCTAATATGAACTTGATCGATTGTAAATGGGTTGATCGCATTAAATATAATTTGAATAGTTTTGTTGAGCAATACAAAGCTTGCCTTATAGAATAAGGGTTTCACCAATAATCCAACATTGACTATTGTGAGACCTTTAGTTTTGTTGTTTGTGCCACCACTGTACGCACTGTCCTTTCTTTTTTCATCTCTCTTTCATGGTCAATTCGTCGATTAGATATTAAAATGCATTTTTACATGGTGTGCTTCATGAAGAGGTGTCCATAAAATAATCACCGATCTTTATTCATCCTGATTATCCTCATCATGTCTGCAAAATAACCAAAGCTATTTATGATTTGAGACAGGCTCCTCATGTTTGGTTTCATCATTTTGGCAAATTTCTTCCGGATAATGGGTTTGTTTCTAGAAAATCAGACTCCTTTACGTTTATTCGTCTTTATTCATCTGGTATTCTTATTTTATTACTCTATGTTGATGATATTATTTTTATTGGAAGTCATGTTTCTCTAGTTGATAGTTTCATTCAGTGTCTTTCACATCAATTTATCGTAAAGATCTTGGTGATCTTCATTACTTCCTTGGCGTCCATGCTACTTGTACATCCCATGACCTTCATCTATATCAGCAAATATATGTATCTCATTTATTGCTTAAGTTTCACATACACACTTGCAAGCCTGTTCGTACCTCTTTCGCTTCCCGAGCTTCACTTATGGGTGGTGAGTTATTTTTGAATCCTACTGAATATCATAGCATGGTAGGTGCACTTAAATATTTAAGTTTGACTCATTCTGACATAGATTATGTTGTAAGTGTTATCTCCTAGTTTATGCATGCTCCTTATACTACTCATCTGCGAAACTAAAATAACTGAAATAAATCCAATTGAATTAATTCAAAAAAAATACTACTACTAGATTTCTAATGGAGATTCTAATGAATAATTCATCAATGACGAATAAAAAAAAATTCTATGCATTGGGAGGTGATCTGAATCGCTATCGATATGATGCGGAGCTGATTTGCTGACCGTAACGAACTTGACTTTTCCCCTGAAAAAAAGGGCGGGAAGACCTTTGACCTGGGCTGGGGAGGGATTGGAGTTGCTTTTCTTTAGGACTTTAGTCCATAACAAGGCTCGAAGACCTCTGGCTGGATTTGAAATGGATCAGGTCGGGCATCCGATGGCTAAAGCTCTGCCAGCTTCTTGTAGACTGAACTCTCTTCTTTTTAGGCTCCGGGTTCTTTTTGGGGGGGATGGGGGGCACCACCCGAACACCCGAACAAGGATCTATTTTCTTTTGAAGCTATAGTACATATGCACTTTATATGTCTGTCTTACTAATAATATTCTGTAGCGTACGTCTGTACTATAACCCTCCTCTCTGGGAGGTGTTTTCAAGGGAAGACAGACTCCGCAGCCAGCAGATGTGGTCACCATCATAGGTACTCAATATTGGTTTTGAATTAGAGACGTTAAAAATGATGAATCGAATTGCTTTCGCAAACCAGTGGGGACAACCCCCCCTCCCCCCAAAAAAATGAGTTTTCCACGCGGCGATCTTTATTTGAAATATGAGCCGCTACAATTTCTCCCTTTTGAATGTATTTACCCCTATGAACCTGATGCATACAAGTCTTTCTGTTTGATGGAAGGCCTTTATAGTAGATTAAAAGAAAGAACAGACTCATATGAAAGTTCCCAAGAAAAAATGGTTGTTGTTGAATCAGCTGTGAAATACGCTCTTACGCACGAATCTCTTGTTCTATCTCAGACCAGGCTATCTCCGAGAAAATAGGGGTCCCGAACAAGAAACTGAGGAGAGAGAAAGAGTAGTAAAGGAAAGACAAATATCAGTCTCGGGTCAACAAATCCTAGTAAGACTTACTTTGCAGCATATGAAATAGATGCGCTTATGTCTCCAACATCAATAGGAGCAGAAAAGATTCAAAAGGCACTCTGTGAATCATATTTCCAAGTAATTGCAGGGTATTACAACACATGGTCTTTTTCACAGTGCATCATTATCCACTTTTATGATGGTTGCCTACTCTGACGTTGATTGGGATTGGTTGTCTTGATAGTCAATGTTCCACTAATGGATTTGCAGTATTTTTGGGCTCTAACCTTATCTCTTGGCGTGTGAAGAAGAAACCAACTATCTCTAGATCTTCTAGTGAAGCGGAATATAGGGCGATTCCCTACATTGTTTCTGAAACTACTTGGATTTAGCATGTTCTTTTGAGGTTGGTGTATACCTTCGTGAACCAGTTCGTGTGATGTGTGCAAATGTTAGCTCTATTTATATGACTCGCAATCCGATTAGGGCTTCTCTTTCTAGTTCGAGAAATTTTAAATAAAGTTTTTTCATGATCTCTCTAAACATATTGATGTGGATTTTCACTACATTCGTGAGAAAGTTGCTCAAGGAGATCTTGTTGTTTAATATGTTCTCACTCGCTCATAATTTGCTAATATTTTAATTACAACAGGATTATCCTCATCTCATTTTTATTTTTTACGTTACAATCTATATGTCATTTATGTTTGTTCAGATTGAGGGGGGCGTATTAAGATTCTTATTTATTTGTATTTATCTCTTGTATATGTTGTAGCTACCTGTAGAGGGTGATGTACTTATCTACTATGTACATATTTTCCAATACATATAAACAGAGGCAGGCTATGCATATTAACTAAGTCATTTACAAATATACTCACTACTCAATAGAACATTTCTTAGCAAACAACAACAGGCATCATTGGCTGACTCGACAGAATGTGCAACACAAATTGCACACAAGATAATGCATGTTGCACAACCATAGAAATCTATGTAAATGGAACGATAAGTTCATCTTGTTGCACACTTCCCATGTCAAAATTGTGAACAATCAAAATAATACAAAGAACAATAAAATAAAAACTAAAAATGTAAATAACAGTAAGAAGTACAGATTTAAAAGTGCAAGATGATCCAGACACACTAGACCAAGAAAAGGAGAAAACGGTCTTAGGGTGTGTTGGGTATGAGGAAAATGAGTGAAAGTAGGAAAAACAAGCTCTACTAGTAAAATTCCATATTGATTGTGTCACCCCCACCCTCTGTAGCCCTTATCCCCATCATCCCATACCCCTACCTCCCCAGCTCCACTTCCCAATTATATACAAATATTTTTAGGATAATAGTTTTTGCCTCTACTAGTAAAATTCCATATTGATTGTGTCACCCCCACCCTCTGTAGCCCTTATCCCCATCATCCCATACCCCTACCTCCCCAGCTCCACTTCCCAATTATATACAAATATTTTTAGGATAATAGTTTTTGCTTACCTACCGAACACAAGAAAATAAGTAGCAAACTCACTTATTTTCAAGAAAATATTTTCCTTCATACCGAACACACAATCTCCGCTATTTCTTATTAAGAGCAATATTATTTATTGCTTTGCTTTCCCTTCTTGATGACGTGCAGGACCAACCTGCACTCTATTTATCATTAACCATGAACCATATATCATATCAAGACCAAGGGCGGAGCTACAGTGGTTGAAGGGTGGTCAGCCGAACACCTTGGTCAAAAAATTATGTTATATATATATATGTTAAATATTTCTTAAAATTTAAAAATAACAGACATTGCACACTCTAGACACTATTGAATGCGGTAACTCAGCGACCAAAGGGTGTTCAGTCGTCAAGAACCTTGCGTGTTTGAGTCCCCTATATGCACGTTTTTTTGTTTTCTTATTTTTTTGAAAATTGTGGGCCTTAGGTGGGCTGCTTGTGTAGAGAAACTTAGACCAGTTTTTTTGTTTTCTTATTTTTCCGAAAATTGTGGGCTTTAGGTGGGCTGCTTGTGCAGAGAAACTTAGACCACAATCTAAGGCCCACTGAATAGTTTTGTTTTTATTATGTATCACAAATGATCTTTGGTACGTGTGTTCTAGAAACATCTTTCTCCGTCTCTCTTATTCCAGAACAAAAAAAATCATATCTCCAAATCAATAAAATCACCGTTCTTCGCGTTACAGTACTCCAAGTCAATCAATATAAACGATTTCAACTATAAAATTAACACCTCAATCGATTATCTTTAACCAATTTGATAGCTGAAACAAACCCATAGCTTCGAAAATCTGATCAATGGAGACCCGAACTCTTATAGGCTTATTGCCAGCTCCAACTGCGTGTTGAGAAATTTAATTTTAAAAGGTTATCACCAATTCAAATTTAGGTACAAATCGCCCATAAAAATCTCAAAATGGGAAATCAAATCTGAGACCCAAGATTCAACAATGGTGTATTTCCCAAGCTTCAATAATGGTGTATTTCAAAACTTTCTACCAAAAATTCTTCCGATTTAGTATCTAAATTTCAATTCCGGCCTCAAAAGACCACACCAAATCAAATTTTGAGCTTCCAATTTCGTCTTCGTAAGTTCCAACATTGATGTCTTGTAATGGGTTAATTTCAAAACTCCTTTGAAATCTGGACATTGCACAATCGTCATTCCAACGATGCCTACTTTATTACTTATTTCATTTTTTATTTTGATATAGGTAATACCATGTTTAGTACCGTTGATTAAGAGATAAGTTATTTATGTATTATAAAATTAATACGGTATTTGATTACATATATAAGTTATGAAAGAATTTATGTATTATATTAAATTACAATAATTAACAACTAAAAATATTTAAAAATTATATAAGAAATTTACTTTGACTCTCCAAATTCCATTCTGTATAATGTTCTACAAACTGAATGTAATATACAAGCATGTTATGTTTAATCATGGCTTCTTTATTTGTATCTCAATACTAGAAAATGGTTCGTGCCTTACACGGGCAGCCCTTAGTCGTTTGGACGATCAAAAAGATCTTGATCGTCCATGTTTTTTGATCGAACGGACTTTATTCATTTCTTATATTTCAGTTGTTGCCTCTATGGGGTGTTCACGTGGTTTAAACACCAAAGAAGTGTGGGTCTGTAAATTTCTACTACTGCATTTAATAAGTGTTAATGATAGGCAGACCCACCTTTGCTTCTTTGTAAATTTTATCTCATTTTTGTTGCTCTCTTTCTTCTTCATTCCTTTTTCTGTTGCTCTTTGGCTCTCTCAGTGAGTTTTTTTTCTTCCTCTTTCATTAATTTTTTGTGGTATCTATTGCTTTTCTTCTGACTTTTTAGCTTTCTGGGATTGTTCTTGATTATTCCTCTTCTTTTTTGTTCTTGGACGAGCTCTATTTCAGCTGAGTTCTTTATCTCTGTGTGTCATTGGTTCGTCTGATATCTCCAAGTGTTGTAGGTAAGTCATTTATTTTTTGTTAAATAAAAATTGAGATTTTAATGTTAAGATTTGAAATTAGAGTTTTAAAATTCTATTTGCCGAAATAATTAGGGTCTTACTTTTTCTCCATTTTATGAATGATTGCATAAATTTGGGAAAGTATAATATTGAGCACGTTACAATTGAACTTGATTCGTTGTTGGCCCTTGAAAGAAAGCATATTCTTAACATATTTACATCTTCTAACTTGGAAGATTGGGGGGAATGTTCTATTACTATACCAAAAAAAGAATGTTCTACTATATGGATTTAAGTTTTTAGACGAAATTAAAAGTGAGCTTTTCTTTTTTTGGTTATGACTTATTTACAGCTTTCTATGATAGATCATGAAGCAAAGAATGTTCTTACGACTGGAAACTTGAAAAGTCACTATTGCTTGGACGCAAGTGGTTTATTGTCTTGAAGGAGGTAATTATACTGATCTATACACTAACTTTTTCAATTTAACTTTCCTAAAGAGCCAGTTCTATTCATTAACTATTGTATTCCTACTTTGCTTTGAGAATTTCGAGACTTTCAAGTTCGATGAAGTGTACATTTACTATATTGTATTTTGGTTTTGTTGTAGCAAGTTGATAGATCATAATCGTGTGCTTATGGTTACTAGACTATTAAAGCTAATATAGATTTCATAAGTGGTTCAGCTTAGTTAGGCTAACAACTAATTCATTCATAGAGATTTAGAGAATTGTTTCAATAAGTTAAAGATTAAGAAGATTAAAAAGGAGAAGAAAATAAGAGAAAGATATCACTGAATGATACAATTTACTTTGTTAATCAAAACCTGCTGAAGAAACTAGATTAGGTATGGAAGGGTCAATTCTTCAGGAGTTCTAGAAATCCTTGGCAGTGGAAAGGTATAATGCGGTTGTACTTGTTACGGAAGATGAAAATTCGCAAGTAAACATAGATCCTAAAAGAGTATCTGAAATTGATGAGAGAAAAATGAAAACCAATTTGACCAGGGGCTCGAAAATGTTTGATCTCCTTTTGTCATTATGGTCAAGGGGCATTTTCATTTTGTTGTTGTCAGAGATAAGAACTTTCACAAAAAAATTATAGCGACTTTTATAAAACTATTTTATAATTTCCTGATTTCCTGCAACTCTTCTTTTTCTTTTTTCCACTGAAAGAAATATGCCTTGCTCTTTCATTTATACATTCACTCAGCTTATATGATAAATTAATATGAAGAAAGGTAGTCTTCTCTTTCCTTATTCTTCTTACTATGAAAACTAACAAACATAACTAAAAATTTTACATTATTTTTCAGGTAACAAAGGACCTGTGGGACAACCTACTTTTGCCATTAACGTTCCGTAAAATCCATGTAACATGTTATAATGTATATTATGTAATATGATTTTTTTACGTCTTGATACAACAACATGGCACGGGCACTACCCATCTAGTAGTCTAATAAGAGGGAGTTGCAAGCTGCTCCCCGTCAACATGTCTGTGTCATCATTTGGGTCTTTTGGGTATTATGTAATATATGTGATTTACTGTTGTTGTACTTATATGTTTCATGTAAATACCTTTTCCATCTTGGACAAATATATCACATCAGTTAATTCACTTTTTTGTTCTCAAGAAGTTCAGTACAATTCCTTTTGAAAAATATGTGGGCCCAGATAAAAAAGTTGCATTTGCACACGTATCAATAGCAGACTATATACGGTCTAATTTAAGATTTGTTTGGACACAATTTTAATTCATAATTTGAAATTAAAATTTTATCTAAACATATAATTGAGATTTTTCGTAAATTATATTTTTCTTAGAAACATGAAAATCTCATAATTTGTGAAAATCATCAAAAAAAATTTGAACTCTTATATAATCTTATCTTACTAAATAAGTAAATTATAATTCATAAATAATATCGAAATATTCCAAGGCACCGGATTAATAAATCGCATATTTTCATATTCCTTTTATAAATAATATTTGCAATTACATGTTATTACAAACTTTTAAAAATATAATAATTTTATAAAGGTTCACTGTCCAATAAATCAACAAAAGCATAACAAGCTACTATTCGATAAAATTCACATGGTACCCACATTCTCTTCACTTTCAACATGAGTTTTTCTTTGTAAATTTTAAAATTATCGATCTCTTTTATTTTATTTTTTTATTTTTTTTGGTAAATTATAAACTTATAGGTCAAGTTTTATAAAATTTAGTGCCAATTTTATAGATACCATCTTATACGATAAGAGAAAACGCTCATTTAAAATCAAAACTTGAAATCTGTCTCTAAAATTTCATGGTCAAACGTCTACTTAGTCTGTATTTGTAAATCTCAATTATTTATCCGGTTGTCAAGTAAAATGAGTCCATGTGTTTAGGTCACCGTATCCTATTTCGCTTATTTTTATGTACTTTGAAATACTTAAATAAAGATAATGGTTCATTACTTTTATGATTTTTATTTGTGATGCTTAAAAATTGATAGAAAATAATACTCCATTATATTTATCTTATATAACTAACTATTGATGGATGAATTAACGTGAAAATTTTAAATACCATTCTTAAGATTTTGAAAAGCTTTTAAAACTCCTTTTAAACTTTATTTTTCAGTTAATACATATGACTAATAAAAGCATGATATTTATAACCAAAATAAATTATATTTCAATATTTAACAGCGTTATTGAGCCCGTGCACAGCACAAGTTATTAGTTAGTAGTTTAAATAGTGGTCACACTTACCGAGCCTAACAGCGTGTTTGGCCTAGCAGTTGAGAGGCTCGAATGGTTTGACATAAGAAATGTTCTAGTCTATCTGTAGTAATTCTGTTTGTTTATAGTAGAGTAGTACATGAGGGTGGAGGGAGTGTAGACCAGAGAAAGAGGGAGCCAAGCCATCTACTGTGGTTGTGCCATTTGGTCAGCCAAAGTAGTCTAGCGGCGGTGAAAAGACGATAGTAGACCAGACGGGGGCACCACTAGATTTGAAATTCGAATTCAAACGATGACGGGGTGTTTGGCACATCCTGTCATCGCTTTCAGATACAAGGAAGTTGGACTAGTTATTAGACCAACTATCTCACACTCTCTCTCTCAAACCCAGCCAAAGGAGCACATCTAGTTGAAAGACTCTCATTCTTATTTAGAATGGGAAGATCTTTCAGTTCGTAAAAACTTAAGCAAAAATATCTTCTTTTTTTGTTGATAAAATGGCGTGTTTGGCTAACTAGTAAAACTGCTTTAAAGTAGAAGCAGAAGTAATTTTTCTGTTGTTGGAAAAAAGCAAAAAAATTCTGCTTTTCAAAAAAAACAGAAGCAGAAGCAGATTTTTTTAAGACAAAAATATCCCTATCATTTATACATATTTATCAATATATCTCCTATTAATTAATTAGCATATCTCATAAGTTTGATTAAGTTTTATTTAAAAATTTTATTCTTCATTTTTACACCATAAATTCTTTATTTTTTTATATTTTAAATATTATTATTTTATATTTTATATATATTATTTTACATTTCTATAAAGTAAGCATTGAATATGCTAGTGAACCCAAAACAAAAAAAATAAATTTCTCATTTATTTATATTATTTTACATATAAAATTTTTTTATTGTGAAAGTTTTACTTTTATAGGTAAGGATAATAACAAAACAAAAAATAACAAACATCAATATTATTTAATATTACCAATTAGATGTTATTAGATTATTTGTGCAACTAACAAAATACTGTATTATTTTAAAAAGTGAGAGTGTGTGTGTTAAAAAATTATTTATTCCTATACCATCAACACAAACAAGAAATTAATATGATTCTCTTAGTTTTTTTTATACTTACATTTCATAATATTATAATTCAACTGCAACTCAATAAGATCAAGACATTAATTTTAAAAAAATAATATCATTATAGCTAAAAATGCACATCCACGATAAAACATTATATACGAAATATATGTCTTCCTGTGTATAAGGAGTTTGTAGAGAAAAAATATCAAAAACACTTTTTCGTAATAGTAAAAGTCCATTGATACCTGTCATTTTTCGTAATTTGTCTCTAAAAAGTATTTTTTTAAAAAGATTAGCCAAACACAATCTTTTTATGAAAAGCACTTTTCTGAAAAGCTATTTTATAAAAGTGTTTCTTAAAGTAAGCAGTTTTTCAACCGCTAGGCCAAATAGGCAAGGGTCAAAGACACTTAAAAAATTGATTAAGTTGATTGGGGACTCAATTAACATTTTTAAAACTTCTTAATCTTTTTAAAAATATAAATCAACCCACAAACTATCTTTAATAAAAACAAAAAATCCAAAGTGAAAATCAGTTTTCAAAAATCAACCTCTAGGTCTCAGAACGTCTCTCATCTCTCTCTCTCTCAAAAATCAACAATTGGTGCCCTTTATCGACAACAGATCGATGAGAAAGTCATCCTCCTGCAGTATTCAACCTCCGACGACTCCAATTTTGAGTTCTTCATCGTTCCTTTTTAACTTTTAACTGTCAATTTCTCTCTCTTTTCATAGGGAAAGGCTTTTTTTTTGTTTGCAAAAAATTAGAAATTTTTAGCTATGAAGAAAAAGAAGAACTTGAGTTTTCTTCTCTTCTAGTATGGGTTAACAAGAATGAGTTTTTGATGCTTAAAAAAGAAATGAGAACCCGAAAAAAATCATATTTTTTGATATTTTATCTCTTTATATGATGGTTGATGTAAATATGGCATCTTTCTGAGAGAAATACTGTAATGACCCTTCCGGTCATTTATACGTTTTCGCCTTTCTTGTACCATTAGAGCTTACTTGTAGTGACCCAAGTCATTTATGGCTTGTCGGGACCGGTAGTTCAGTGCCCGGGCCGTTTGTTTGGTCTTTATGGCCGTTCCTCATTTTAGAGTTTCAACTTTGGAAATCGTTGACTTCCGTCAACATTCTTGGTAATATCAAAGAATTAAACCAAGGTTCTAGGTCAAAGGAATTCCTTACTCGCAAGTTCGAGTTAAAGAAATGCCTCGTGTAACACCTCGCCCGTTTGGAAGGTTTAAAGTAACCCGTGCCTTTGGGGTAAGACTAATAGTGTATAATATAATAAGAAGGATGTTTTATGAGGTATTGTAATGGCAAAATGGTCGTATGATAAGTTTTGAAGTCAAGCAAGTTGCGAAACAAAAGTCAGAAAAAGTTATTGTAAATTCCTTTAAGGAATTCTCTTCAAATTTGGGTTAAATGTCTTGGGGTGTTTCTCCCTATATATAAAGAGTTAGTGTGACCCCAATACACCAAATCGAAGGTCTACGAGTCTAATTTCCAACACACTAAGCCGTTCGTCCATACAACTTCAGAATAGAGAGATATTCGCATTTTCGTAAGACTGCACAAGCAGACACGTCAAGGTGGGGACCACGTCCTAAGTCGGTTCAGCTTATAAAAGCTGATTTCTCCTTCGTTTTAACTCATTTTTTTCACCCAAAATTCTTAGAAAATCAGAGGGAGAGTTCATAAATAATCCATGGACTTTGATCCTTTCAATTCGGAAGTTTAACGGAAGTTGCTCTACGTCGCGAGCTCGTCATTTTGGTGTAGTTTATCCCGTCGATTTCATGGCGTATCTTCGTGGGTGTTGATGCAGCGAGCTAGCAGGTGTTTTCTGAGTATTTGTCAGTAGCTATGGAGTTATTTTGGTGAGGTATGAATCCCGTATACTTATCTATTTGTTGGATCAAGATTTTAAGCTTCTAGTTATGAAAAGTTGTTGTTGCCGATATCTTGTATAGTTTCTTGTTGATTTTGGATCTGTTTGTTGTTCTTGGAAGGAGGCAGGTTGTTAATCTTGGGATATTGAATATTTTTGTCAAGGAAATCTCTCCCCTACGACCCTCCTTCGTTATTATATGTTCTAGTTTTGTTTTATGGATTTCTGAGCCACGAAGTGGTATTTTGGATTTGTGTCTTTGGACAACTCCTTTATCTTGTTATGTTTGGTTATTGTTGTGGTGTTATGGTTGTGGTAAGGTGATGAAGGGATTGGGAAATTGTGTGATTCTTTTTGGGATCGCATACGATAGTGATTGGATTGGACAACGTGAAGTATGCCTTGAAATAGTGCCTCGGGAGCTCATCGCTCCTTTGAGATGTGGTTAACATATTATTGTTGGATTTAGCTGCCATTTCTTATTGTTATTGGCCTCATTTTATGTTTTGGAGTTGTCTGGTCGCGAGTGTGACATTAACACCTTATCAAATGGCTATGGCTCGTTCTTGCAGCCTCATCGATTCTAGCAATTATTCCATTACCTTGGTTGGTCATCCTTCATAGAGATGCCTTTGGGGCTTCAGTTGAAAGTATTCTTTTGTGAATTGGAGCTTCTCGGAGCAGTTCGAGTCTGGACGACGTCGTTCCCGCAGCTAGTCATTGGATGACAGGTAGGTTATGGTTTTCCCCTATCCAGACTCTGCGTATATAGGCTATAACTGCATTAATTAGCATCCTTTGATGGGTTGTTATAGGTTGGTACCCCAGACCTTGTCCGCCTTTCGTCCGTCTATTTCATACGTTGTTTGTAGTATTCGCATAGTAATGTATATTACCTTTGTGGTCCTGTGTGGCCTTGTATTGACTCTGGAACATAGATGGTGGGCTATTTGGGAATGTCCGTGAGTCCCGGACATAGAGATTATCCTTTTAGGATGGTTATGTCTGCTGAGTAGCTATTGGGCCTGTGCAGGGCTGATAGGAATTGTTGTGAGCCGTTGGGCTAATTTTCTATTTGTGTACGAGCATATAATCCATGAAAAAGGTTTTCCCCTGCATGTTTTACTACAGTTTTGGCTATGAGCCACTACTGACAGTTTTCCTAAATTTGCATGGCCCTGGGGGCCCATTTTTGGTACTGTTGTTGATAGAAAAAAAGATTTTTGGATGTTTTCACATTGATTTTATTACTGGTATTAGTCTCTACGGGGCAGAGCATCAGACTTGATTTTATTACTGATACTAGTCTCTGTGGGGTAGAGCACCAGACTTGATTTTATTACTGATACTAGTCTCTGCGGGGCAGAGCACCAGACTTGATTTTATTACTGATACTAGTCTCTGCGGGGCAGATCACTTGACTTGATTTTATTACTGATACTAGTGTCTGTAGGGCGGAGCACTAGACTTGATTTACTACAGTTTTAGACCCGGTTACGCCTGGGCACCCTTGGAGGGTTTTTTGACACATTTTCTACTACTTTAGTCCTGGACGGGGTCTGGGCATGCATACTTGAGACTGAGTCTCTATCTTGATCCCGGACTTGCTTCCGGATGACATGTCTTGATACTGAGTTTTAGTATGGGGTCGGGGACCTCCATGGACCTTGCCGCTCTGGGCCTGGGGCTTCGGGCTGCATGCGCCGGAGGGAAGGGTATACGGTGGAGTAGAGGTATACAGGCTGAGTCCTTCCATGGAACCTGCCTGCTGGGCCTGATTGGCACTGGAGGAGGTACATACAGAGGTTCTATTTCACATCATATCATATCATGCATTGGATTCCACCCTTGTTTGTTGTGTGTTCAGTGTACGCTCTGGTAGTATGGGATGCCGGAGGGTTTGTTTTCACTTGATTGTGTTCCTCGGTTGTATGGGCGGCCGTTGGGACTGTAGGTAGACTATATTTACTCTTGTTTTTAATTAGAGCTTGTCTTGGCACCCGGTTCTTGAAAGATTAGTGATGGCTAGCCTGTTGAGGCTTTGGTTGTGGGATTTTTGATTATTGAGAGGGCTTCAGAGTCCTATCTTATTGAGGAACTTTTGTGTGGCCTTCTGAGCAGAGTGTGAGACTCTGGTTCTATTCTTGTGGGAAGCTGAGTGGTATCTCTCGATTATTGTGGCCTAGTTATTTCATCCTAGGGTTGTACTTGTGAGGTGATTCCCTGGTTACGCTATCATGTGATTGGATTGGTGTTATGATTTCCTTATACTGGTTGATTCCATTTTGAGTATGTTAGACTGCTCTCTGTCTTTTCCTTCCACTTGAGGTTACCGATATATCGCTATTTTCTCAACTCTCTCTCTACGTGCTTATATTGTTGTGCAAGGAGTCCAGGTGCGTTCTCCTTTCCTTCATCGGTGATTCAGTGTAATTGTATCTCTGTGCTAGCTTCTTGTGCCTTGCTTATTTCTTCAGTGACTGCTTTCTTGCTATCTGTTACTTACTGCTTTTATATCTTATATGCGCTCAGTCGGCCGATGATGCCTACTGAGTACTCGTGGTTTTGGTGCTCATACTACACTTCTGCACTTTTTTGTGGAGATATTAGCTGAGCTTTCGCCGTTGATCATGTTGGAGACTCGTGCATCTTTTGGATCTTTGAGACTAGGGTGAGCGCCTGACGGTCGGGGCTTGTCTACATCTCATCTGTTGTACTGTTGCTCCTTGTACTTTCGGAGGCAATTTATGTTGTATTTTGTTACTACTAGCACCTGTATCCTACTAGAAGCTTCTGTACTATTGATACCAAGTCTTGGGGTTGGTGTAGTTTTCCTTTATGTATTTATATTCGAGTTTTGATTTCGCTTATTTCTGCTTGCTGGTGCGTTTTGGTTAGGTAGTAGCCCATTACTAACCGTTCTGGGCTACGGGAATTGGTTCGCTTACTGGGGGATTGTAGGTGCCATTATGACTTGAGAAATTGGGTCGTGACAGCTTGGTATCAGATCTCTAAGTTCACCGGTGTCATGGTACAAAAGCAAGTGTCTAAGTAGAGTCTCGTGGATCGGTCTGATGACGTCCGTATCCTATCTGCGGGAGGCTACAAGGCATTGTTAGGAAATATTTCATCTTCTTGGCTCCTCATCGCTCATTCCTGGCTCTATTGACTTTTAAACTTCGATTGTTCATTCATTCTCGAATTCCTCAGACGAATGCAATAGCGGTTGGTGCCGAGGCTTCCGTGCCTGTTACTTCAATGCTTCCACTAGCGCCAGGACTTCAGAGTGAGGGTTTACTGCACTAGATAGGGGATGTGGGGTCAGCCCAACCTCTGACTGGATTTATAGCGACCTCAGCGCTTCAGGACATTGTGGCTAGGACTCTAAGTCCTCCGGTGAGTGTTTCAGTACCTGGTTCTATGAGTGGTGCTTCAGTTATAGTTGAGCTTCTAGTTCTTCAGCAAGGTTGTCTGTCGGTATTGGAGTACGAGGCAAGATTTTCCCATCGGATTTCATCTGGTATAGGCTATTTTTGGTGTGGTGAGCATGGGCACTTTGCTAGGAATTGCCCCAGGATTGTGTATCCCAGACATCCTAGTTGTTATCATTGTGGAGAGATTGGTTACCTTTATAGATATTGTCCCCGGCGAGGGTCAGTTAGACCTTTAGTTTCGACTACTCAGTCCAGAGTTATATCCCATCAGCTTGATACTCATCTTGGTGGGCCAGAGGTAGAGGTTCCTGATATCGTTGCTCCAGGTTAGGCTTTTGCTACCTTCGACTTGTGATAGTTCTGCTCGCGTTCCGATTCTATCCCTTCTGTCGTTTATTTTCTTATATGCCTACCTGCTATTTGTTTAAGTTGTTTGGCTACCCTAATTGTAGTACCGATATGTTATTTTATTGGTAGTTTATTCTTTAGTAGTGGATGGGGGTAAGTTAGCTTTGAGAGGTGTTTTCCCGGAGTTATAGCTCGTGGGTAGTTCTTGTTAGTCTATTTCTAGTTGGGTTATCCCTGTTTCATTGTGATTTTGGACTTGTGGTTGAGTTGCCCTTATTGAGCGGTCCTAGATGTTTGTTTCCTAGGCCATTATCTAGCGTGGCTAGAGATCCGTGTGATTGTTCAGTGTATTACCGGTAGTTGGGACGGAGTTAAGGTTTTGCCTCAGTTGGTAGATATTGGTTATGCTAGTGTGCATAGATTGGTTTGGTCTCCCGAGTGTCTAGAGTCGACCCTCTTTGTTGATTAGTTTAGGAGGTTGGTAGGTATGTGGGTTGTTCCCATATTCTCCTCCACTTCCTGGTCCGTTGGGTGTTTTGTTGTATCCCTAGATCCAGTTGGAATGAATCTTGATCGTAGTTCTTTCGATGAGCTCTGGATGTTGGCATCGTGATTGGGTCTTGACTTTAAGCACTTCCGACTAAGTGTTGATCGTAACCTCGTGTTAGGTTGTATTTGTAAGCATTTCAGGTGAGTTGGGCATCCGGCCCATTCTTCTCCTGCCTTATTGAATTTGACGTGTAGCTATGAGTAGTAAGGTAATGGCTTCAGGTTCTTATTCGAGAAAGGATTTGTAAGGTTTAGTATGTGCTAAGGAAGCATTTTTGTTTAGTTGAAAAAGAAGGGAGATGACTCTTTGTTTGTGTTTAAGTGTCCTTGTAGTTGCCTGAGGTGGCGATGAAGGTTTTCTTTGGGATGGTGTGTTGGTGATTCGATCCAGCCGTCTACATATTGTCGTGGGTTTTCCATCGATTGGTTTTTTTTTCCAGTAGCAGCTGCGGTGTTGGCAACTTGTATTTTCAGGCCTAGTTGGCTTGGGTTCTTAAGGGTTCATTGGAAGCATAAAGGTTCGACCAAGGCTTTGGTTGGCAGTTTTGAAAGTCGGCGTTCAGAATCATAACTTGGCAGGTTACATCGGATGGTTTGTGGCAGTTTCTTTTTGGTTGCAGCATCCTAGTGCCGGGAGGCAGTGGGTGCAGGCAACTTAGCTTCTTTTACTTCAGTTGTGGATGCGGCTATTGGCCTTGGACACCTAGTCCTTGGCTAACCTCTGCAAGAGGCGAGATATTCTAGATTTCAGCAGTGTTCTAGTTAGTACGAGGTTCTTCTACCATGGTGGACAGACTCAGCGGCGTAAGTTTGAGCTTCAGTAGTGGTGTATGCTTTATGTGGTCAGCTTGTGCGGGTTAAGACTTGCGAGGCTATTTTGAGCTCTGATGATACGTAGAGACTGATAATAGCCATTCGTTTGCCCAGGATTTGAAATCTTGTTTAATTGATTTCTCCGAAGTTATTGTTTATGTGGGGTTCTAGTGTTTGTTAGACTCGGCCAGTATGGACGAGAAGTTCATTATGATATATTCTTCGAAGTGGTTGGTTGTTTGCAGAACCAGTACAGCGGTTGATTAGAGCCAAAGGAATGAGTAGAAAGTATATGCAAAACATTTTATGGCTAGATGGTAATTGTATCTCTGTGCTAGCTCCTTGTGCCTTGCTTATTTCTTCAGTGACTGCTTTCTTGCTATCTGTTACTTACTGCTTTTATATCTTATATGCGCTCAGTAGGCCGATGATGCCTACTGATTACTCGTGGTTTTGGTGCTCATACTACACTTCTGCACTTTTTTGGGCAAATATTAGCTGATTTGTCGCCGTTGATCATGTTGGAGACTCGTGTAGCTTTTGGATCTTTGAGACTAGGGTGAGCGCCTGACGGTCGGGGCTTGTCTACATTTCATCTGTTGTACTGTTGCTCCTTGTACTTTCGGAGGCAATTTATGTTGTATTTTGTTACTACTAGCACTTGTATCCTATTAGAAGCTTCTGTACTATTGATACCACGTATTGGGGTTGGTGTAGTTTCCTTTATGTATTTATATTCGAGTTTTGCTTTCGCTTATTTCTGCTTGCTGGTGCGTTTTGGTTAGGTAGTAGCCCATTACTAACCGTTCTGGGCTATGGGAATTGGTTCGCCTACTGGGGGATTGTAGGTGCCATCATGACTTGAGAAATCGGGTCGTGACAAATACAAATTTTGTATTGTTGTTATTATTGTTGTTGTTCTCGAACATTGTTCTATAAATAGTGAAATTTGAATTTTATTTATTTCTAGAGACATATCTGTTATGATCAAATCCAACAACTGTTGAGATTGTACCATAGATTAGATTTCGCGTTCCTAAATGGGTTCAAAAAGTTAGGACTAAACAACAGTTGATTTTTTTGGTGTTGTTGTATTGGTAAATATTAGTGTTGTTCTTGAACATTGTTGTTCAAGTGATTATATTTATGGCTTGTTATTTGTGTTGTTGTATTATAAATATTGGTATGTGTTAACTTTGTTGGTGTTGTTGGTGTATGTTGGTGTTTGGTATTTTTGGTGTTGTTGGTGTTGTTGTTCCTGTTGATTTTGTTGGTGTTATGGGTATTGTTGTATTAATATTGGTGTTGTTCTTGAAAATTATTGTTCAAGTGGTAAATATTGGTGTATGTTGTTGTTGTGTTGGTGTTCTTGGTAATATATGTATATATTGGATAAAAATATTGTTAATATCCCAACAGATGTGTAATATGTTGCAACAAAATAAGAATCTGTTGGAACATATTAAGCATCTGTTGGAAATAACTATACCATCTATTGGTTTACTCTTACTATATTTTCAACAGATGACTTATCTATTGCAATAAATGGATCATTTCTTGGAAGAAATCAAAACAATATACTCTACTATTTTGATTTCTTCCGACAAATTACCCATCTATTGAAATCAAAACAGTAGGGTATATTATTTTGATTTCTTCCAATAGATGACATATCTGTTGCAACAGATGAGTCATTTGTTGGAAGAAATCAAAATAATATTAAAACTATTTTTATTTCTTCCAACAGATAAGTGATCTGTTGAAACAAATCACTTATCTGTTGAAACTATTATTTTACTGTGTTATACTTGTTAAATTGATTGTTACTTTTTTTTAATGATGCATAAATCAATTATTATCTTTTTTTATTTTTTACTTGTAAATAAAATATCTCCCGAAAGAAAAAGAAGTGAATCAATTCTAAAGAAAGAAAGAAGTAAAGTAGTGTAACGACCAAGTTCGTTGTTACGGGTAGACTTTTCGTGCCAAATTTCGAGTCAGAAAACTTTTGAATTTGGGAGTTGAAAATTCTGGGCTAGGCTAGTCTCGGTCAGTTTTAGAGCGACGTATGGTCTAGGACAATCCGGGTAAGAATTGGGTAACGTGTACTATTTTGAGCTCATTATTTTGTTTAGCTAAGACATAAAGGAGTTCGGGGGACTTTTCAGAATCGAATTCAGGTAAGTTGAACTCCCGGTATCGAAGTTGATGTGACGGGGTTGTTCTGGAATATCAAGAAAATAAGTGTGTTGTAAAATAGACCAATTTGAGGGACTTTACGATTTTCTGTCCTACGTCAACCGCCATAACTGTTGACACATCGCTGAAGTGACCTCCACTCTAGCGGAGAAATTATCGCTATAGCGGAAGTCAACGTCGGTTAGCACCGCTATAGCGAATGGTTCCGCTACCACTACTAAAAAAAGGCCAAAAAGAGACGGCCAAAAGGGACACTGACCGTCAGTTTTTTGGCCAAAAGCGACAAAAAAGCGATGGCCTCACTCCCGAGGGAAAATGGCATGTCGCTTTTCCAGAAGCGACGGACAACATCGCTTTAAAAACGACGGACAATGACGCAAATGCAAAAGCGACGACTTTTTTTTTCATTTTTTTTAGAAAAGCGACGCAGTCCGTCTCTTTGTTCTTGAACTTGAAAAATAAAGCGACGGACAACGTCACTTTTCTTGGTAAATGTTTTCCAGAAAAGCGACGCTGTCCGTCGCTTTTCTGCATTTTTTTCAGCTGCAAAAATCTGCATTTTCAATATGCACCACCTGTAATTTCAAAAACCTATTCAATACAGCCCAAACCAGTAATTACAATATTCATAAAACAATTAAAACATCAACAACAAACTAAAAACGAAGTAATAATATACTAAACACATAAAAGGTCCACCAAATGGACCTATATAGTATTCAATAACAATAAAAAAAGTGTCAAAAAGTGTAAAAAAATATCAAAATGTGTCAAAATATAGAAGAAAATGAGGAAATCCTAATGGGGGGGGGGGTAGTATCCACATACTCTTCCTCATTTTCACTAGTCTCAGTAACGTCGTCACTTGATGACGAGGAGGAAGGAGTACGATCTATACTACGATGGTGACGACCAACAAATGACGATATTTGTTGTTGAAGAGCCTAGACAGTCTTCGACAAATCATCAGTGGTCTCAGCCCATTTTTTCTTGGATTCTGCCAAGGCCCTAGTAAGATCTGCGATCTGCGATCTGCTGCGACATATGTGCAAGCTGGAGACCATCAACCGCCTTAACCTAGCGTGAGGATCCAATACCATCCAGTCTTGACTGGATTGGTCGCAAATCATTCCTCAAGCCTAGACCATAGACTCTCCCCTTTTGTCTCTCCCCTGCCACTTTTTTGGTCCATATTTGAGTGGCTTCCTCGTTTGTAGGCTCGGTCGGCAAGCCCAGACCTTGCTGAGTTTGGCTATACTCAGACAAAATACATCCAAATTCATCCTACATATAAAAAAAATAAAAAATATAATATATACATAATATATATATATATATATATGTTAGTACTTTAATTATATTTAAACTTTAAAACTTACATAGGCCTTTTGAGCCCTCTGCTCGACCCATACATCCAGATCTGACTCAACTTTTTTGTCTCGTATGTGGCCTTTCTTAAAGAGCTCAACTTGAGTCGGAGGGTGCCCCAAATCCTTCTCCTGCAAACAAAATAAAATTTAACATAATCAAGTAATTAATATTATTTAATCAATTTTATATAAACATATAAGTTAAAAGGTTAATATTATTACTTACCATTTCCCTTGCAAGGTCCGCTACACTCTTTACACCCATAGTGTGCAACGATTCACCTTTGACACTGCTTCTGGCTTTCTTTTCTTGTTCAAACAATGCTTTGAAATCTTTCGAATCCCAATATTTTTTAAGCTGCTAATATACATCAGGTAGAAGCCATGATCCACACTTTTTACTATCCCAATTTTTTTTAAGCCATTGGCGTAGCCTGGCACTGGCCTTCCTCGCGAAAGTAGTAGAAATGATCTTATTGTACTTTCGCTTCCAAGTACACATTGTCTGAAAGAAAGAAATTAATGATTAGTGTTAGATGATATATATATGTATGTAGATTATGAAAAGTTAATATATATATATATAGTATATATATACCTTAAACTCATCAAACATGGCCTGTTGGATCGATCTTGGAATCTCTGACCAGGAGCTCCAAGGTTCTGTAAAAAGCCTCCTAACTGCCTCCTTTAGAGCACGTCGAGGCTCTTTCGTGGGATACCACCTGTAAAGAATATAATAAGCATATCACCAAGTGATAAATAATTAATTAATATGAAAAAATAAACTTATCAATTAATTAGAAAAAAACTTACGATGATCCATTAGGGCGAATCATGACTCTACCAATGACGTCCTTCTCGCCGGGTCTCAGATTCATGTCGTCCTCTTCCTCCTCAAAAAGTGTTGATGCAGGTAATGGCAGAAGTCTATAACGCTGAGTCAATGGGGGTGTAGAGGTCTGTGTGTCAGACTCAGAGCTGGTATCTCTAAGTCGCAAGCCTGATAAGTGGGGGAAGAAGAATCACGTGGGGAAGGCATACCAGATGGTAATCTGGTAGTCCCGCTGCCATGTGGCGGAGGCATAGAGGGTGTAGGCATGAAAGTCATGTGATGATGAGAAGTAGTGGGTCTAGGACCATGATAATCTATGGGATTCCCAGTGCCATAGGGGATAGACACTGGTGGAGTAGAGCGAATCTGTGGCTAATATGAAAGACGACCTGGAATATCGTCATGCTCTATAGGCCTCCTAGAGCTCTTCCTAGACTTACTAGACTTGCTAGTACTTTTACTAGGACGACCTCGATCACAATCACCTGATAACATCTGTATGCATAACCCAAAACTAATTCAAAATTTCCAAATTCAAGAAACTAATTCAAAATTTCCAAATTCAAGAAACTAATTCAAAACTAACACTAACCTAAAGTTGAAAACTAATAGCAAGCATTAACCTAAACTAAGGTTCACAAAGACTAACAATTTAAACTAACAAACTTAACTTAAAAAATCTTAACTTAAAAAGAATTAGATTCAAGAACCTAATTCAAAAGGTTAAAGTTAAATACTAATGCAAGATTCTAAAACAAAACCCAAAACTAATTCAAGAACCTATTTCAAATTCAAAGTTTCCAAATTCAAGTCAATAATCTAATTCAAGAACCTAATTCCAAATTCAAGAACCAACCTAATTCTAGTTCAAAATATCATTCCTAAAGTTGAAAACTAATTCTTAACTCAAAACTAACAATTTAAACTAACAAACTTCACTTAAAAAAGCTTAACTTAAAAAAACTTAGATTCAAGAACCTAATTCAAAAGGTTATAGTGAAATACTAATTCAAGATTCTAAAACAAAATCCAAAACTAATTCAAGAACCTATTTCAAATTCAAAGTTTCCAAATTCAAGTCAATAATCTAATTCAAGAACCTAATCCCAAATTCAAAAACCAACCTAATTCTAGTTCAAAAAATCATTCCTAAAGTTGAAAACTAATTCTTAACTCAAAACTAACAATTTAAACTAACAAACTTAACTCAAAAAAGCTTAACTTAAAAAAACTTAGATTCAAGAACCTAATTCAAAAGGTTAAAGTTAAATACTAATTCAAGATTCTAAAACAAAACCAAAAACTAATTCAACAACCTATTTCAAATTCAAAGTTTTCAAATTCAAGTCAATAATCTAATTCAAGAACCTAATTCCAAATTCAAGAACCAACCTAATTCTAGTTCAAAAAATCATTCCTAAAGTTGAAAATTAATTCTTAACTCAAATCTAACAATTTAAACTAACAAACTTAACTTAAAAAAGCTTAACTTAAAAAAACTTAGATTCAAGAACCTAATTTAAAAGGTTAAAGTTAAATACTAATTCAAGATTCTAAAACAAAACCAAAAACTAAGTCAAGAACCTATTTCAAATTCAAAGTTCCCAAATTCAAGTCAATATCTAATTCAAGAACCTAATTCCAAATTCAAGAACCAACCTAAGTCTAGTTCAAAAAATCATTCCTAAAGTTGAAAACTAATTCTTAACTCAAAACTAACAATTTAAACTAACAAACTTAACTCAAATAAGCTTAACTTAAAAAAACTTAGATTCAAGAACCTAATTCAAAAGGTTAAAGTTAAATACTAATTCAAGATTCTAAAACAAAATCCAAAACTAATTCAAGAATCTATTTCAAATTCAAAGTTTCCAAATTCAAGTCAATAATATAATTCAAGACCCTAATTCCAAATTCAAGAACCAACCTAATTCTAGTTCAAAAAATCATTCCTAAAGTTGAAACTAATTCTTAACTCAAAACTAACAATTTAAATTAGCAAACTTAACTTAAAAAAGCTTAACTTAAAAAAACTTAGATTCAAGAACCTAATTCAAAAGGTTAAAGTTAAATATTAATTCAAGATTCTAAAACAAAACCCAAAACTAATTCAAGAACCTATTTCAAATTCAAAGTTCCCAAATTCAAGAACCTAATTCCAAATTCAAGAACCAACCTAATTCTAGTTCAAAAAATCATTCCTAAAGTTGAAAACTAATTCTTAACTCAAAACTAACAATTTAAACTAACAAACTTAACTTAAAAAAGCTTAACTTAAAAAAACTTAGATTCAAGATGTCACAAATGTATTTTTGTGACTTAATTACTTAAGTTTAGAATAATCTATTTTAGTCCCTTAAGTATTAAGTAGTTACTTTGTATTTTATTTTTAGTCCTTGCAGCTTGTTAGCTTAATTGCCTAGTAGTCCTAATTTCAGTTATTCAAGGGGACAGGTGTCACCCTCTTATTGTAAGTGTCAGTCCTTATATCCGTTTGAACTTTCAATGGAAGAAACACGACAATTTTTGCAAGAATCTTCTCTTTTCTTTCCTATTCTCTTCTTCTCTTTTATTCTTTTACGAATTCAGGTAACAAGAGCTTTTCTCTTGTTACAAATGATATTAGAGCCAGGTTGCTTCATCGCCAATGGCTTCTTCACCAGAATTTCAGACTTTACAGGATGATATAAGAGGTGTGAAGAGCCAACTCTCTATTTTCGTAGAAGACGTAAGCAAACGATTTGAAAATCTAGAGTCAAATCAGGATCAATTTCAGAGTCAACTCACTGAGATTCGTGAAACCAACAGGAAACTGGAGCTTATCATTTCGAAAATGGAGGTACCAACGTCATTGCCTCCAAGTGAGTCTGCTCCACATGCAACACCGGAGGGGACTTAGAGAACCCACAACAGGTACAAAACAGGCCAGACCTCGCAGACGAAGTCACCAATGGTAGGTTCCCAAGCTCTCTTTACTCCTTCCACCTTTGAAGTAGGCAGAGGATTTACTTTTCCACCAACTCTAATTTTCTCAAGCCCACCCCTATTTAGGAACCGTGTTTACTCCACAACTGCTCCCTTACTACCCACCCCTATTATTCACACCAATGAGCCTGAAAACCCCCAGAGAAACATGAAACCAAAGATTAATTTTCCTGAATTTGATGGTACTAACCCCAGGAGCTGGCTGCGAAAATATGAAAAATTCTTTGAGCTTTATGGCATATCTGAACAGGAGAAGATAAGTTACGCTTCTGTCCATATAGGAGAAAGAGTGGATATCTGGTTTGATAGCTATGAGATTAATCACAAAGGGGTAATAACCTGGCCGAGGTTTTCCACTGAATTGTGTAGAAGGTTTGGTAACATTAGACCTCGGGACATAGTTGATGAATTTAACAAAATCATGCAGTTGGGGTCTTTAGACCAGTTCCATGAGAAGTTTGAAGAACTTACTAACTATATGACTGTAATCAACCCTTTGTTGAATGAAAACCATTATGTAGAAAGCTTTATTAGTGGGCTCAAACCAGAATTAAAACCCTTGGTGAAATTGGCAAATCCGACTACAGTCATAGATGCCTATGATACCACTAAATTGTATGAAGATTCATTTAGAGCTCTTGTCCCTTTTTGTTCCAAATCCCCCCTAACTCATACTAATCGACCCATTACAGTTACATACCCCAGAAATACCCATGATACTAATCCTAGACCACCTGTTGTTCCTCTGAATCAACAACCACTACGACTTACTTACCCAAACCAAAGACCACCAGTTAGAGCTCCACTCAAACCAAACATCCTCCCTCCAAATCTGGAGGCCTTGAGGGAACAAGGATTGTGTTACAGGTGCAAAGAGAGATATTACCCTGGCCATCAATTTAAGCCGAAAGGTTTACATGCTATAGAAGGGGTCGAGGTTGAAGGGGAGGCTGAACCACCAGAGGAGTTTGTGGATGTGCCTGAAACTCTAGAAGAGGTGATAGAAGAACAAGTTGAGATCTCTTTGAATGCTCTGCTAGGAATGAACTCTTCTAGTAACAACATTTCCACAATCAAAATCATAGGATATGCTGCTAAGAAGTTGCCTATGATAGTTCTAATTGATAGTGGATCAACTCACTCTTTCATTGATCCTCACATTGTGAAGCTATTAAGATTCCCAATCAGACCAATGTAGAAACCATTGAGGGTAGTAGTAGCAAATGGTGAATTAATGAGTTGTCAGTGGGAGAGCCTCTCTTTTGGTTGGAAAATGAAGGATGAGCAGTTTAATTTCAAGTTAAGACTAATGAAGGTGGGTGGTTGTGACTTGCTCCTTGGTATGGATTGGATAGATATGGTAGCACCAGTTATATTACATACTAGGCCACACAGCTTGAGTTTTATGACTGATAACAGAATGATTACCCTGTATGGGGTAACAGATAATTCTGAGGTCACTACTGTGGACACTGAAACATTGAAGAGGATGTTGCAATGTGGAACATGTGAAGTGATGGCTGAGTTATCAATGGTTAGCACTGGAGTAACCATTACAGGAAAAGAGAGAGTGCATCCATTAATTAAAGAGCTATTGAATGAATATGTTGTGGTATTCCAGGAACCAAGGGAAATGCCACCTGAAAGGAACTGTGATCACATGATCAACCTAACACCTGGGGCGCAACCTTTCAATCTTAGACCCTACAGGTATTCCTTTGATCAAAAAAATGCCATTGAGTCTATCATTAATGATATGCTCAAGGCAACCACTGTGATACCTAGTCAGTCCGCATTTGCTTCCCCAGCCTTGTTGGTCAAGACAAAGGATTCAACCTGGAGGTTGTGTATTGACTATAGAAGGTTAAATAGCTTAACAATAAAAAACAAGTACCATATTCCCATGATTGATGATCTGCTGGATGAATTATTTGGAGCTAATGACTTTTCTAAAATAGATTTAAGAGTCAGATATCATCAAGTAAGAATGAAGAAAGGTGAGGAGTATAAAACTGCTTTTAGAACACACCATGGCCTTTGGGAATTGAGGGTTATGCCCTTTGGGCTAACCAATGCCCCTGCTACCTTCCAATCCCTCATGAATGATGTCCTTAAAGATCAATTGAGGAAGTTTATACTAGTATTTTTTGATGATATACTCATCTACAGCAAGAACATAGAAAACCATATCAATCACTTAAGAGTGGTGCTGAAATTATTGCACATAAACAAGTTGTTGGCTAAACATAGTAAGTGTGAGTTTGGGCAATCACAAGTTGAATACTTGGGCTACATTATCACTGGTAAGGGTGTGAGCACTGATCAATCTAAAGTGTCTGCTATGATTGAATGGCCACAGCCTAAAATAGTGAAGGAACTAAGGGACTTCCTAGGCTTGACAGGATATTACAGGAAATTTGTGCAAGGTTATGCACAGTTGAGTAAGCCCCTGACCAATCTCCTTAAGAAAGGATAGTTTCAATTGAACTGTGAAGCTGACAAAGCTTTTGACCAGCTAAAAATTGCCATGACTTGTGCCCCAGTGCTAGCACTTCCTGATTTCTCTATGACTTTTGTGTTGGAAGTTGATGCCTGCAACACTGGTGTTGGGGTTGTGCTGATGCAAGATAAGATACCAATAGCTTTCATGAGTCAAGCTCTGAATAAGAAGCATCAGGGAATGTCTACATATGAGAAAGAGTTGATTGCCCTCCTTCAGGCAGTTGACAAATGGAGACATTACCTCCACCCTCACCATTTCATAATCAAAACTGACCACTTTAGTTTGAAGTTTCTACAGGACCAAAAGATCACTACCTCATTGCAGCATAAAGGTTTAACCAAACTGATGGGGTTAATCTTTGAAATACAATACAAGAAGGGAGTAGAGAACCTGGTAGCTGATGCATTATCCAGGAAGTTAGATACTCAAGCTTAAGGTAGCACTACACAGTGTATGTTGATCACTCAGCTACGACCTAAGTGGATTGAAGAAATTATGGCAAGCTATGAAGGTGATCAAGAGGTACTGCAGGCCATGACTATCTTAAGCAGCAATCCTGACCCTAGCATGAACCTATCATTGCAGCAAGGGGTACTGAGGTATAAGGGAAAATCTTGGATAGGTCAAAAGGGTAATCTGAGGCATCAGCTAGTGACAACAGTCCATAACTCTGGACTTGGAGGTCATTCAGGAGTATGGTCTACATATCAGAGGCTTAAGGCAGTTTTTTACTGGCCTA
>QJPP01002781.1:0-22674 GCA_003996215.1 Jaltomata sinuosa | reverse complement strand
TTTCCTAAGGATCAGCCCAAAGGCCCTCCTAAGCGGGAGACTGGCTTTGGGATAGACCTTCTTCCAGATATGCAACCCATATTTATTCCTTCTTACAAAATGGTTCTAGCAGAGCTTAAAGAATTGAAAGATCATCTAAAAGACCTCTTGTATAAAGGTTTCATAAACCTAGAATTTCCCCATAGGGTGCTTCAGTTCTTTTCGTGTGAAAGAAATATGGTTCTCTCACAATGTGTATTGACTACCATCAGTTGAACAAGGTCACAATCAAGAATAACTATCTTATCCTTAGGATTTATGATATGTTAGACAATCTTCAGGGTACCAATTACTTCTCCAAGATTGACTCAGGTCTGATTATCATCAACTTAGAGTTAGAGAATATGACATTCCGAAGACATATGTCAAAACTCGGTATGGTCACTATGAATTTATGGTTGTCTTTTGAACTAACAAATGCTCCTGTAGCTTTTATGGACTTGATGAATAAGGTATCCAAATAGTACTTGGATATGTTCATCATTGTATTTGTAGATGGTATTCTTGTCTACTCGCGGAGCAAGGAAGAGCATACAAACCATTTGAGGGTTGTGCTGCAAACTTTCAAGGATCGCCAGTTATTTGCTAAGTTTAGCAAGTGTGAGTTTTAGTTGAAGTCAGTTGCATTTCTGGGTCATGTGGTGTCCACTGAGGGAGTTTGGGTAGATTTGCAGAAAATAGAGGCAGCAAAGAACTGTCCTAGGCCCGCTTCTCCATCATAAATTAGAATCTTTTAGGGCTTGGCTGAGTACTACAAGAGGTTTGTCTAGGAGATCTCTTCTAGTGCAGCCCCTTTGACTAGATTAACGCAAAAAAATAAAGTTTCAATGGTCTAATGATTGTGAAAAGAATTTTTAGGAATTGAGACTAGATTGACCACAACTCCAGTTTTGACCTTGCCAGATGGCTTTGTGGATTACTGTAATGCATCTAGAGTTGGCCTTGGTTGTGTTTTGATATAGTAAGGTAGAGTCATTACTTATGCTTTCAGACAGCTTAAAGTTCATGAGAAGAACTACTCGACTCACGACCTTGAGTTAACAACAGTGGTTTTTGCCCTGAAGATTTGGAGACACTATTTGTATGGTGTTGTAATGACCTATTTCATTGATACTGAAAATATATGCGGTAAAGGATTACGAATTTCATTCATCATAGGTGTTAGGATCAATTCCTCGGTATATGAGTGCATTAGTTATGATTTAAGGTCATACAATGCTCCTAGCACAAAGTTAAGTTGAAAGTGTCCTTATCGATTTAGTTTCGGGCTAAGTTTAAACTAAGGTCAAATACAAACGATCACTTCTCCTAGAATATAAGGAGTTATAGGGACAAATACCCACCAAATTAATGAACTCTGAGTCTTCTTTCCAATGACACCGACCATTTGTTAATCTGCTTTTCGAGTAAAAAGTTATGACCATTTCACTTAACACTGTTCGTGCTGAAAAGCTGAGGCCACCATAGCGGGTTTAGGTTGCTATAGAGGGACAACAAGAATTTATAAGATTATTTTGATAGGTTTCAGTCCATAAACTCCAAAATTTCATTCTAATTTCCAAAGAAGCGATTTGCTCATGGTTGGGGTGGAAATCCTTCATTGAGGTAAGAGTTTTACTCCCTTTTAACATCGATTAATCTGTTCTTCTTCTAAAATCATTAGAATGGGGAAATTATGGTGAAATTCTTGTTGTTTAGAACCCTAGATTCATGAAATTATGGAAAAAACCTATAGGTATGAGTATTTTCACCTAGAACTAATTTTAGATTATAAATTAACTCTTCCTAATATGAAATTATGGTTCAAAAACATTAATTTTGATAGTTGGGGATCTTGAGTTCAGTTAAGGTGGGACCTTTAGCTTCAAAACATTATTAATGGTGTTGGGTTGAGTTTGATAGAACTTTGATGATTAATTAACCCTTGGGTAATCTTGTAGATCGTAAATAAAGGTAAAACTAGTGGGTTTGAATTCCCAAAGTATTTGTTTGAAGAGTGGTTTATTAGTTACTCTTATAATTATTATTATTATTATTTGATGATTTAGCCTTCGAAAATGTGAAGAAGGAGGAAGATCATCAGTGGCATAGCTTACTTGTTGCAGCAGCTTGGCACCCAGGTAGGTTATGGTTTATGAGTAGTAGACTGTGGTTAGAAATTGTAGTCATAATATAGATTTAATGGGAGAAATCATGATTAGACCTGCAGGCACGGAGTTTGGATGGATAAAATATGTGATTAATGTAATAAGGACCTAACTATGTGTTGATATATTAATATTGAATCCTCGATGGGTATTTTGTGTTTGTATGACTCTATGGTGAATTATAATGTAAATTATGTGATTATAGATGATAAGGAGATTGTGTGAGCTTACAATATAGTGATTCAACCTAATTACCATAAAAAGGGTGGAAGTTGGTATTATGTTTGTTTGGGATATAGGATAATCTTGCTTAAGGTTAGAGATGAGAACTAATTATGGTTTAAGGAGGCGGTCACATAATTTATGAGTCTAAGTTCAAGTTAGGCTAAGGGATAGAAAGTAAAAGGTATAAATGTGTATGACTTCAACTAGAATGTAAGTTGAATGGAGTTGAATGATTGTCTAATGGAGTAGAGGCTTGAACCTAGTAATGACTTGAATGTAAAGGTTGCTAGATAATAGCAGAATTCTTGGTCTCGGTATAAATAAAGGAGGATAGGATTAGTGAATAAATTTATGCACATGAAACTAAAGCTCAGACTCCATTGGTTGAATGTGCACTTCTAGAATGAATACTTGAAATTGATGACTATGAATTAATGTGATTAATTGAATAAGTTGGGGGTTAGTCTTCGAAGAGGTCATCAAGGCTAGAATAATGAATCACATCTGTTTGTGGTAGGTGATGGTTACTTGTAACCCAATTTGCATTATGTGTGCATAATAATTATCTCATTAGTATTACTTGCACAATAAGTGTTCAGGAAAAAAGAGAATGAATGTTAAATAATATCTTAAGTGTTAATCACATGCAATGAACATGTTTTAAAATGTTTGTTGGTTGTACAAGTGTTGTATGCTATCATTGTGATTGTGATTGTTGTGATATCTATGATTCATTGGTTGGCTTGGTTACCACGCTTGGTATAGTACTATTATTCATTGGTTGGCTCGGGTACCACGCCTGGTATAGGTTTATTCATTAGTTGGTTCGGGTACCACGCCTGGTATAGAATATATGATACATTGGTTGGCTCGGGTACCACGGCTAGTATAGTTTCTATGATTCATCAATTGGCTCAGGTACCACGCCTAGTACAGTATTTATGATACATTGGATGGCTCAGGTACTAATTTTGGTACAGTTTTTATGATTCATTGATTAGCTCGAGTACCACGCCTGGTACAGTATTTATGATAACAGTTATTGCTGTTATTTATATTGGTTCCATGAGTGGACTGGTTATATTATGGCTATTATTTTAGGATCCTTGTGTTTTCTGGTTACTTGATATATATTTGGTATCCTTGTGTAGTCTAGTTACTTGACTTATATTGGAGATCCTTGAGTGACCTGGGCTAGGGATGTAGAAGAATGGCATGTATATTATATTATTGTCTATTTACTCACGGATTTGATATAAGGTACTATCTCCATCCCAATTTATGTGGTATCATTTGACTTGGCATGATGTTTAAGAAAAAAGGGAAACTTTTAAAATTTATGGTCTAAAATAATCCTTAAAAAATTGTGTGATTGTAAATCATTTCATTAAGGGTAAAAAAGAAATTCTAAAGTTAAATTATTTCTAATTATAGTAAGGTGACATTCTTTTTAGGATGGACTAAAAAGGAAAGGGTGCCACATAAAATGGGACGGAGGGAGTATAAGTTATCATTGTAGAGTCATAGTTGTTGACTTGGTTAATGATTGGTAGTCAGGGTCTTAACTTGGTTTATTGTCAATATTGATTGTATTTGACTGAATTTCCTGTTGATGGTTGACGAGGATAAGGATAGAAATACTCATAGGTAATATGAGGGATAAGGATAGCATAAGTAGATGAAAGTGATATGGATTAAAATTATTATATAAGTTGTCATGCTTTATTTTTGTGATTTCTATATTGTATTTACGTGATACAATTGTTTGTACTGATACTACTCTTGCTATACCTTTTGGGTATAGTCTGGTTGCAGGATCAGTTGATGTTTCTTAGGTGATGAGGATGGCAATCTTCAGTAGCTTGTACTCATCTCTTGCTATGGTGGGAGATGTGTCTTATTTCTTGTCCACTTCTCTTAGTAGCTCTTGTACTTGTTTAGACAGTTTCTAGGGAAGGATTTTCATTGTATTTAAAGATCTGAGACTGGTTTTATTTTTATCAAGGTAAATTTTATCTTTTCTTATTAACTTCCGCGTACTTGTTTTAATCGGGTGGTAAGGGTTTTCCTACCTAGGTGATTTAGAGTAGGTGCCTGCACGATCTGATAGTTGGGTCATGAGAATTTGGTATTAGAGCCTAGGTTACTGGTCTCCCAGTATAAGAGAAAATATTGAGTAGAGTCTTGTGGATTGGTGTGTTGACATCCATATCTAATCTTTGGGAAGCTATGAGGCATTCTAGGAAATTGTTCCACTTCCTTCTTTCTTTTTATGCAGTCTATTGCTTGCTTGTATGAGTTGAGTCCACTTGGTATCTCTCGATTCTAATTAGTATCTCAACGAGGTAAATAGATATCGTTGACTCCGGCTAAAATGACACAATCAAGGGAAGTTAGAACTGGAAAGGTTCTAATTGGTATCTGACCATAGAGGTTATGTAAATGCATGGATGACCATCTAACGGTTATCCATGAGGTGAATAAGGATAATAAAAAGGGCCTGCTCGGTGATGAAACTTTAGAATGGTGCTTATATGTACTTGTATTGCTTGAATGACTGTGAATCTGTGAAATGTGATTGTGTGAATTACTATGGAATTTGTGGCCAGGGAAAGGTCATAACTTGATTATGTGTTAATGGTTAAGGAATAAATTGCTATGTGGTTTAATCGAAAACTATGTGCTAAATGTTATGCATGGACTTATCATTGATAAAAATGATAAGGGGATAAAAATAGCTTATAACTGTGGGAAACTTCGATTTCAGGACAGTCGGATTTTGGTTAAGAACCATAGGAAAAAGGGCTATTATTGCATAATAACAGGATTTTTGTTATGAAAAGTTTCTTGGTGTGATTCATAACTGTTTTTGAATAATGTGATGCTAAGTTCTTATATATGCCTTGTTGGGTTTGGTCTTGGGATTATGTTAAACGCCATCATGTGATTTCATGTGTAAATGTTGTAACCAGGGAAGGGATGAAATGTTGTTTGTTTAAGGTAGCTTATATTTTTTAGCATCCGACTCTCATTGACTTGAGTAGTTAAGGTATGTTGGGTCGGTAATTTTACTAGTTGTAAGCTTGTTGTTCATAAATGATTGATTGTTGAGGGCCGAATAGACTAAGGTGAGTTATGAGGAAGAATTTATGTGTTAATAAAACTCATAGTGGTGTGTTGGTTGATAGTTATACTTTAGATAGTCTATTCTTATGCATTGATCATGGAGGTATGAAAAAGAGTCTTAAAGTAGGTGTTCTGAGGGGAAAACACGGTGTAGTGTTTGGTGATGTTGTGTTCGTCATAGCTTCATTTAGGGGGTAATCGCCCGGGTAGAGTTTTTTCCTAGGATGGGAGTTGATAAAATATCAGGCTAGGGTGGGTTCCAATAAAAATTGAGTGTTGTGTGGTGTAGAGATATTTGGTGTCTCGAGGTATAGTGCTTGATAAAATTAAGGTGATACCATTATATAAGAGGGGCATAGTATCTCATAGAAACTTTTGAAATGGAGTTCGGGTTAGTAGAACTCTGGATATAGCATTTAATGTAAATGGGTTAGTTTGGAATGTCAAAATCTGAGATTGTATTGTAAATTGGCCAAAATTAGGACTGCCCGGAGTCACTGCCTCATCTATGTCTCTATAGCAGGAGGCAGGATGCTACCACAGTGCCTCTATAGTGGGAATTTCTCCGCTATAGCAAGGCTGCTATAGTGGGAATGAGTCGTTATAGCAGGCCCGATGTAATAAAATTTTAGTTTTCTCTGAGTTTATATGTTATCTCATTATGAACTCAAAGTTTTTTTCTTAGACCATTATGAGAGGAATAACTAATTTGTGCATGATGGTTGGGCTCTGCATCTTCTTATATGGAAAGCCTCGATAGAAATGCCGGGTATAAATATGGTTTACTTGATGTACAAATTGGTTCGTTGAGTTAAACTGGGCTTAATTGTTTACTTGATGTATATGTTGGTTCCTTGAGTTGAACCGGCTTAATTGTTTACTTAATGTACATGTTGGTTCCTTGTGTTAAACCGGGCTAAATTGTTTACTTGATATACTTGTTGGTTCCTTGAGTTGAACTGGGTTTAATTGTTTACTTGATGTACATGTTGAATCCTAGAGTTGAACCGGGCTTAATTGTTTACTTGATGTAGATATTGGTTCCTTGATTTGTACCGAGCTTAATTGTTTACTTGATACACATGTTGGTTCCTTGAGTTGAACCGGGATTATCTGTTTACTTGATATTCATACATATTGGTTCCTTGAGTGAACCGGGCTGGTCAGTTTAATTCGTATTCATATATGTTGGTTCCTTGTGTGAACCGGTTTTAGTTGGTTCTTCATATTCACATATGTTAGTTCCTTGTGTGAACTGAGCTTGACTGTTCATCTGATTATGTGTTCAATTTCTAAGGGATTTTCTCAAGTGAAAGAAGGGGAAAATGGGTGAAACCCATTTCTCACCCCGGTAATTTGTTGGCTTCTGCCATAGCGACCGGCAGACCGCTATAGCAGGACCCAGTCCTTCGTAGCACAAAAAATTAGTTGTCTGTTATATATGAAATCTTTTCATTTTGGTATATAATAAGGCCCCAAATTTCTTGGGTGCTCGGGGAAAGATTTCTCTAATAAGACTAGTACCGTTCTTTCCATAATGGTGATCATTTGGAGATGAATGATGAGTAAATTGGTATCTGTTATAACAACCTATTTTGTCATTACTGAAAATATCTACGGTAAAGGTATACAAATCTCATTCGTCATAGGTGTTAGGATCAATTCCTTGGTATGTGAGTGCATTAGTTATGATTTAAGGTCATACAATGCCCCTAGCACAAAGTTAAGTTGAAAGTATCCTTAACGATTTAGTTCCGGGCTATGTTTAAACTAAGGTCAACTTCAAATGAGCACTTCTCCTAGAATATAAGGATATATGGGGCTCAATGCCCACTAAATTAAAGATCTCTAAGATTTATTTCCAACGCCACTGACCGTTTGTTAGTCCACTTCGAGTAAAAAGTTATGACCATTTTACTGAAGACTGTCTGTGCTGAAAAGTTAAGGTTGCCTTAGCGGGTTTAGGTCGCTACAGTGGGGCCGCTATAGTGGGAATTTTATCTCTATCACGAGACAACAACAGTTTATAAGCTTATTTTGATAAGTTTCGGTCCATAAACTCCAAAATTTCATTCCTAAGCTCTACAGAGGCAATTTGCTCATGGTTGGGGTGGAAATCCTTTGTTGAGGTAAGATTTTTACTCCCTTTTAACATCAATTAATCCTTCTTCTAGAATAATTAGAATGGGGAAGTTATGGTGAAATTCTTGTGGTTTAGAACCTTAGGTTCATGAAATTGTGGGGAAAACCTATAGGTATGAGTATTTTCACCTAGAACTAATTTTAGATTATAAATTAACTCTTCCTAGTATGAAATTGTGGTTCAAAAGCATGAACTTTGATAGTTGGGGATCTTGAGTTTAATAAAGGTGGGACCTTTAGCTTCAAAACTCCATTAATGGAGTTGGGTTGAGTTTGATAGAACTTTGATGATTAATTGACCCTTGAGTAATCTTGTAGATTGTAAATAAAGGTAGAACTAGTGGGTTTGAATTTTCAAAGTATTTGTTTGAAGAGTAGTTTATTAATTACAGTTATAATCATTGTTATTAGATGATTTAGCCTTCGAAAATGTGAAGAAGAGGGAAGACCATCAGTGGCATAGCTTACTTGTTGCAGCATCTTAGCGCCCAGGTAGGTTATGATATATGAGTAGTAGACAATGGTTAGAAATTATATTCATAATATATATTTGACAGGAGAAATCATGATTAGTCCTGCGGGCACAGAGTCAGATGGATAAAACATGTGATTAATGTAATAAGTACCTAACTATGTGTTAATATGTTAATATTGAATCCTCGATGGGTATTTTGTGTTTGTATGACTCTATGATGGATTATAATGTGAATTATGTGATTATAGATGATAAGGAGATTGTGTGAGCTTATAATCTAGTGATTCAACCTAATTACCATAAAAACGGTGAACTTGGTATTATGTATGTTTGGGATACGGGATAATCTTGCATAAGGTTACTGATGAGAACTGATTATGGTATGAGGAGGAGGTCACATAATTTATGAGCCTAAGGTCAAGTTAGGCTAAGGGTTAGGTGTTTGACTTCAACTAGATTGTAAGTTGAATAAAGTTGAATGATTGGATAATAGAGTAGAGGCTTGAACCTAGTAATGACTTGAATGTAAAGGTTGCTAGATAATAGCGGAATTCTCGGTCTCGGTACAAATAAAGAAAGATGAGATTAGTGAATGAATTTATACACGTGGAACTAGAGCTCAGACTCCATTGGGTTGAATGTGCACTCCTAAAAGGAATACTTGAAATTGATGAATATGAATTAATGTCCTTAATTAAATAAGCGAGGAGTTAGTCTTCGGACAGGTCATCAAGGCTAGATCAATGAATCATATTTGTTTGTGGTAAGTAATGGTTACTTGTAACCCAATTGTGGTAGTCTGGTTGCAGGATCAGTTGATGTTTCTTAGGTGACGAGGATGGAAATCTCCAGCAGCTTCTACTCATCTCTTCCTATGGTGGGAGTTGTATCTTGTTTCTTATCCACTTCACTTAGTAGCTCTTGTACCTATTTAGACTAGTTCCTAGAGAAGGGTTTTCATTGTATTTAAAGATCTGAGACTGGTTTTATTTTTATCAAGGAAAATTTAATGTTTTCTTATTGACTTTCATGTACTTGTTTTAATCGGGTGGTAAGGGTTCTCCTACCTAGGTGATTTAAAGTAGGTGCCCATATGATCCAGTAATTGGGTCATGACAGGTGTCCACGTGGATGTGTTTACCGATCATAAGAGCCTCCAATATATGTTCACTCAGAATGAGTTAAATCTTTGACTGAGAAGGTGGCTTGAGCTTCTTAAGGATTAAGACATGAGTGTGCTTTACCATTCGAGTAAGGCCAATGTGGTAATTTATGCTCTTAGCAGGTTGTCCGTGGGTAGTATGACTCATGTTGAAGGAGAAAATAAGGAGTTGACTAAGGATTTTCATAGGCTTGATCATCTAAGGGTTCGCCTTACATATTAAGTTGATGGTTGTATTATAGTTCAGAATGGGTCAGAGTTTTCTTTGGTAGTTAAGGTGAAGGAGAAACGGGATAGTGATCCTATCTTGCATCAATTGAAGGGTGTTTTCCACCAGCAAAGAGTAGAGGTTTTCTCCCGAGGGGGAGATAGTGTGATTCGTTATCAGGGTCGATTATGTGTTCCATATATAGATGGGTTGAGGTAACAAATATTGGCAGAGGCTCACAGCTCTAGATACGCTATCCATTCAGGTGCCACCAAGATGTATCGTGACCTACGGAAAGTCTCTTGGTGGAATAGCATAAAGAAATACATTGCAGATTCCATGGCTAAGTGTCCAAACTGCCAGCAGGTGAAAGTGGAAAATCAAAGACCGATAGGTATGACTCAAGATATTGACATTCCTATTTTGAAGTGGGAAGTGATCAATATGGACTTCGTTATACGTTTACCTCACCGACAGCATGATTCTATTTGGGTGATAGTAGACAGAATGACTAAATTAGCCCACTTCCTACCTGTTAAGACTACTGATTCAGAAGAGGACTATGCCAGACTCTATAACCATGAGTTAGTTAGATTGCAGGGGGTTCCCTTGTCTATCATATCTAATAGGGGCACTCAGTTTACATCTCAATTCTGGAGGTCTTTCCAAAAAGGTCTTGGTACTCGATTAAATCTCAGCACAACATTTTATCTGCAGATAGATGGCCAAGTAGAGCGTATCATCCAGACTTTAGAGGATATGTTGAGGGCTCGTGTGATCGATTTCAAAGGTAATTGGAATAATCACTTACCTCATAAAGAATTTGCCTACAATAACAGCTTTCTAGTATCCAGATGGCTCTGTATGAGGCACTTTATGTACGGAGATATAAATCTCCTATTGGCTTGTTTGAGGTAGGTGAAGCTACATTAATAGAGCCAGATTTAGTTCATGAGACTATAGAAAAGGTTCATTCATTAGAGAGAGGTTGAGGCTACTCAAAGTCATCAAAAATCTTATGCGAATATGAGAAAAAGGGATTTTGTCACGCCTCGAGATCAGGCCCTGGACGTAACAGGCAACCCAGACTAATAAAGGTCCAAGAAGACCCCTTAGCATAACATCATGAGCATATTCAATAAACATTTATGGAAGAAAGACTCATTTGAGAAAACCATTTAAAAATATAATTTTAGAGTTTACCAAGTGTTGGGAACAAAACATTCAAAATAACATCTACATAGGTCTACGAAGCCTCTAACATAAGAATGAACATCTATGCCAGAACATGATCCTGACAATACCATGAAACAAAATACTATAACTGTCATAAAGGTGCCTTCTGAAAGATGGAGAGCTCACCAAAAGCTGGACCTGTCTGAGCGAATCTAACGATGTGTAGTACCACGAGAAGGTGTCTCAGAACCTACATCATAAAATGATGTAGCCTCCCGAAGATGGTCAGTACGTGTAATATAGCGGTACACAGAACAACCAAAATAGATACAATATACATTATCTGAAAATTAGGCATTTAAAATACTTACAACACAATAACGATAAAATATCCGTAGAAAATTTCATTATGAGAAAACAATAAACTTTTTATCTGTTACTTTTAAACTAGATGGTATCACCGACTTCTATTTAACACTACGGGCTATATAGGTCTGATCAATGCTTAACCGGCTAAGCCCCACCCATGTTTGCCACATGAGTCGAGATTTCAATATAATATGGACAGCACAATCATCCTTGTAGAGGAAAAGGTAAAGTCGTCCAAAGTTAAGATCGAATCATCCCTATATCAGCAAAACACAGGTTTCGGGTGCTGAGATATTTAGTCTCACACCTTCTCGGGTAACAATCTAATTCTCTTAGAGCCCAAATTATTACCATTTTCAATATCTTTAAAAATATCCTTCAATAATACAATTCTGTTAAGGGCATAATCTGTTATTGGTATCGTCATACCAAGACTTGCAAGTCATTCATTTCATCAATAGAGAACCCATAAGGTCTGTCAACAATTCATTATGCCCATTTCATAGGATTCATATAAGAAAATAATAATCTTTGTCTCAATTCAATCCATTCTTAAAGACCGTTAAAATAGCAATACTTTTCGGAACAATAAACCATTAAAAGTCTTTTGGATATTTGTAAGAACAAGTAAAAATCATTCAAATCCCCTTTCCAGTACAATTCAGTGTATATATACAAAACCAATTTCAAGTAAAAAGTAGGAAAATCACAATTTTATGAGTTTTAAGCAAACTAGTAGGACTATACTTGCAACCCTAAGTTCATATTCACAATAATATAAATGTTTACCAAAGGGTTTGAAAACCATAACATTTATAAGATACTTTATAAAGGGATCATTCTACGTACCTTTTGATGGAGAGAAATTCATGAAACGCTTGAGTTTGACCATAGGAACCTTGAACCCTAGGTGTTCTTGCTTCTTGACTTGGAGAGAATGAGAGAAGAGGAAAGTAGCGTATGAAAATTCTGATGGGGAGAAGGGTTTTTAATCAATTGAGGGTAAGGAAAAAGTTGGAGGGATGAAATTGCCCTTCAAGGGACTTTACAGGCCTAAAAACGCACTAAGAGGAGGGCTGCAGGGATCACACGCTAAGGAGGATGCTTTGTGTGCCCAGCAGCGTGCACTGCCTTGCCTGTGCGCGCAGACGCACGCGCTCGCGCACACTTTTGGCCTCGCTTCACTGTCTCATCTTTTACAAAATTGCCTTGGGACGCTAGCTTACTTTCATTGCAAGCCCATAGACCAGCACCACTCAACACTTTAAAAAAATCAAGAGATGCGAGATGTAACAGAAAGTTTGGGGTGTTACAGACTTAGAGTTTGCAGTTGATAATTGGGTGTTTCTGAAGGTTTCACGTATGAAAGAAGTGATGAGATTTGGTAAGAAGGGTAATCTTAGTCCCTGATATGTAGGTCCCTACATGATTATGAAAAGAGTTAGCAATGTGGCTTACGAGTTAGAGTTGCCCACAGAGTTAGCATCGGTGCACCCAGTGTTTTATGTGTCCTTGTGAAGAAATGCATTGGTGATTTAGCCTCAGTTGTGCCATTAGAGAGTGTGGGCGTGCATGATGGTCTCTCTAATGAAGAGGTCCTAATTGAGATTCTTGACCATCAGGTTTATAAGTTGAGGAATAAGGAAGTCGCTTCGGTAAAAGTCCTTTGGAGAAACCAGTTAGTCGAGGGAGCTACTTGGGAAGTAGAAGAAAATATGATGACTAATTACCCTCACCTCTTTCCTTCCAATTCAATATCAGCTTGAGGCAACAGTTTCCTCTTCAGTAGTCTTATCGATTTCATGTCACATTCATTTGTTCTTATGCTGTCACTATCCAGACATGTCTCATGAATCTATCTCAATTTATATTTCGGTCAGAAATTAGTTATCATATAAATACTTCAGCTCTTAGAACTTAGTTGGTGGGATTGCAGCCCTTACCCTACCATCTCAGCCTAGTTAGTCTTTATTCGAGGATGAATAGTCCCAATAGGAAGATATTGTAAGAAGATATTGTAACACCTCAAAAATTCTAATCTAAGACCCGAACTATTTTCATACGGGTCATGATCAATTCCCTAGTGTGGTGAGTGCTTTGGATTCAAACCATGGTCATAAGAAACTTCTAGCATCAAGTTATGTTGAAAGTATCTCTACCAATTAAGTTCTCATATAATATTCTACTAGAGTCAAGTTCAAACAATCATTTCTCCTAGAATATGAAGCGTTAGGTGACCTAATACCCATGAAATTAAAGACCTTTGAGTCTTCTTTCCAACGCTACTGACCGAGCATTAATCTGAGTCCGAAGTAAAAATTTATAAGCATTTTGTGAAAAAGTGTTCGTCTACAAAAATAACAGACAGGGTCCACGAGAGGGTTCCATGGGCCGTGGAACAGACCACGATCCATGGACTCTACTCGTGGAACTTAATCCTGGAATGTCCATAATCCTTACAAATCAACCTGAGGGTCCACGAGAGGGTTCCACATGCCATGGAATAGTCCACGAGCCATGGAACCCTTCGTGAAACTCAGTCCAGCAACCCAAAATATTTTCTGAGAACCACGAACAGATTCCACGACTCATGGATCAGTCCATGAGTCGTGGAACACCATCCGCGAGCCCCGTGCCAGAAAATTCTGCAACTTTTCATATTGTCCAACAGGGGTATTTTATTCTTTTTCTACCCTTTTAACCCCTAAACTACATCATTTTAAGTCTCTAAGAGGGGGTTTTATTAGATTAAGTCGACCCTTTCCCCCTCATTCCCACTATTCAACTCCAGAAAGAAAAAAGAGCATTCTCTCATACTTCAGGCCTGGGATTTCTTCTTCAGTCCCAATCTCTAAGTTCTAGTTCAAAGTTCTTCAGGATTCAAGTATATGGGTTTTAGTAAGGGTTTCCTTCCACCCTTGTGCCCAAAATCTCAAGCTTTTACTTGGTTTCATGATCTTATAGATTTAAGGTCCATACCCAATGTCACGACCCAACTACCACGCCGTGTGGGCACCTACTCTAATCCACCTAGATAGGATAACCCTTACCACCCGATCCAACAGGCAATACGTAAAACGAAGTAAAACGAAGTAAAACTAAGAAATAAACCTTTTTGATACAAGAAAATCATTTACACCATTTAAGTAATAAACCAATTACAATTTTGAAAACAGCCCTCCCTAGAACCTAGTCTAAGCCGGTACAAGATCTACTACAAGAGTAATACAATTCAAATGAAAAGGACACAACTCCACCATAGGAACAAAAAGTAGGAGCTGCTGGAGATTGCCATCATCGTGTACCCATGAAACATCACCAATCCTGCAACCAGACTATACCCAAAAAGGTATAGCAAGAGTAGAATCAGTACAAACACACGTACTGGTAGGCATCATCGGTCGACCCGAATCCACTCCTACCATCATATTAGAAATCAAGGATAATATATAAGTTAAATACTTCAACCAGTCAACATCCACCATTATCAAATCCCATTTCGGAAAACCAAACCTTCCTGACCCTTTTGCTGACAACCCCCCCACTCTAACCTTACTCCCCGCCTACGACTTCTCAAGTCACACATACCACCTAGACTTCCCAAGTCTTAAGTCCAGACCCGTATTATCATTACTTTACCCAATCCAATCACTATGACTCACCAACCTAGAGTAAACCCCACTACTTAGTGACATAGACCATAACCGTCGTACTGCCACCTACTAGTACAAACCATCCCAATGACCCCCAGGTCCATACTCAACAAGTAACCACAGTCAACATTACAACCAGACCACAGTATCCTCCTTAGCTTATCAACCGCACATAACCAGTCTAACGGACATTGATAATTCTTAGGAACAACAAACATATATCCTTTTTACATAACCTGGACTAACAAGGATCCTTAGGACATCATCTATGCCAATAACATGCGACTCCAATTTGCAGAAGAACCACCTTGTCACTTAAGCACACTAATTTGTCCTTCAAGGACCAACTATACGCCAAATCATAATAACTCTCGGCCCTCTCAGGAACCCAACATGTAAGGAACAATAATCGTAGGTATATCCAGTTCACTCAAGGAACCAATATGTAATGAAATGACAAGTAAAACTGTAACACTATAATTCCAGACTCTCAGTATTCCTTCTAAACTTATCAATCACATGGAATAGGTTCCACAACCAACTTAAACAATGAACAAGTAACAATAGCATATACCCTTTTTTTATCTTTCCTGGACCGACTAAGGATCCCTACACCAACATATAGTGTTAACATACAATGCCCGGTCTACCCCAGGACCATCCCCCACTTTTAAGTGCAATAACCCGATCTCTCAAGGACCAATATAATCAATCACAAGTCAAGAATACAACCCGGTCCACTCATGGAACCATCATCAGAATATAATAATTCAACAAATTAAACTCATACTAGGCATGGTACCCGAGCCAACCAATATAGAACTTGTACCATGCGTGGTACCCAAGCCAACTGTTAGTATTCCTCTACCAGGCATGGTACCTGAGCCAGCCGTTAGTATTCCTATACTAGGCATGGTACCCAAGTCAACCGTTAGTATTCTCGTACCAGGCATGGTACCCGAGCCAACTATTAGTATTCTCGTACCAGGCGTGGTACCCCAGCTAACCATTAGTATTTCGGTACCAAGCGTGGTACCCAAGCCAATCGAATGTCCCACCAAATCCAATCCATTACAACCAATGAACAAAACACACTTGTAAACCAACAAGCAAACAACAAGTTCATTTCACAAGACTGATAACTGGATAACTAGACATCCATCATTCATTCCCTAAGCATGCAACTCATATAATACTAAGCAAAGCTACATGAACACATAATGCATATTGGAAATGAGTAACCATCATCTACCTTCATTCTGGGTAGATAAACTCAACCTTGAACCCCGTCTGAAGACTAACCCCAGTTCACCCCTTAACGCATACTAGTAGATACACCCATTCATGACCCTTCTCCTAGGACCGAATTACAACATGGGGAAGAACTCCCCTAACCCTGGTAATTCAACCATTTATGACATTCTACTTCCTTTATAACAAACATTTCAAAGAATTCCCTCTTTAACCTGTCATTAATTTCCCAAGTTTTCCCTGGTTCCCCGAACCTTCCCGACACTCTGGACCTTGGATTTTATCATCATACAACACACAATGAATAATGATAATCCGAAATATTACCATACATTATCACAACCCAACCATTTTTAGTTCAACCAATTCAACCACAACAAATCCTCTAGACTCCGTGCTCGAAGGCCTAAGCATGAATTCTCCTTTTTCAGTCTATACAATAAGTATGAAATAAAAATAGGTCAATCTACTCATGAAGAAAACCTAGCCTACCTGGACGCCAAGCAGTTGCAAAGTGCCATTTCTGGCTCCGTGAAGGCATTTCCTGATGGATGATGTCATGCCCCAAGCCTACACCCTAGACGTGACATGGTGCTTAGAGTCACAAGTGACCCTAAGCTAACCCATGGTCTGGCATACTGCTGAGATAAAGACTGAAAGTAAATGCGGAAGCTGAAATATGCTGAGCTCTTTTGAAAATATTATAACAAAATGAACTATTATAAACTGATATACAATAGCATTTGAAAACTGATACAACTGAGTGACTGACTGTCTGACAGTCTATGAAGCCTCTACTAACACTGAACTCCAGTTAGTTGGGACATGACCCCCAACTATCTTTAATCAATGTATAAACAACTGAAATAACTTCTATAGCCACTAACTGACTGGAGTTCCTGAAAAAAAGAACTCAATCTCTGCTGTCTGGAAGCTGTGATCCATCTGACCATGATCCTGGTAGCTAGCACTGGAATCTACATCATAAAACAATGCAGCACAAGGAAGGTATGCGGTCAGTACTTTGAATGTATTAAGCATATGAGATATGCACTTACTATAAATCATGAGAAAATACATATATACTGAAAGCACGGCTGAAAATCTGAACTATGTATAATATCTGAAATGCATACGTCAAAGTTGTAGAACATAAACTCTCTTACTGAAGAGAATGTAAATCATGTTGCTGGACTATAACTGTGAGGTCATGATGTTTAAAGATAAGTAAACTTGTTACTTAGGATTTCATGGACTAAAAGATAAAGTATGTCTGTAAATCATGGACTAGTATAACTGAGCTGAAAGTCATGAGTCATGCTAAGAGTCATGTTTAGAGTAAAATCCTTAGAGGAGTTTCTTCTACTGAGCATGCTGAAAATATTGATATAGTGTATTGAATGCAAGTGGAAAGGTATAAGCTAATGCAATGACCAAGTATATAAACATGCAACTGTATAATATTGAACTGAACTGAATAACTGAATACAAGGTTATGCAATAATGAATAAGGACTGTGGGAGCTACTATTAACCGACATACCCCAAGCTGAGCTAACTATAGGGACAATATGTAACCCTGACTGGGAAGGTGTTCATACCTTGCCAAAGGTACAAACAAATATGACGTGGATCCATTAAACTGATGTCCACAAGTGACAAGGGTGTCAAGCCTAATCTGACGGGTGACCCCTTTAGAACCTACGGTGGCACCGTAGTTCTGAGACTTAGGGATTGCTACTAAAGGTCTCAGCCTAAACTTACGGATGAGCCTTCATCCTTTTGTCTACTCGGTGCTAAGTCTACTCCCAACTGAATATAAAGCTATGAATGCAACTGAAATACTGGATAGCTCAAAGTACTGATATAATCTGAGAATGCAACTACTACTGAGACTTGAGGCATTCAAATCATTTAATTCTGACTGACTGAGTACCTGACTTATAATGCATGAGGATGATTTATATCATGTGATATATCTAAATGTCATACTAATCAGGAAGCTTACTGAGTTCGTAATCATTGATGGAATATCTGTATACCATGCTAATCACAAGCCCTACTAAGTTCATTATCATTGATTGAATATGTTGAAAGTCCATATTTAAAATATATTCTTATAAAACATACTGAAGGTAAACTGAAGCCTGCTAAATCATGCATAGTTCTTTCTTACTAAAATAACTGGACTGAAGTAATTGGGAATCATAATTGCTTGTCTGGAAGCAAAACCCATAGTCAAAATCATCATGAGGAAACTTAAACTTGTTTAGACTGAATGCTGACTAGCTGAACTAGATTCTAAAAAGAGCGTTGAATTTGGAAAAGTTTAAAGACAGCTTGTAGACTGAAAACTGGCTAATTTTATGCTTAAAATTGAATGCTAGAAATCTAGGTTAAATTCTGAAGAAAACTAATTCTCATGAAAATATTACCATTTCAGGCTAGATTTTTGGTTTCTTAAAGTTCTTGTAAAAGGTCTTGCAAGTCATTGAATACATGGAGAAAATCTTCTAAAATAGGCTATAATTCATGTAGAAATCATAAGGACTGAATTCTGTAAAATTTAGCATGATTGGGTAAGAACCCTAGTTTCTAACATCATGAAATTCGAAATAGAAGACTGAGGTTTTGGACATAAGGGTGAACTAAACCCTTACTGAATACCCACAATACCTGGTTGTAGAAGATTCTTGAACTAAACTGAGGTTTGAAGCTTTAGAGAAGAACCCTAGGTCTGAAATTTGGAGAAGAACGCTCTTTTCTTCTTTGAAACAGACTTGAGAGAAAAAGTGAGAAAATCTAATAGTCTGGAGGTATTTTACTTAATAAAATAAGTCTAAAACTATTTATTGTCGGAGCTAAAATAAAAAGAAATGGTCTGAAATACCCCTGAGAAACTAAATTAAAAGCTGCTGAAATTTCTCAAAATATCAAACCACGGATTGGTTGACGGACCGTAGTTCTGAACGACGGACCGTCAACTGACTTGTGGTTCTGTCCCTGAGTTCTGGGGTTCTATGAAGGTGATGCCATGAGTTTACAGGATGGACCATCGTTTGAAACAATGACCCGTGAAGTCACCCGTGGAAATCTGAACCACGGTTCGTCATTCCCGTCCGTAGTCACTGGCAGTGCTGCAGTAAAATACCCCTAATGTTTTACTCCGGACTCGAATTAATGCACGGTCAGTGGCGTTGGAATGAAGACTCAAAAGCCTTTAATTTGGTAGGTAATGGGACACCTAACTCTTCATATTTTAGGAGGTGTGATCATTTGAAGATGATACTAGTTTAGTCTTACATGAAAACTTCTTTGGCTGGGGTGCTTTCAACTTAACTTGCTTATAGGAGTTTTTTATGAATATGATCCGCACCCAAAACACTTACCACACTAGGGAATTGACCATGATACCTATGGAAAGTGATTTAGTATTAGTTTAAAATTTTTGGGGTGTTACAGATGACAGGCCCGAAATCCATTGCTTCACATCTTTTTAGTCGGAATCTCCCCTCTTCGTGGCTCCCAAGACTTGGAGCAGCCTAGGAGGGTTCCTGGAGTAACCCTCGTCTGTTTTAGGGATGAATGGGAGAGAATAAAATTATAAAACCCGTTTTTGAATTTTCTAATCCCGACGCTCCGCTATAGCGGTCCACGCTCCGCAACAACGGTACCAGCATAGTGGAACCTACCGCTATAGCGGTGCTGACCGGTGTTGACTTCCGCTATAGCGGTAATTTATCTGCTATAGCGGAGGTTGCAATAGCACTGTGTCAACTGCTATAGAAGATGACATAGAATAGAACCTTGGAAAATCCCCACAATTGACCTGTTTCATAACACACTTCGAAATCCTGATGTTTCGTACCAACCCTTCCACGTCAACTTTGATATCGGGAGTTCTACTCATCCGAATTCATTTTCGAAAAGTCCCCCAGACTCCTTAAGGTCTTGGCTAACGGAAAAACTAGTTTGACCCAAGATATAAGACCCAATTTGCACCCAAATTTCCCTAGACCTTATCTTACTCAGAATTCATCCGAGACTAGCCTAACCCAAGATTTCCAACTTCTCAACTCGAAAGTTCTCTAACACATTTCTTCGCACGAATAACCCACCTGATATGAGGTGCCTTTTAATAACCACTGAACAGGTCATTACAACAGATACCAATTTACCCATCGTTCGTCCCTGAACGATCTCTAAGGCAGCAAGAGAAGAAGGAGTCTGCCCCCTGAACCTTAACGCTCTATCATGACAGCGTAAATATAAACTTATGCGAACCACCAAAACTTCTGTATCCCTTGGTGTACCCAACTCAATCAAAATTTAATTCACTCCCACTCTATCAAGGAATTCCTTCCTTCAAGCTGCACAAGGCTAACTAAATTACCCCTCCCCGAGTGCCCAAGAAATCGAGGGCCTCATTGAAACACCAGAGTCGAAGAAACTCAACTAACGAACAAAAACAATTATTCCATGCCAGGGGGATAAGATCCTGCCATGGCAACCCCTTTCCCGCTATACCCGGAGTTCTACTAACTCGAACTCTATTTCGGAAGCTTCTTACGGGATACTATGCCCCTCACATATCATAGTATCGCCTTACTGCTATCAACACTATTCCTCGAGAAACCACATATCTCTAAACCACACTATAGCAAAAATTCCATTGGAACTTATCCTAGCTTGAGGTTTTTGGTCAACTCTCGTCTTAGGGGGAATTCTACCCGGGTACTTACACCCTAACTAATGTTATGGCGAGCACACCTCCACCACTCAATGAGCAGTAATACCGATATTATCATGACCGACAAAAGGCATAACAATGTTAAAAAATCCATTTAATAACCCCACTCCCTCGACCGACCTTACCACTTAGGATCATCAATAAATAAACCAGCCAATAATCATCCTTATAACAAAAGCCTATGAGCAGTGTCCAACATTACTCACTCAATTACAGGTCCCTTTGCCAAATTCTGCATAGGTGACTATTCCCACAAATGGTCAATCGTAATTTTACCAATACCCAGGCTACCATATCTACCCATTTCCTTTTATCGCGCATGGGTGCTAAATAAATCATGCAATAGCTCGCCGCTCAATTAGCAATCTAAAATGATCCAGGAATAAAAGTAAGACAAGGGGAAAACAGGACAGGCATTCTGTCCTGCCCCTTCCCGCTATAGCGGACGTCACTCTGCTATAGCAGTACCGCCGTAGAAGGAAAATTCCCGCTATAGCAGGATCTCCATAGTGATACCATTCTGCTATGGCAGTCTCGACGGTAACAGCCCAAACAAGTTTTACTATTTCCTGCAAAAATTCCCTCATTCCCCTTCCCTTCTTTCAATATTAACACATGAAATCACTTTATGGTTTTAAAACATAACCTCAACTATACGTAGTTGAGAATTTAACACCACATTTTCATAAAATAAGTTATGAAATGCATCAAAATCGCGTACAATAACACATTCCCACTATCGTACACTAGTAGTCCCTTTTTTTCCTTTCTATGGTTCCCAACCAATCCTGACTATCCCAAAACCAAAGCTCCCCCACAGTCATCAATCCCTTTTTGTTCCCTTACCATCTATATCAACGATAAGTCTATACCCGAATGTAATACAAACCATTCAAATTAAGGCATACCACAATTTATCACTAAAGCAATTCAGAAATTTTAAAGCCAAAATAAATTTCCTTAAGTCTCAATCATGAGTTACCACAAAAAAAATTCTTACCGCAATTTCCGCTATAAAGCAATAATAGACCTTTTCCCTATGGTTCCCAACCAATCCCGACTGTCCTAAAACTGGAGTTTCCCTACAGTCATAAACCTTGTTCCCTTACCATTTGTACCGATGGCAAGTCCATTTCCAAATTGTAATACCACTTTACTGATCTATTCAAGTACACATAGAAAGTCATTACCAACCAAAGCACACAACTTCAAGTTATGACTCCTCCCGGACAAAAATATTCACCACAAGGCAAGCAATTTCACCCCACACGACTGCAGTCATACAAGTAATACAGTACACATAGTTTCAAGTTTCAACCCATAGCACAATCAAATAATTTGTTGTAATGACCCTTCCGGTTATTTCCACGTATACATTTTCCTTGAACCGTTAGAGCTTGTTTATAGCGGCCCCAAGTCACTTAAGGCTTGTCAGGACCGGTATTTCGGTGTCGGGTCCATTTGTTTGATCGTAAGTTTCTTTGATAAATTTTCTGAACTTTGGGTCAAATGTCTCAGGCCTTTTCTCTCAATATATAAAGAGTTAGAAGTACCCCTAAATACCAAATCAAAGGTCTACGAGTCTAGTTTCCAACGCACAAAACCTCACGTCCAAATGATCTCGGAGTAAAAAGTTATGACTGTTTTACCGCGGACTGTCTGGCAGAAAATGGGTTGCGAACCGGGTCGCGAACCGGGTCGGGTCAAACTCGATTTAAGCCTCAACTTCACGTTTTAAAACGTCATTTCAGTTCTGAAACAGTGAGAAAACATAAGGGAGGGTTCCAAGAGAGTTCTTGAGTATCGAAATCGTGCATACTTGAAAATATTTAATTTAAAAGTCGAATGTGGTAGAATATTATATTATTATTACCTTTTTAAAATATTTTAAAGGTTTGTGAAAAATATTTTTGTTACGATATAATTGTATATGTATTTATTTTATAAGGTTT
>QJPP01002780.1:0-112986 GCA_003996215.1 Jaltomata sinuosa | reverse complement strand
TAATGACTTAAAATAGTAAAGTGTAGTAAGTTAAAATTTGAATTAGTGACTTAAAATAAGTAAAGTGTAGTTAGTTGTTAGTTGGAATTTTGAACTAGTGACTTAAAATAGTGAAGTGTAGTAAGTTAAAATTTGAATTAGTGACTTAAAATAAGTAAAGTGTAGTTAGTTGTTAGTTGGAATTTTAAACTAGTGACTTAAAATAGTGAAGTGTAGTAAGTTAAAATTTTGAACTAGTGACTTAAAATAAGTAAAGTGTAGTAAGTTAAAATTTTGGAATTATGAACTAATGACTTCAAATAGTGAAGTGTAGTAAGTTAAAATTTGAATTAGTGACTTAAAATAAGTAAAGTGTAGTTAGTTGTTAGTTGGAATTTTGAACTAGTGACTTAAAATAGTGAAGTGTAGTAAGTTAAAATTTGAATTAGTGACTTAAAATAAGTAAAGTGTAGTAAGTTAAAATTTTGAACTAATGACTTAGAATAAGTAAAGTGTAGTAAGTTAAAATTTTGGAATTATGAACTAATGACTTTCAATAGTGAAGTGTAGTAAGTTAAAATTTTGAACTAGTGACTTAAAATAAGTAAAGTGTAGTAAGTTAAAATTTTGGAATTATGAACTAATGACTTAAAATAGTGAAGTGTAGTAAGTTAAAATTTGAATTAGTGACTTAAAATAAGTAAAGTGTAGTAAGTTAAAATTTTGAACTAGTGACTTAAAATAAGTAAAGTGTAGTAAGTTAAAATTTTGGAATTATGAACTAATGACTTAAAATAGTGAAGTGTAGTAAGTTAAAATCTGAATTAGTGACTTAAAATAAATAAAGTGTAGTTAGTTGTTAGTTGGAAATTTTTGAACTAGTGATTTAAAATAATTAAAGTGTAGTTAGTTGTTAGTTGAAATTTTGAACTAGTGACTTAAAATAGTGAAGTGTAGTAAGTTAAAATTTTGAACTAGTGACTTAAAATAAGTAAAGTGTAGTAAGTTAAAATTTTGGAATTATGAAGTAATGACTTAAAATAGTGAAGTGTAGTAAGTTGGAATTTTGAACTAGTGACTTAAAATAAGTAAAGTGTAGTTAGTTGTTAGTTGGAATATTGAATTAGTGACTTAAAATAAGTAAAGTGTAGATAGTTGTTAGTTGGAATTTTGAACTAGTGACTTAAAATAGTGAAGTGTGATTTAGTTATTGGAATTAGTTCAAATGTGATTTAATTAAGCTCTAGTTTGATTTATTCTTTGTGTAGATGGAACCTGATCGTAGTTGGATGTATAATAGAAACAATCCTGGTCGAGCGGGTATGATTCCGGAATTTGCAGAAGGTGTCACTCGTTTTATAAATCATGCAAAGACACTTGAGCCTTTTTTAACTTCAAAGTTGATTAGGTGTCCTTGTATTAACTGTAGCAACGTGAGATATCAAACAACAGAGAATGTTTCTATGCATCTTATGTTCAAGGGTTTTAAACCAGGATATACAGTTTGGACTAGTCATGGTGAAGTTGATAGTAACATTAATAGGTTTAGTAACTTTGTTGTTGGTGAAAGTAGTAGATCTGAGGAACATAATTATGTCCAAGATTCTAGAATGCCGGATATGATTCATGATGCTTTTGGGATGCATTCTGATTTTGAATTTGGGGAAAATGTAGAAGAACCTCCCAATGAAGAAGCACACAATTTTTATGAACAATTGCGTGATGCTAGTCGTCCTTTCTTTGAGGGGAGTCCGCACTCTCAATTGTCTGTTGCAGTTAGATTGTTAAGTATCAAATCTGATTGGAATGTTGCTCAAGGAGCAATGGACTCTATGATAGACCTTATGAATGAATTAGTTGACTCCAATATAAAGGTTCTGATTCTTACTATAAGGCAAAGAGATTGGTTTCAAAGTTAGGGCTCTCCTCGATCAGAATTGATTGTTGTGAAAATGGTTGCATGTTATACTTTAAGGAGGATGTCAATATAGAGTCATGTAAGTTCTGTGGACACCCTCGCTATAAGCGTGGTTCTATTTCAAAGAAAATTACTTTTAAGACGATGCATTATTTACCTCTTATGCCAAGGTTGAAGAGGTTGTATGCATCAAATAGCTCCGCTCCTCATATGAGATGGCACCGTGAAAATAGAAGACCACCTGGTGTCATGTGTCATCCATCAGACGGAGAGGCCTGGAACTAAGAGGATGAGGAGGGTGAAGAGGATGAGGATGATGATGCTAATGATGAGTAGTTGTGTTGTACCTAACTACTAGACATTTTGAACTTAGTATATATAGTTTGTACACTTTTTAGATTGTTTGATCGTATTTTAAGTTTAATTTGAAGTAGTGAAACGTAAATATAGAAAAATATCGTCTTGATAGCTATTTGAGCTGGTTTTGGTTGAATATATGCATTATCAAATATGCAGGTGGGCAATTCAAATTGCAGCAATTTACTGTCAATTTTATGGCAAAATATCGACAACAAACCGACCTCCAGAGGTCGGTATTTTTGGTAAATTTTCCAGAAATACCGACATCAGGATGTCGGTATTTTTAATAAATTTTCCAGAAATACCGACATCAGGATGTCGGTATTTTTAATAAATTTTCCAGAAATACCGACATTAGGATGTCGGTATTTTTAATAAATTTTCCAGAAATACCGACATCAGGATGTCGGTATTTTTAATAAATTTTCCAGAAATACCGACATCTGGATGTCGGTATTTTTAATAACTTTCCAGAAATACCGACATCAGAATGTCGGTATTTTTAATAAATTTTCCAGAAATACCGACATCAGGAAGTCGGAATCAACTGAAATAGGAAAATGAAATTTAAATAATACCGACCTCAAGAGGTCGGAATATCAGAAAAATAATAAATTAAAATTTCATTAATACCGACTTCCGGAGGTCGGAAAATCAAAAAAATAATAAATTAAAAATTCAGTAATACCGACTTCCGGAGGTCGGAACACCAAAAAGATAATAAATTAGAAATTAAACAATACCGACCTCCGGAGGTCAGTATATTATATTTTTAATAATATTTTTTTAAAAAGAAACCGACTTCAGGAAGTCGGAAATAAAAGAAAATAAAATATATATTAATTTTTTTTAATTTTTGGAATTAAAAATTAAAACCGACATCCGGAGGTCGGTAAATACCGACCTCCGGATGTCGGTATACGAAACCAACCAAGCCTTTTTCGACTTGGTCTTGTGAGTCGGTTTTGAGTCGGTATTTCAGGGAAAACCGACCTCCGGATGTCGGTATTTTGAGGTCGGTTTTCCCTGTTTTTTTAGTAGTGCGTACGCACTTAGGGTAGCATTTCGGGAGAGTGAGATCCAGGTGGCATATCAAAAGACTCGAGACTTGTAGGGCATGCCCGCAAGTCTAGAGTACAAAAAAAAATCTAGGACGAAAACACCCTCAGAAACTCGTAGTTCCCAAACCAGCCCCCAAGTGCCCTGGCACACAGCGCAGCGCCTCGACAGGTCAGCCAGCGTGGCCCCTAGCACATGCCCTTTTCCGTGCCGATGTCATTTTTTCTCCATTTTTGCTCGTTCTTTCCATTCTCAAAGCCCGAACTTGATCTCGATTCTTTGGGCTTTTACTCTGACTTCAAAGTCCCAAATCACTCTTTTTATCCCCAAACTTCTTTATTTAATCCTACACATCAAAAATACAACATTAAGCTCGTGATAAAATCAATATTCAAAAGGCGATTAAAAACACTAAATGTAGACAAACAATGACTAGATTAAGCACATATTTGCCCGAACATCAACTATCACAGGTAACAATTTTCTATTAATGTAAAGAAATTTAATTTATTAGTTTATATAACTTATTTTTCCTATAATTAGCTACAATAATCTTAAATTAATTGAATATAATTAATTTCTTTGGTTAGCTACACTATTTATGGGAAGGACATAAAATTGTTTGATCCTATCAGATTGTAGTTTATCTTTTTAACTATTTCTTCCCTATATATATATTGCTAAAATCAACAGTTAAGTTGCAAAGAGAAATTCAATCATATAATTATTCTTGTGCTACCACTATACTTGGAAGAGAATGGAGAAGACAACATTCTATAAGATTTTCTTGGTCTCTTTTTTGCTTATTTTGCTAGGTAAGCACTTTTAAAAAAAAATCTATTTACCTATATTACTTGATAGTTCATATTCAATCAGGTTATAGTCACACTCTATTGAGAAATTATGAGGTAGTCGCATCTTTTTTATTCCTGAATTTAGTCCTTTTCATAAGTAATCAAAAAATATTTTTCATACTTCAAAATATAGTTTATTGTTTGTTTTTAAGACTGCGATGACCCGTCTATTCATTTTGAGTATTAGGACCCCGTTTCTCCTAAAAGACCCTTCATATAGGCTTAAAAGGTGAATCATGACTTGTAGAGAAGGGTGACACGATTTTCCACTTATGAGCAATTTGAATCTCTTTTTATTTAATTTAATTATGATAATTCTAGTTATTTTTTTCCTTATAACTTATTCAACAATGTTAATGATGTAATCAGGACAAGGAAGCAAGGGGGGGCTTCTGTGCAATATGGATGAAGACTGTGATCACCAATTGATATGCAACTTTGGAAAACCTGTATGTAACGTGAAGACACGTAGTTGTTTTTGTCCAACTGCTTCTTATGGACCAAAAGTCCTTAAGAGCAACAACAAAGACTGATTTATATTTTATTTAGTCGTCATGTCATGTATATAGTGATCAATAAAAGTACCTTATTTTCATTTAGAAATTGGAAAACGATTTACTCTTTCTGAATGGAAAGGCGCTGACTGTAAAAACAGGAATTGAACCACAATTTCTTATAATGTTACTGGCATGCACAATATGTTTTACTTTCAATTAACTCCGAGTTATTCTTGTTTAAATATACCTTTATTTTGAGATAAAAATTGATGGTTCATTTAGTGATCATTGATACTTGTTAGGTGTTAATCTGTCACGATTCAAATTCCTGAGTCATGACTTAACACCTAATAAACTACTACACATTAGGCATAGGTGTTAATCTGTCACGATTCAAATTCCTGAGTCATGACTAGCTAACAACTAATAAACTACTACACATTAGGCATACTAATGTCGTTTCGTCATAAAGAGTTCTCACATTAAAAAATGGAATCAAAACTTAAATAAAAGTCAAATATCTTATAGCAGCAAAAGACATAATTTATGATACAAAGAACTATGGAGCTTAAAGAGCACATTTTTGAAAGCAAATAGACAAAAAGAGTTGTAAAATTCACATAACAAAAGGGGTTGTTCGTGAATTGTATTGCAAATTGCCATATTTTTCACGGACAACCCATAACGTCCTTTTGCTATATTAAGAAAAAAAACATAGTTCTTATCATGTGCTACGAAGTACATCACAACTACTTAGTGAAAAATAATTAGGAGGAAATTTCCACATACCATGGGCATTAGGTCAGAGTAATGCCAGCAAAATTTACCCACTTTTTGATAACCCGCCCATATTTAAGCGGGTTGGTTGAGTGATATTAAAATTGGATAAAATATGGGTTCAACCCGTTTTTAAACTATGCAAAAATGGGTAAATCACGGGTTGGTTGCGGGTCAATATTGTCAAACATCAAAGGAAAACTAAGTGACTCACTTTCCTAAGTAATTCTTGCAAGAAAAGATTATGTTACCTTAATCTTTGATATAATTTCTTTAATTAGCTATACTATTTATGAGAAGGACATTAAATTATTTAATCCTGTCAGATTCGAGTTTATCTTTTTTACTATTTCTAAATCAATTGAAAGTTTTGTCAAAGTGTATTATAAAATATTGCTATGTTTATTAAATGAAAATATGTCTATATGTTTGAGAATATTATGTCTTATTGTCTTTTATATGATTATGTGGTGTGAAAATCTCTTTTTTCTTAATGAGTTTATTTGCAATGAATTTGATTTTAGATTACCTGTCAAACATCAAAAGGAAATTAATTGACTCACTTTCCTAAGTAATTCCCGCAAGATTGTGTTACCTTAATCTTTGATATAATTTCTTTAATTAGCTACACTATTTATGGGAAGAACATTAAGTCATTTGATCCTGTAAGATTCGAGTTTATCTTCTTACTATTTTTCCATCAACTGAATGTCTTTGTTTCCCTATAAATACATTGCTAAGAGTGACAATTAAAATCAATAAAAACAATTATCACATATATAGTTAATTACTCTTGTGCTATCACAAAACTTGGAAGAGAAAATGGAGAAGGCAACATTCCTTAAGGTTTTCTTGGTCTCCTTTTTGCTAGTGTTGTTTGGTAAGCAATTTTCTTATCTAGCAACCTTTACTCTAGACAAGTTTATCAATTTGTGTGTCCTTTTTATATTATGAATGGAATTTAAGTTATATGCATAGATCCAGTAGCTGATTCGGGATTTTCACTAAGGAAGTACGAAAAATAAAAATGTATTGGCTTGAGATTTGAACTTGAAATCTCAAGGTGAATTTTGAAGCCTCTAAACCACTAATCCAATCTCTAGTCTTGTGTTTAAAGGATTAAAAATCTCTCTTTTTACATATATATATAAAAAAAATTATATATATACAATGTAATTTTAATTTTTTGCCGATTGGGTATGGGTGAACAACCCTCGCAGCCCTTAATTAGATCCGCTCCTGCATAGACCAATATAATGTCCTTTTACATCGTCAATATAATTTCATATGCCATAGCATGTCGCTTATTATTTATTGCATAGAGCTACATATATACAGTTACCTTTTAAGTGATCTGATTGTGCAAATTTAATTACTTATGCTATTATTATATAATAATCTATTCATTTGTCCACTTTTTAAAATGTTGACTTCGATTATGAAAAATCTTGCGTATGTCACACTGACTTATTCAACAATGCCAATGTTGCTATAGGACAAGGAAGCCATGCTGCAGGATGCTCTAACAATGCCGATTGTGCTAAGGTCATGAAATGCATAGACTCACATCCCACATGTAACTTGTCTACACATCAATGCTTCTGTAATCCAGAAGCTAAACCAGCTAATTATGGAACAAAAAGGGTTCACAAGACTGACCAAAACTGATTTATGTTTGTTACTCATGTGTAAAATTGAACCATGATTTATGTTTTTCCTTTTCACAAGGTTTAATAAAAGGAGGTCCCTTATTTGCATATATTGATCATGTTGGGAAATGATTTAGTTTGCTCCTTTTGATCTTGATGTTATTTGCGCGATATATTTATCTTCAATGAATTTCTTCGAGCCAAAATCAAACGAGAGTGAATACATCGGAATGCATGTAGGTCTTTCAATAGCCAATGAGTCGTAAAATCTCAAGCTTGTTCCAATTGAGATTGATGTGTATAGTTAAAAAAGATGAAATGTTTTATGTGATTAACTTAAACTGCCTAACGGACACTTGAAAACACGCAATTTTTTTTCCAAAATTTGAATCGGAAGTATCTAATAGAAACACTTTATCATATATTCAGGTGCTCAATTGAAACAAGTTATAATTTGAATGTCTAAATGAAATTTAATATCAAGTTTAAGGGTTGATTGTGGGATGACGTAAGGCGAGCCATCACATAGTGATGTGGTTAATGACAAATAAAATGAGAGGGTAAATCCATTATTAAACATAAGGCAACATCTGAAAATTTGGCTAACTACTTACTATATATACATCAATTTATTCCTCTTAACTCGATTCGATTTAGTTTGATTCGATTTTATTTTTTCTTAATTTTGATTCAATTTGATTTGGTGTTTTTAAAATGATGTTTTTGATGCGAATGAGAAATAAAATGTCCTTATATTCTTGAAGCACTTTCAACTCTTGAATACAATTAGTTTTTTAGCTCTGTTAATCACCTGCACCCTGCTCAGAATCGAAATACATAACTCTGTTAATCACCTGCCCCAAACTTTTATATTTTATAAGAAAAAGTCATCAATTATGACTCCAACTATAAATCTATCTATTCAATCCATCATTAAACGAATTCTTATTAAAGAGATTGTTCGTAGAATATGTAAAGATTATATTAGAGAATAGCTAGTTACTACCGTTGTTATTATTTATTATATTTTTTTCATTGATGGGTCTTCGTAACTAATTGTAATTTAATAAATTTTAATAGCTGATAATTGCATTATAACTTAGTTATATTAAAATATCGTGTTATGGTTTTTGAATAATGCATTATCTAGCTCATTAAAAAAATAATTATTTTGTATCAAACTTTTGGGTATTTTTAATAATTCTTAGAACTTGTGAATATAAATCATGTTTCATGTTTTCTTTTCAAAGAAGAGTAAAATATATTTTTCAAAAATTATGATACAAACACACGTTAAAACTTCATCCAAATTTGATTTCCCAAGAAAATTGAAAATCTATGACCAAACGCTAGCTAAGTAAAAGCAATCAAGAAATGAAGCTAAAATAAAAGGGGAAAAGAGCTTTTGGTCCTTGTGTTATTGTACAATTCCTATTTTGATCCCTGTATTATCTAACTAAGATTATTCTAAATGTGCAACTTCAACTCCTGACACTAATGCTGTTAGAAAAACATAATGATAGAAAATTTAATTTTAAAAAAAGAAAATAGAAAGAGGCAGTTCCTTTAGAAAAATATAACGAAACTAATGTAATTAAAATACTCGTCTGGACTCCTGCATTATATCGAATACAGTTCCTTTTCATTTATCATTTTTAGTAAGAAAAATTGAAAATAAAATAATTTGCAGTCATGACTGGTGTTCACATTTGCAGCCCTATTTTTATTTTTATTTTGGTGCATTTGTTTTAGCTTTAGGGAAAAGAGATTGAGGATAGATCGCGGAGAAAATGTTTTTCTATTTTGTCATGTTCAATTGATTATAAATTTTGGAATTTTTTTTTTCAGAAAACAAATTCTTTGAAAATAAGGAAAATGACTTCCTTAATGAGAGTAGGAAAAACAAGTGACATTGTCTAGTCCCACCCTCACAAGTCACAGGCCCTACCCTCACCCCTCACCCCTAACCCCAACCCCACCGCTCGCCTACCCTTATCTTGCCCCACCGCTAACCTCAAAATTAATTATCCTTATTAAAACAATCCTTAATTAGAGACCTACAATGTAACAATCTAATAGAAAATAAAAGTTTAGTAGCCAATTGGACTCCCAATCGATTTCTCTGACTTTCTTTTCCTTTTCACTAAACTTTTTAAATAAAAATTCAGACTAATTGTTTAATTTAAAAGTTAATATGCAAATCCTAGATTTTTTTTCTTTTTTCAAAACCAACTATATGAAAATTCTTTTGAACAATGAAGTGATAGTGAAACTCAAGTTGCCAGCAAAAAAGGAAAGAGAAAAGGAAAAGGGGAGATCTTCTCTAACTAAAAAAACTCATTAGTAAAATTAAATTCGTCTACAAATATTTTCTTCTCTAGGAATAAAGTGAATTAAGTAATACTCAAATTAAAGCTTTGATCCTCTTTACAATTCATGAAGTTGTGTGTCATCATCAATAGTATTATAATTGGTCGCACCATCGATAATATTATTATCGACCTCCTCCTGCTTCTTCTGCTCCTCCTCATTATTACTAATTCTTTTTCTCTTGAGAAATTTGACAAGACCCTCAATGCAAACATCAGGATCTTCGCTCTTCATAAATTGCTCAGCTACCTCTGCAGGAGTGACTTGCACACCGTCAATCAATTCTTGTACTTGTTTAAAACCCTTGTAAAGAGGATCACTTATTTCCAGATAATTAGTTGCTAAGACTTTAAAGCTTTCGCTTGTTAAGTAGGACATGTGAATGTGCATGTCCATTCGTCCAGGTCGTAACAGAGCTGGATCAAGCTTCTCTTTGTGATTTGTGGTAAATATAATAACCCTTTCATCACCACAACTCGACCATAGCCCGTCTATGAAGTTTAGTAATCCACCAAGTGTAAGCTCATCATCCCCTGAACCACAACCATTATTTGCAGGGTGATTTGTGCGATGTTCAATTCTCTTCTCAGGTAGCTGCACACTGCAATCAATGTCTTCGATGACAAGTATAGACCTATTCTTGGTGCTCAGCAACAACCTTCTTAAATCTGAATCGCGCTTTATATTAGACAAGTCTAAATCATAAATATCAAACTTCAAATAATTAGCAATTGCTGCAATCAAACTTGATTTCCCTGTCCCTGGTGGTCCATACAATAAGTATCCCCTTTTCCATGCTTTTCCAACTCTCCTGTAAAAATCCTTCCTCTTTAAAAACCTATCAAGGTCCTCTGTTATCGTCTTTTTGAGCGCTGGTTCTAATGCTATTGTCTCAAAAGTCGAGGGGTGCTCAAGTTTCACCGATTCCCAATCTATAGAATTATAAGTACGATTATTGGCTAGAGCACGCAACTTGACAATTTTTTTCTCGTTGCACATGGCTTTGGCTTTGTTGAGTACAAGAGGGATATAACAATTCAAGATTCTTTCCTTGTACTGCTTGTTAAAGCTGAGCTCGAAATAACGTTTAACATTACCATCACCATCACCATCATCGTGAAATCTAGAAATCGTCTTTTTGCTAGCTTCATGGACAAACGTCCAGACCAATTCAATATCTTCAAAGGAATCAGTAATTTTCCCACAATTCGCGAATTTAACATTGACGTTTGTGTCTTTAGGCCGTTTGCTTATTTTGAAACGTTGAAATTCGGGAGTACTGATTCGGGCAGACAAATAGATTTCAGCAGCAGTGTAGACCTCGTTGATTATGCCTATTCCATCTCTTTCATCGATAACCAGAGTTACGTTTGATGAATTTACGCGAAAATAGCTACGGATTTTGGTGACGACGTAGAGCTGGAGTTGCTGTGGAACAAGTTGATTCAGCATTGTCTTAAAAAGGGTAATTGAAGCAGTCATTGAGACATATACCTGGAAAATTGAAGAAACTGAAGGCATTCTTGAGAGACTCATCATGTCTATTAATTCCACACCTTTTTTTTGCTACATCAACTATTAATATAGTACTATTGTTTTTCTTTTTTCCTATACAAAGAAGGATTCAATTTTTCCTTTTGCTGCAAGGAGTGCGAAATTATAAACCAACTTGGTCTGGCTTTTGACAAAAAAAAAAAATAGAGGGAGAAGGACAAAAAGAGCCCCTAGACTCAAAATAATGTCACGAGAATGGTCAAGGAATTGAAATTCTTATTTTTAGTCATTTCGCTGGCTTATCCTTTTGGCGGATGGTTTCCTTCTTCTTCTTCTTTTTTTTTTTTTTTTTTTTTTTTTTTTACTGTTTGTTACTTTTTTTTTTTTGGTGGCTGATGCATCTTTTTATTTTGGCTGCTTTGTTTTAAAAAAAACTGTTCTCCTATTTATTTTTTAATTCTACAAAATAACTAATCACATAAAAGTTTGTAATTTTTTTAGTTAACAATCAAATATAAATTTGTAATATTGTAATTGCTATTCTTTTTTTATCAATCAAATACAAAAAGTGTATTTTTATTTGTTATATAAAAATAGCATATTTTATGTAACAATGATATAGTTTCTATACATATTATATATAGATACATATTTTATACAATAATGATACATTTTCTATACGCATTTTATACAGATACATATTATATACAATAAGTATACAGTTTCCATACACATCCTATACAATTTAGAGCTGCAATAATTATACAGATACATTTTTTTATATAACAATTATACAGTTTAATTTCTATACACATTGTATACAATAATTACACTCATAGCCCACTTTTTCGCAAGCTAGGCTGAGTTGCAGCCAAATTTCTTGTTTTGCTGACCTACTTCCTTCGGCAGTTGGTTCTTCTTCCCCCTTTTTTTGTGTGGTGATTTTGATGTTGAATAATTATGTATAAGGTGTATAACAATGTAAAAGTGTGTATAAACACCTCTTATATACTATTATACAAATTTATATATTTGTGTATAGTAATGGTATAAGGTTATATAAAAATGTATAATGTTGTATAAACATGTATAAACACTGTTACAAAAAAAAAATAGATTGCACGAATTTTTGATTATGTAAATATAATTATTTTTTAAAAACAATATATTTATGAAACTATCGCAATAATAAAAAGATCGTTAATTAAATTTTTGAAAAAGAAAAGAAGGACCAAGCCAAAAGACTAGCTTCCGAAACCAACTTAAATTAGAATTTTTTCTCAACTTAAAGGCCAGTTGTACATATAGAAAGGACAGTGATCCTAAAAGTTCTATATAATTCTACCAAAAGCGAAAAGGCTCCACAAAGAAATTAAAAAGAATGTCCCTAGTTTCGCTCTGCATTCCTCATGTCTCGCTGTTATTGTTATCGTCACTAGTTAGTGAAAACTTGAAGCATAAAAGTGATTTCATACTAGTCTGCATTTTCTCCTTTCCTCCTTTTTTTTTTTTTTTTTTTGCTATGGTCGTTCACTTCTTATTAAATTAAATATGAACTCATTAAAGTTAAATATTATGCAGTTTGATTTTAAAATTTTTGATACATTTATTCATAAAAAATCAATTATTAATATTACGTAGTTTGATTTTAAATTTTTTAATGCACTCATACGTTAAAAAAAATTGCTTATACAATGCTAGCCACCAATGCATATTTCCAAATTATTTATTACAGTTAAATTACTAAGTATTAAATCGGATTATTCTATTAATTTCTCAAGCTGGCATTAATACTTGTCAAACATCAAAGGGAAAATAAGTGACTCACTTTCCTAAGTAGTTCACGCAAAAAAAGATTGTGTTACCTTAGTCTTTGATATAATTTCCTTAATTAGCTACACTATTTATGGGAAAGACATAAAATAATTTAATCCTATCAGATTTGAGTTTATTTTTTTACTATTTCTGCATCAATTAAAAGCCCTATAAATACATTGCTAAGAGTGACAATCTAAATCAATAATAACAAACACATAGTTACTCTTGTGCTACCACAAAACTTGGAAGAGAATGGAGAAGGCAATATTCTTTAAGATTTTCTTGGTCTCCTTTTTGCTTGTGTTGTTTGGTAAGCAATTTTCTTATCTAGCAACTTTAACTCTAGACAAGTTTAGCAATTTATCTTCAGGATTAGGGATCAATTCCCACTTAATATATATTTTTTTATATTTTTTTAAAAATGTTGCACCCATGTTCTAGAAATTCTAGATTCGCCTCTGATGAACTTAACTCCATTTTTTTTCGATAACCTATTCTAGAGGCAGAATATACCTTGCGTCAAGCGGTGTCACAGAACACCGCTTCATCAATTTTTTTTACTAGATATGTATAGTATATATAAAGATGAAACCGCTTGTTATTACAATAATTCGTTCATTTGTTCACTTTTTCAAATGTTATCGCTTATGAATAAATTTTGCGTACGCTACTGACCTGTTAAACAATGTCAATGTTGGTAGGACAAGGAAGCCACGCAGCAGGATGCTCTAATGATGCCGATTGTGCTAAGGTCACAAGATGCATAGATGCAAATCCCATATGTGACTTGACTACACATCAATGCACCTGTCCACAACGTCCACCAGCTAATTATGGAACAAAAAGGGCTCACAGGACTGACCAAAACTGATTTATGTTGTTTCAATTGTGCAAAATTGAACTAAGTATGATTTATGTTTTGTCCTTTTGAGAAGGTTCAATAAATCATATTGGAAAATGGTTTAGTTTGCTCTCTTTTGACTTTGTTATTTGCGGAATACTCTCTTCATCCATTTTTATTTGTCCAGTATTGACTTGACGCATCCCTTAAGAAGTAATAAATACAATGATAATTTTATTATATCATCATTTGAATATAATAAATTTAATGATCTGAAAAATGTATTGATGAAAACGATTATAGTTAATAATAAGTGTAAATTGGGAACTAAATGATAAATTCTCTCTTGATTTTCTAAATTAGACAAATAAAAGTAGATATTTATTTTTAGAAAATTTGGCTAATTACTTACTATAGAAAATTAGAGGGTAAATCCACTATTAATCATAAGGCAACATCTGAAAATTTGGCTAACTACTTACTATATCTACATCAATATATTCCTCTTATGATTGAGATTAAAGGTGACAAAATTAGCCCATAAAATTATAATTCGTTTAATTTATTTAAATTTAGGTTGATTATTGACCACTCATTTATTAGCTTAGCACAATCCATTGCCACCCATCAAAGTTTTGATTCATATCTAGCCCAAATTAATTAGGGTAAACAACATAAATTTCAGTACTATAGGAGTTAATTACTCCTTTTTTCATAAGTTTTAATATTACATATCCCATTAAAAAGTGAGATGGATACGTTGTGTAGTCGTGATACATAGTTAGTCGCGGATATATTATAGACATATAATCCTTCACATACATGTGAATACATGTTAAGGCGTCTAGATACATGGTTAAGGTGTCCGGATACATGGTTTAGTCTCAGAAACATCGCATATATCCGGGTTTAATCGCATGTATCTGAGGGGTTCACAAGTATCTAAGTGTTACATCATGTATCCGCTTATCTGAGATTATTGTGTGATATTATGTAATTAATATAAAGTAGTGAGAGAATAAGTAGATATGATAAGGTCGTTATTATGACTATATATATATAACAAAAAATAATAATTTTACAAGATACTAAAAAGTTATTAAAGAACAAATAAAGCAATTAAAACTTAGTAAGAATATGACGAGTTTGATAATGACTAGCATATAGCCCAATCTATTTCAACCCAAGTAATTTTTGGACGAGTTAATAACATGTTCATTTATTAACTCAATCCATCCTGATCAAATTCAGCCCAATCCACCATTTATCACCTGTGATTGAGATAAACCTGCAATTTATTTGAGGGCGCTGCTAGTACCCTGTATAATATTTAAAAAAATTCAACGATGCACCTCGTAGATTCAAAAAGGAGGTAAATGCTAAAAGCAATAAAAAAGGCAGCTTATCGTACGCAGTCTTAACTTGTATTTTTGTAAAAAGCTATTTTTACGGCTTGAATTTGTGACCTCTTCATCACATGACAACAATTTTATCAGTTATTCCGAAGCTCTTCTTCAAGAAATAAAGTCAAAATAAAATATGATTTCTGTATTAAAATACTCTTCTTGACTCATGCATAATTGCATATACCGAATACAGTTCCTTTTCATTAATCATTTTTAGTAAGAAAAATTGAAAATAAAATAATTTGTAATCATGACTGGTGTTCACGTTTGTAGTTAAACTAGATATCCGAACCCGTGCTCAGCACGAGCCCAATATATGTTACACTTTTTGTTTTAATATTTATGTCATAGATAAAATTTAGAGAGTCAACTAATTTTTTTGTATTATTTTTAAATATTTTAAGTTGTTAATTCCTGTGATTTATAGTAATTTTTAGATAATATATGTTACTGTCATTCTCTCAATTTATGTAGCATTGATAAAATTTCGAGAGTCAACTAAACTTTTTATATATTTTAAAAAATATTTTAAGTTACTAATATTGTGATTTGTAAAAAAATTAACGTCATTTTTAAATAATACATGTTACGCCCTTTGTTTCAATTTCATATGACATTGATAGAATTTCGAAAGTCAACAAATTTTCTTGTCATTAAAATATTTTAAGTTGTTAATTATTGTGATTTATAGTAACTTTTACGTTATTTTTAAATAATATAAGTTACTCTCTCTGTCTTAATGTATGTGACATTGATAAAATTTTAAAAGTTAACCAAATTTTTATGTCTTTTAAATATTTTAAGTTATTATTTTTATAAATTTTTTAAATATATAATAAATTAAAAAAAAAAATAAGGTAAACGAATAATACTTTGTTTTCTTAGAATGAAATTTGAAGTTGATACTTAGAACAGTGAAAAGTTAATCTAAAATAGCTCATAAATAATCAAATCTTTTAAGGACAAAAGAATGATTTCTTGGAGAAAGAATGGTGATAGTTGTTGACATACTACTTTAAAAAAAGAGAAAATAATATATTAAAGGGTGAATTGGTCAAAGCATGCAAAAGCTTGTACATAAGCTACAGTAAAGTTCCTTCTCAGCCAATTATATTGCTCTCTTATAACATATTTACAATAATATTCTTTGTGGCCCATATTGCAAAAAGGTGGGACACGCTTGGTATTTAGGAAAAGTTTATTTTAATTTTGTCATTTAAAATCTCAAGAGAAACAGTCAAAGCCAAGAGTTCAAACAAACATTACATAAAAGTTAACTCAACTGACCAAAATGCCCTCAAAATTGCCAGGCAGGCATGTTGACTAGCTATGTGGTTATTGTAACTAAAATACTAAATATAGTATATATACATTTTTATAGTATCTAGGAAATGTCAACATTTTTAACTTTGGATAGTGTAATTTTCATCTTGTATATACCTTAAACTTGTCAATAGTGTTGTAAAAATAATTACAAAATCAGATCAATAATTATGTAATTACACATATTTTCCATTATAAACATTAATTGGTGACTTAATAAAAATGATAATTGACCTGTCACTTTTAATATATCAAGAAAAGACAATTATTTTTTTCTATTTTACCCTCAACATTAATTACTTACTCCTTAAATCATATTCAAAGACTATACATTTATGGTAAAATACTTACATTAATCATTGTTTCTTACTGGACGTGCAAAGTCCAAAGAGAACAAATAAAAATAAATAGAAGGAGTAATATAATATTTTAAAAAATTAAACTATTGGTGTATACTCTATAATTTAAAGCTTTTAATGAGTTATTAAAAAAAATGAAATTGATTTTGGATAACTTAGTCAAACTTCAAAGGGAAAGTAGGTGATTCACTTTCCAAAGTAGTTCATACACAAAATATTGTGTTACCTTAGTCTTAATTAGATATTATCTATTTCATTTATGGGGAGAAAATATTGTGTTACCTTAATCTTAGATCTTATCTATTTCGTCATTTATGGGCAGGATATCAAGTTGTTACTAAATTTGCATCAATTCAGAGTTTGTTTTAGGGGTATCATTTGCCTATAAATACATTGCTAAGATTAACAATTAAAATCAATAATAACAATCACACAGTTACTCTTGTGCTACCACTACATTTGAAAGAGAATGGAGAAGGCAACATTCTTTAAGATTTTCTTGGTCTCTTTTTTGCTTATTTTATTAGGTAAGCATTTTAGATCTATTTTAAGCTAAAAGAATTGTACCATTTTTGCCAAGCTTCTAAGATATTGTTACCTTTTAAAACTTCTTTTTATTGGAACTGTTTTTAGGAAAAAGTATTTTGGAGAATAACAGTTAGTGTTTAACTAATCAATGTCGAAAACATGTTTACCAATATTAGAGAAGCATTGCACAAAATCTTTTTTTTTTTCAATTTCTAGAAACAAACTTCTCCTACAAAAACACTTCTTTTTTCCCCCTAAAAACTTGAGTACTTGACCAAACATCTCAACTTTCTAAAATGAAATTATTTTTGACTTACCAAAAACTTGGCCAGACATGCTACATTTTATTATCTAGAGATTTGTTCTAAAAAGTTTTTTAACTCTTGTTAATTAATTTTTCCCTTTTCAATTACTTATTCAACAATGTCAATGATGTTTACAGGACAAGCAAGCAATGGAGCATTTGTGTGCTTTAAGGATAGTGATTGTGTTAAAATTACTCAATGCAAAGTAGGGATTCCCATATGTTCATTGACTACACATAAGTGCACATGTTTGACATCTTCAACAACTCATACTAGTGAACCAAAAAATGTTCACAAGACAAACCAAGATTGATTTATTTTTTTGCTATTGTTAATATAAGGTTTAATAAAGGTTTCTTATTTTCGTTTTGATGTTGGAAAAGGTTTTGCTCCCTTTGAATTTGTTATTTGCACAATGTATTTTTGTTTTTACCTTCGATGAATTCATTCAAGATGATTATGTTTCGGAGATTTAAAGAACTTCTAGTTTTAGAGAACTCCTAATTGGTCTTAAGCGACTGATTATTTAGTATTAAAATAAGGGATAATGTCCTGATTTACCCTTTACCTTTGCGATTTGGAGCTGATATACACTCATTTAAAAAGTGACATATATATACCCCTAATGTTAACAAATGACTCACATATATTCCTATCATTACACAAATGGATCACATATACCCTTTTCCTTAACAAGACAATATTTGATAAATTAAAAATTTATTCTTTTTGGCTTTTAATAGAGAAAATGCCATATGGCACTTAAAAAAACTCCACCAAATAATTTTTCATAACAAGAAATCTTGTGTTTGAATTACGGAATAAATAATTTATTATAAAAGTATTTTTCCCATTTATTTGGTGGAGTTTTTTTAAGTGCCACATGACATTTTCTCAATTAAAAGTCAAAAAATGAAATTTTAATTTATTAAATATTGGTCCTTTAAAAAAAGGGTATATGTGAGCCATTTATGTAATAGTAGGGGTATATGTGAGTCACTTTTTAAACGGGTTATATCAGCTCCAAACCGCAAAGTTGAGGGGTAAATTAGAACCTTTTTCCTTAAAAGAAAAATGGGAATGACCAAAGCGGAACAGATACAGATGATTCATATAACCAACCTCAACTAGTTTGGAATCGGGGAGCAATCGATGGTTGATTAATTGATTGAATCTCTCAAACATATGAATATAGTCAGCACAATTGGGAAGTTGACAATGGGATAATGCATGATTATATATAAGGCAGCAACATCTGAAAATTTTGCTTAACTTCATATACATTGATGTACATTGTACAACATTGAAGCATACAATAATTCACAATAACCTAGTAGCTCTTTCTTACTGCTACAAGGTGATCATGGGATTTGGAAATGAACAAAAGTTGCACTGCTTATGGGACAAATCATAACAGCTATCAATAGTGGTGCCAACACCTTAATCAAGTGCCTTTTTTTACAGTGTTAAGTTCCAGTATTGTGGACTTATATTCCTCCCTATGACTGAGATAAACCTGCAATTTCCTTGAGTGGCTTCCACATGAACTTTCTCCTGTACATACCATGAATAGAATAGTCATGTAAAAGGAAAGGATAGGGCAGCTCGATGCATAAAGCATCTTGCATTCACGCAAGGTACAGGAACGAAGATCAAGGGAATGTAATGAATCAAAATATAGAAGGCTCCTATATATTCAAAAATAAACAAACTTGCACCTCTTAGGGAAATCTTAGTAGCTCAGTTGGTTGGCTACCTGAGCGTTCACCTTGTTGGTGAGGTTCAATTCTCCACCTTGTAATTCCCCTTCCCCTACCCCCAATTTTTTATGGAAAAAAACCTCTTAAATCCAAAAAATAAGGTTGTTTAATACTCAAAAAGATGAAAAAAAGAAGAATAAAAGATGTTTTTCTATATTAAGATACTTGTCCTGACTCTTGCATCTACAGCCTAAGAATGATTCTGCAGCATTGACCACAGAAGCCTAAATTGAAGTAAACCAAGTAGCTTTTGCATACAATGTTGTTTTAACCACAACGGCAAGATCTCAAAGTTTCCTTATTTACAAGAGAACTTATTGATAAACAGGAGAAACGATGACGAAAAGGGAAATCTTACCAGTTACCACACTCTGCAATGACCCTCACGTTAGGACGAAGTGCCGGAAGTAAAGCAAGAAACTGCAGCTCTGCCTTTGATAAGACCTGAACAGTTTATATCAAACAGTCAAAACATCTAAGCCAAACTGCTGATGACAAACTAATAAGACTGCATATTTGAAGGATAAGGTTGAACCTTGGCTTCTATTATCCAAACGACTAATCCTTTGGCATTCGGAGGAAGTAAAGAAAGCCTATAATCAACTTCGGGAGGAAAATACCATCTAGCTATAGGTTGCTTGCCAACATGAGCCTGCAACATCAAATTTTGCAAGTGAGAGTCAATTAGACACTGCAAGTTTGTGTTTGAGAATAAGCATATCGTATGCGAATTGCTAAACTTACAGGGCAGACAGGGTGGAACTTAGTGAGAGTGGTTTCAGGGTCACCGAGGCCACGAGCAGAAAGGTCTAAGAAATGATATCCCTGGTACTTAAGACGTGTAAGGTAGCGTCCTTCATAACCCCCTTCATGGGGAGAGTAAATTGCCAAGGCTTTATGTTCTTCCACATCTGATAACCATTGACCCAAATCAAGTTTAATCAAATCTCCACCAATGAAATCCTGAAGTTCAATGTTACATCTAATTGCTCCTTTCTTTTGTCTTCCAGCTGATCCAAGTCTTCTCGTTCTTATAGCCTTCGATATGCTATTTAATTGTACTCGTTGCTTCTGCAGACCATAAGATTGCAGTGCCCCTTGATAACAGGCTGCATTTGCCATTCTAATTCAGATTTCATTGTACACAATCGAAAGCACAAAGGTGTCACAACGAAAACATTGAATTTTCCCTTTGTAAAGAGCTAGAAAAAAAGAGAGCTGGCTCACGCACGTTAGAAATAGGCCTGAAGGCAAAAGAGGTGGATTTTTTTCCCACCCCCTTGCACGCGAGATATATGTCAGGCCTAATACAGTTTTGGTTTGCAGAGATTATTTTTATTCGTTTTGAGATTAAATGCGTCTTGCCTCCATATAATGACCATTATTTCATGATTGTTACTGTTGCACTTTTATGACCATTATTTTTAGTCAGTGTAACCGGCACCATTCTGAATATTCACCTATATATACAGAGGTTCCTCTGAGAGATATACCAATACTAAATTACACTTTGTTGTTTCTACTCTATTTGATACAAGAATAGCTTAATGAATCTAACATCTACACCAGGTGATATGTGAAATATCGTTAAGAACAGTGTCATCAACAATACGCATCAAGCTAAAAGAATATATCTTTAGATTTCAACAGTTTTTACAACAATATGTACATTTAACAAGCTTGAATCCGCCCATTAAGTTATCAAGTCTTGATCTATTTCAGTTCTTTTATCATCGCCCCAATTTCAAGATTTTGTAACAACATACACAATTTGTTTCAATTTGTTTGTCTTTTTATTTATGACACGGGATACATGTCACCTCCCACCAGCAAAAAGTACCAATTTCAATTTGTTTGTCTTGCTTTCTTTTTCAATCTATTTAAATGAGAATGTCTCTTCCATTTTTTAATTCCAACTTTTCACATGTTGGGGCAGGGCCAGGAGTGTGTCTGCACACCCTCTGAGTGGATGAGAAAGAAAGCTAAAATCATAAAGAAAGAAGAGAAATTCTAAAATCATAAAGAAAGAAGAGAAATTGGGCCATCTTTCCCGAGAGAGGGCGCCTTCTCTCAGGCCAGCAATCTTCTACTTCTAGTCGACTGCTCATCTGAACCCCTTCAGCGGAAAATTACACTATAATATTGAACCCCTTTGGCTTTTTTGCATGTTATATTTTGAACCCACTAGTGAAAATGCTCCGCAACTCTACATGACATGTTCAAAATCACAAAAATAATTTTCGTACATTTCACATATCTTTTTAATTTAAGACCACAAAATTCAAAACTGACCTGAAGAGGAAATACTGGTGCTTGTAATGAAGAACCTCCTGCTGCTAGGGAAAGTGTAGAATAGAGTGGTTGCCATGTGGGTATTTTGGTGGCAGTGTGCTCTATAATAGCACCAGCCACTGTGGAAAGACCATGGGAACAAGACTATTTTTTTTTCTTGAACAATTGAAGGGATATGGTTACTTTGTTCCTTGCCACTCAATAAAATGTGGGGTGATAAAGCTTAGCAATAAATCTCAAAATTATAAAAGGAACAAATTAAACGAAAATTCTAATACTTCCATTTTATGAGTCGAGTAACTTTTAAGAATATTTAGGGGGCGTTTGGTCATAAAAAAAAATAAAAAAAATTAAAATTCTTAAAGTTGAAGTTAGAGTTATGTATAGTCATATTTTTTATAATAAATATATAAAATTTAAATATATTTTTTAAAAAATATAAATATAAATTTTAACCCCAAAAATATGAAATATAATTTAAATGGGTTATTTTATGAAAATAAAAATTTAAGATTTTTTGAAAAAAAAAATTAAAAGTGAAAATAGGATTTTGTTGTTTTTAAATTTTAAATACAACTTCAAGTTATATTAAAAATTTTATGATCAAACCCTGATATTTAAATAAAGTGATAAAATTTCGAAAAAAAAATCTCATGATCAGACAGTACCTTATTTTTAAAAAAAAAATAGAATAAATTAAATTATCATATATTATTATTTGATTTTGCACCGATGAAAGATAGCTGGACTCATAAAATAGTTGGGTTGCATGCATATAATCCAATTGTTATATGCTTTGATTTTTATTTTTCAAGTTAGAAAAGTATTTTAAATTAAATTATGTAATAGATCTTACTATTTTAGATATAATATTAACAATTGCAAACAATTATATAAAACCTAGTAAATGAAACTATTGTGTTACTTCCGTCCTTTTATATTAGTTGTCTTCCATATTAAAAATAGTTATCTCTATTTAATTATTGAAGTTATAAAATTAAAATAAAAAGGGTCGACCCGGTTCATACCTACTCCGTAGGTGTCGGGGAGGGCATAACCTACGCGTCCTCACCCCAGCTTCGCTGAAGGGACGTTTCGAACCCAGGACCTGGCACACCACGATAAGCAAGCTTACCGCTGAGCCAAGGTCGGCCCTCTATAAAATTAAAATAATTTTATTATATTTTTTCCTTTCTATTTTTAGTATTAAATAACTATAAAATAAAAATAGTTAATTTTAGAGTTCTAAAATATTGTTAATAATGTTAATTTTATAAAATATTTTTTTAATTAAAATTTTCTTAAGAAGCGTGTCAGGTCAACAAGAGTCAAGTAATATAAAACGAAGACTTTCAAGTAAACTGTAATAATTAATATTCAAAGCCCCTTTTTCTAAAGGAAAAATTACACTGTACGAATATTAGGATAAAATTATTACATCTTTTAGCCCAACTTCTTATTTTTACACCAAATAGCCACTTTTTGTTGCTCTCTTTGATTACACCAACTTCTTAGTTTTCTTTTCCATTCTCACAACTCTTGTCGGTGTTTAGGTAGAGCAGTCTCATTTAAGTGAGTTGTATGATCTCTTCTATTGACATCATTTGTTTCATTTAAGGCTTGTTTAATTTCTTCAAGCTTAATAGACCACTCCTTTTTCTCAACCAAAAGAAAACCCATATTATATTGCTAGTCAACGAGATCATAAAAGCGTCGTTGATTGTATTGTACTAGACTGCTTCGTATAAATTTGCTGCGATGTGTATCGATGTGTCACGAAACAGAGCTCTTGGTCATTGTGTTTGGGCGAGAATACAGTAATTGTGTAGAATTCTCAATAACAAAAATTTATTACTCCTAATTAAACATTATGCATATGTGTGTATATTATATAATTATGTATAAGGTGTATATAACAATGTAAAAGTGTGTATAAACACCTCTTATACACAATTATACTCCCTTTGTTTCAATTTGTTTGGCCTATTTTGATTTGACACGGAGTTTAAGAAAGTAAAGAAGGACTTTTGAAACTTGTGGTCTTAAATTAAAGATATATCAAATATATTAAAATATCTTTCAATCTTGTGGTCTAGAATATGCCATGTGGAAAGTTGAATTTCTAAAAAAGGAAAGAGAAATTCTTTTTGAAACGGATTAAAAAGGAAAGTAGGTCAAACAAATTGAAACGAAGGAGTATATTTTTATACAAGTCTATATATTTGTGTACAATATGTGTATAATGTTGTATATCGTGTAAAAATGGTAATTATTTTTATGAGCTATGTAAATGTTATTATTTTTGTTAAAGGGTATATTTTTTGAAATTATTCCTTTTCTAAATGTAATAATTTTTTAAAAGAAAATGTAAAACCTTACAAGAGTGAAAAATTAGGGCTTTTTAAACCAAAAAAAGAAAAGAAAAATTAGGGCTTTGAGGAAAAACATTAAACCCTCTGCAAAAGTCCCAACTCGTCCAAGAGTTCCAATTTCTTTGTGCCACACCCAAAATGGAATCTGAAGGCGTCTGTCGACACCCAAAACAGAGCAAATCTACAAATTCATGCAAAGATTCAGTATTGCCAATGCCTAACCTTCCTGAAGAACTCATCACTGAAATCTTGCTGAATCTTCCTGTGAAATCACTCTTACAATTTACGTCTGTTTCAAAATCTTGGCTTTCGTTAATCTCTAGCCCTGAATTTGTGAAGATTCATCTCTTATTATCCGCTAGTAACAAGGACTACACCCACCATGGAGTTATGTTTAAGTTTGCTAGTATATCTGACCACAGTGTCAAGGACTGTTCTCTTAGTGACTTACTTTACCATCATGTAACTGAGGCATTTGACTTGGATTATCCCGGTAAAAATTATCCTTGGATTGTGGGTTCTGTCAATGGATTGATTTGTCTTGCCATCAGTTTACCTGACGGATTATATGACTTGTTTTTATGGAATCCATCTATTAGAAAGCATATGAAGCTGCCTAATTTTAGACTTGATGTAAGCCCCCGTTACCATGAGGGTGAACAGGTTGATTTCAAATTTGGTTTTGCATATGCTGAGTTGCAAGATGATTACAAGATAGTAGGTATTTTCTCTATTTACCAAAGGGAACACCTGAGGCGTGTTGAGGTCAAAATATATAGTTTAAGGAGTAATTCTTGGAGACGTATTAGCAGTTTTCGGCTTAGGAAACTTTTAGAAGTTTCGGGTAAGCTTGTGAACGGAAAACTTCATTGGCTTGAAAAGAACTGGAACATTGTTTCTATTGATTTGGCCAATGAGAAATGGACAAATATAAAAAAACCTTGCACTTTTAAAGGATATTGTCATTTCGTGCTAGGAGTGCTTGGAAGTGATCTTTCTATGTTGTGTAATTATACGTTGAGTCATGCAAATGTCTGGGTTATGAAGGAGTATGGAGTAAAAACATCTTGGAGAAAGATGTTTACTATCAAGTCTCCAAATGGATTTACGATATGTCATCCACCCATTTTAGTGTCAAATGAAGGTGACATTTTGCTTCAAATTGGATTACGTCTGGGGAAATATAATCCAAAAGATGGCTCTTTCAGATATCTCGATGTTACTAACTTTGCTCCATATATTGAGGCAGAAATCTACGTTAAGAGCCTAGTTTGTCCCTTTGTACAGAAGGAATCACACATGATAACTAAGATGAAGACAATTGTGTGACTAATAACCTGTAAGAGTTACATTCTATGCATTTTCATAAGTGATGCTAAATTTTGTTTTCGTTTTGCTTGTGGATCTTGTTAGTCATTTTCCTTTTTTGATCTATATTCAAGAAACAATAATCTTTTGCTAGAGCAGTTATTTTTGTTGTAATACTTGGTCTCATGAACTTCAAACTCAATGGTACTTGACATTGTTTCTCTTTTTGAGCAGTGTTTTAAGAGGGATGTTGTACTTATTGATAGAGTAAGAATATAGCACCAAAGGCGTGGAGATTGTGGTAGTTTAGTGGGCAGTAGCAAGTACCCAGTGAAATAGTCGAGGTGCAAAGCTGACTGGGGCACTGCCATTATCCCAAAAAAGGGAGGCAATAGAAGGAATCATTTAACAAAGTTTAAGCTCTGAGATAGTATCTAGTTTCGATGTTTTCTCCGTGCTGCTAATAGCTGGCAACGTATTTTCTTCTAGACTATTTGGTGTTTTCTCGGTACTAATAGCTACTCCCTTCATTCCAATTTATGTGTCATTCGTTCTTTTTGTTGGGAAAGGCAAGGCACTAACAAAGAATGCACAACAGGGTAGCAGCGGAAGAATACCCAAGTCTAAACTTTTCCTTTCAATTTGAACCAAGAGAAGACAAACAAACCAAGCACAATGGTAATAAGGCAGCAAGTATATCAACCAAAAGAAATACGACAAGACAAAATAAACCAATCACACGAGACACCAAGATTTACGTGGAAAACCCCTTCGGTGTGAAGAGTAAAAACCACGGGACCAAAACCTCCACTATAATCACCAAGAGTTACAATAATGTTCTCCAAAATGGCCACCAAAGAAGTGCCAACAAACGAGCAACACTACATAAATCACAACACCAAAAACAAGAGAATAAAAGGAGCAAAAGCACCGAAAAACGCAGCTACTGTTCACGGATGCAAAACTGGAGCTACGGGATACCAAATCCAACTCTGTCAGTTTCTAATCAAAGATTGAGATGAGAGGAACAAGCTGTCCAAAAATCAGATCAATCGGATAAGAAACGAAGCGGGAATCGCAATTTGAAGTTGGCAATTTAGGGCTGAAATTGGGTGCGAAAATCTGCTCTTTTTCTCTATGTGTGGCTGCTGAAAATATTATGTGGATATGAAATAAGACCTAAAAAGGTCTATATATATGCCCCATAGAATTGGGCCTATGGGCAAAAGTGGGTTGGTCCAAATTGAGCTTTATTTATCCACATAGGAAGGGAAAAAGACCCATAACCCCAATAATTCTCCCCCTCACGACTATGTGGAGGAGACCGCCATCCCGGCGATCATGCAACAATCTTCAAATTTCCATCTTGGCAAAGCTTTAGTCATCATATCGGAACCATTATCATCCGTATGAATCTTCTCAAGTTCAAGCAACTTAGAATCCAACACATCTCGAATCCAATGGTATCTCACATCAATGTGTTTAGACCGACCATGGAATGTAGAATTCTTGCCAAGATGTATAGCACTTTGACTGTCGCAATAAAGCACATACCTCTCTTGAGCACAACCAAGTTCCCCCAAGAATCTCTTCATCCAGAGCAACTCTTTACAAGCTTCAACGGCAGCAATAAGCTCAGCTTCTGTAGTAGATAGAGCAACACATTTTTGCAACCTAGATTGCCAAGACACAGCTCCCCCTGCAAAAGTAACCAAGTACCCTGAAGTAGACTTGCGAGTATCAACATCACCAGCCATGTCTGAATCAGTATAACCACAAAGAATAGGCTTCCCTGTACCAAAACACAAACTCAGACTAGAAGTGCCACAAAGATATCTCATGATCCACTTCACAGCATTCCAATGTTCTCTTCCCGGATTAGAAAGAAAACGGCTAACAATACCAACAGCATGAGCAATATCTGGTCTTGTACAAATCATTGCATACATTAAACTACCAACAGCTGAAGCATAAGGAACTTTCTTCATATCTTCCTTCTCATCATCACTGGAAGGACACTCTTTCGTGCTCAACTTGAAGTGCATAGCTAAAGGTGTACTGACAACCTTAACATTATTCATGTTGAACCTTCGAAGTACTTTCTGAATGTACTTATCCTGTGATAACCACAACTTCTTGGCCTTTCTGTCACGGACAATCTGCATGCCAAGAATCTGCCTTGCTGGTCCTAAGTCTTTCATAGCAAAAGACTTACTCAACTCTTGCTTCAACTTTTGAATCCTGCAAGCATTATAACCAACAAAAAGCATGTCATCAACATAAAGCAACACAATAATAAAATCACCATCAGAGAATTTTTGCACAAAAACACAATGATCTGAAGAAGTCTTCTTGAAGCCCTGCTGACTCATAAAAGAACCAAACTTCATGTACCACTGTCTAGGAGCTTGTTTCAAGCCATACAAGCTCTTCTTCAATTTGCAAACATAATTCTCTTTTCCCTTGACTTCAAAACCTTCCGGCTGCTCCATATAAATTTCTTCATCTAAGTCACCATGGAGAAAAGCAGTTTTAACATCCATTTGTTCAATCTCTAAATCTAGACTTGCGGCTAAGCCTAGAACAACACGAATGGATGACATCTTCACAACTGGAGAGAATATCTCATCAAAATCAACTCCCTTTTTCTGGTTAAAACCCTTCACAACTAATCTAGCTTTGTACCGTGGAACTGGATTGCCATCTTCATGTTTCACCCTGAAAACCCACCTGTTTTTTTTAAAGCTTTTCTGTCTTTAGGTAACTTAACCAAATCAAAAGTATGATTATCATGTAAGGATTTAATCTCATCTTCCATAGCATCAAACCATCTTTCTTTTTCTTCACTATCCATGGCTTCATCAAGACTCTCAGGTTCTCCCCCATCAGTCAAGAGTACATACTCATTGGGAGAATAACGAGATGAAGGTAGTTTCTCTCTAGTAGATCTTCTGAGAGAACTCTCTGGAGCATCAATAGCAGCTGGTTGCTGGCCAACCACATCCTCTTGCACTGGAGCATCAACAACATCCTGGTCATTCTGAACATGATCATCATCTTCATTATCAACTTGATTTTCATTATTATGAAGATTTTCTTCAGGTGCAGTAGTCAAAGGAACTGGATCAATATCAACTAGGCTCTCACTACTCTGAGAATCAACCTTCTCAGTTTTGTCAAAATCTTCAATTGTTTGGTCTTCAAAAAAACACAACATCACGGCTTCTAACAAGTTTCTTCTCAACTGGATCATAGAAACGATAGCCAAATTCATCTTGACCATAACCAATGAAGATACACTGTCTAGTTTTAACATCCAGCTTTGACCTTTCATCCTTAGGAACATGAACAAAAGCTTTACACCCAAAGACTCTAAGATGATCATAAGAAACATTCTTACCAGACCAAACTCTGTCAGGGACATCACTATTCAAAGCAACAGCAGGAGATAAATTGATAACATAAGCAGCAGTATTAAGTGCTTCTGCCCAAAAGGAATCTGGCAGCTTAGCATCTGAAAGCATACATCTAACTCTCTCAACTAGAGTTCTGTTCATCCTCTCTGCTAAACCATTTAACTGAGGAGTCTTTGGAGGAGTTTTCTGATGCCGAATACCCTTCTCTCTGCAATATTTATCAAAAGGACCAATATACTCACCACCATTATCTGAGCGGATGCATTTCAATTTCTTCCCTGTCTGTCTCTCAACCAAGGCCTGAAAACCCTTGAACACATCAAGTACCTGATCCTTGGACTTCAAAGGAAATACCCAGAGTTTGCGAGAATGATCATCAATAAAAGTCACAAAGTAAAGTGCATCACCATGAGACCTTACCTTAAAAGGACCACACAAATCAGAATGTACCAACTCCAGCAAATCAAGCTTTCTTGAAGGCGGATGACTCTGAAAGGAAACTCTTTTCTGTTTACCGGCTAAGCAATGAACACATTTCTTCAACTTTGCTTGTTTCACTCCAGAAAGTAAATTTTTCTTAGCCAAATTGTCAATCCCCTTCTCACTCATATGACTTAGCCTTCTATGCCATAATTCTGATGAAGTATCATTCTCCATCAAGTTTACTGAGTCTCTAGAGATGGAGCCCTGAAATACGTACAAGTTAGATAACTTGTCACCACGAGCCACAACCATTGAACCTCTAGTAAGCTTCCACTGGCCAGCACCAAGGGTGTTAACATAACCCTCATCATCAAGGTTCCCCACAGAGATCAAATTCAGGCGAACATCTGGAGCATGCTTGACATTGTTGAGAACTAATCTCGAACCATTGTTACTTTCTAAGCAAACTGTTCCAATGCCAAGAACTTCAACTTCATCATTATTACCCATCTTCAACATCCCAAAATTACCTGGAGTATAAGAAGAAAATAATTCTTTCTTGGGCGTGACATGAGAAGTAGCACCAGAATCCACAAACCAGCTAGACTCATCACGAACAAGATTAATGGCATTCTCACCACAAGCAACAAGAAGATCATCATTAGCAACAACAGCAACACGATTCTCATTATCGCCTTCTTTCTTTTGTCGTCTCATATCTCTCTTGTGCTTGTGACAATATTTCATGATATGTCCATTCTTGTGGCAATAGTCACATGTAACATTCTTGTATCTGGACTTTGACTTGCTTCTACTTGTACCTCTATCATTCTGACCTCTGAACTTATTTCTCCCCCTATCTTCAGTAACCAAAACATCGGAGTGTGAAGCTGAAGAAGATGAGGCCTGTGATCTTCTTCTCATCTCTTCATTCAAGACACCACTCTTAGCATATTCCATAGTTACAACACCACTGGGAGCAGAATTAGTCAAAGAAACTCGAAGAGTCTCCCAAGAGTCTGGCAGAGTATTGAGAAGCCAAAGTCCCTGAATTTCTTCATCAAACTTTACACCCATTCCGGACAGCTGGTCAAGGACACCCTGAAAATCATTTATATGATCAGAAATAGGACTACCCTCTTTGTACCTGATATTTATCAATTGTTTCAGCAGGAACAACTTGTTGTTGCCAGTCTTCGAAGCATAAAGTGTCTCAAGCTTATCCCACAAACTTCTGGCATGTGTCTCATTCACAATATGATTTCTAACATTATCTTCAACCCATTGTCTGATATAGCCACAAACCTGCAGATGCTCAAATTCCCAATCCTCATCATTCATAGATTCAGGTTTGTTAGAAGCAAACACAGGTAAGTGCATCTTCTTGACAAATAGAAGATCTTTCATCTTGCCTTTCCAAGTATGATAATTACTACCATTCAAACACACCATCTTGCTCATATTTGCCTCCATCATTCAAATTGACTATCAACAACAACCAATGCTCTGATACCACTTTGTTGGGAAAGGCAAGGCACTAACAAAGAATGCACAACAGGGTAGCAGCGGAAGAATACCCAAGTCTAAACTTTCCCTTTCAATTTGAACCAAGAGAAGACAAACAAACCAAGCACAATGGTAATAAGGCAGCAAGTATATCAACCAAAAGAAATACGACAAGTCAAAATAAACCAATCACACGAGACACCAAGATTTACGTGGAAAACCCCTTCGGTGTGAAGAGTAAAAACCACGGGACCAAAACCTCCACTATAATCACCAAGAGTTACAATAATGTTCTCCAAAATGGCCACCAAAGAAGTGCCAACAAACGAGCAACACTACATAAATCACAACACCAAAAACAAGAGAATAAAAGGAGCAAAAGCACCGAAAAACGCAGCTACTGTTCACGGATGCAAAACTGGAGCTACGGGATACCAAATCCAACTCTGTCAGTTTCTAATCAAAGATTGAGATGAGAGGAACAATCTATCCAAAAATCAGATCAATCGGATAAGAAACGAAGCGGGAATCGCAATTTGAAGTTGGCAATTTAGGGCTGAAATTGGGTGCGAAAATCTGCTCTCTCTCTATGTGTGGCTGCTGAAAAATATTATGTGGATTATGAAATAAGACCTAAAAAAGGTCTATATATATGCCCCATAGAATTGGGCCTATGGGCAAAAGTGGGTTGGTCCAAATTGAGCTTTATTTATCCACATAGGAAGGGAAAAAGACCCATAACCCCAACACTTTTCCGTCCTTCCCAAAAAGAATGTAATACTTCTTTATTTTGTAACAATTCAACGTTAGACTTCGCATTTTACACTTAATGAGATGATTTATAGCCACACAATTATTATGGCTTTTAGACCATAAATTTGAAAAGTCAGTCTTTCTTTCTTGAACTCTGTCCAGAAGCAAAGTTAGGAATTTTGTTAAGGGTGTTCAAAACTTTAGTATATATCTCTAAAAAGTTGTTTTTAACTTATATTCAAATATTATTTTCTTTATGCACGATATATTTTTTCAACGAAGGGTGTTCGAGTGACCACCCTTGAATCAATGTAGCTACACCATTGGCTCTGTTCCCAGTTAGACACCGCCACTTAAATTGAGACAGAGGGAATAACTTTATTTTTTTCCCACTGCAGAGCAATCTTCTTATCCCTTTACTTATTTGATCTACTAAAGCTAAACCTTCGTTCTTTCACTTTAGTATTAATATTGATGAAAGGAAGTATGCATTGCAAGGAGTAAGCAGTTTAGGATGCTAATTTTGCTGCTATGATACATTTACCAGAATATGAAATTTAAGATTTCAAGACAATTTTATTATATTTATATTCTTGTATTTTTTATGCTACAGAATTAAGGGATAAATAAATTGTTTAACTTTATGTGGGTATTTTTTGATCTTCCAAATTTTTTTCACTTTTTAAATAATAAAAATACTCTTTCTGTCCAACAATACTTGTCCATATTACTAAAAACAGATGTCCAACAATACTTGTCCAGTTTGAAAATCAATGGATAATTTACCTATTTCTACCAATTTTATCCTTAATTATTAATTATAGTCATTACCAATACATTTTTCAAGGCATTGAATTAGTTATATTCAAAGGGCGATATAGAAAAATTACTCATATTATTTATTGTTCTTAACATGTGTGTCAAGTCAATAATGGATAGCTATTATTGGACAAAGGGGGTAATAGAGAGTAATAGACAACCATAAGTAAAAATGGGTATGTGTAGTATGATAATATATTTTACGAAATTATAATTTTTCAATTGTTTAGAAGTTAAGAAATATACTTAATTTGTATTTTATATCTCATAATAACTTTAACACTATTTATTATTTATACTTGTACAAAATATGCTAGATATTAATTTTCCATGAGTTTTTTTAATTTTCTTAAACTTTTAATGTACTCTTTCTATATTTTTTTGTATTATTATAGCTATTTTTATTAAAAAATAAAGATTCATGAGACTTATGCATATTTCGAAACATACATCTCGCCTCGTATTAAATAAAATGTCTCGTCTCATGTTCCAGCCTTTTAAAATATGGTTATATACTAGTCAAATCTTTAATTTATTCTAAAATGTTTTTAGTTTAACAGATTCGAGATGTCAAAATCATGTAGCATAGTTCATATTTAAATTTGCAAGTGCATAAAGACTAGCTTTGAAAAATATGTAATTTAAAAACAAGAACAATTTGGAATTTCAAGTAAAACTATAACCATCAGGTGAGAGTTCAAACTCTATCATAGCCCCTTTCTAATGTAATAATTTTTAGGAAAATTTACGTATCTAAGCAAACATAATTATTGTATATACATAACTTAGGATACTTTCGAGAAATTACGAAATCCAACGACATTTTCAACCTCCCTATCTCACTCGTCTCTCTACTCCTCTTTCGCCCTCTCTCGCAATTTTTTTCTTTCCAGATCCCCCTCTCTCTCGCTCTACGATCTTTTCCTCTGGAAAAATTCCAAAAAGTAGAGCTCTTTGCAAATCATTATTCAAGTGAATTGTCTGACAAGTTTTCAGGTTTTGATTTTCTTTTTAGGTTTGACGCTTCTCAAAACTAATCGATCAAAATTGAGGGAAAATTGGGGGAAATGTTATTATGAATATAGGAACAAGATGAAACTGACTGAATTTATTATCGAAGAGAAAATTGAAAGTGTGATCATCACAATTATATGAGAATTTATTACCAGATGCCGGCAATTTCCGCATGCATTAGGAGGCGATGAATGTATCGGTGCATAATTAGTACTGAATACATGTATCTGGACTATATCTCCACTTATTTGATGAATGTATTCTCCTCCTCCTCCTCCTCCTCCTCGTCTTTGTCTTCCTCCTCCTCCCCACCTCCTCCTCCCCCCCTCCCCCTCCTCCTCATTGTCTTTCTCCTTCTTCAGACAGATACATTGGATATATTAGTGCATATTTGATACTAAATATATATATATGGATTGTATGTCTTTTTATTTGATGAACATGTTAGTGCCAGGGGCGGAGCCACCTTAGGCTCAGGGGGTTCATCCGAACCCACTTCGGCGGAAAATTACACTATTTATATATGGTTAAAATTATTTTTTATGTATGTATAGTAGAGGTTGAACCCCCTTCAGCTAGTTTCTATGTATACATATTCATATTTCGAACCTCCTTAGTGAAAATCCTGGCTCCGCCACTGGTTAGTGCATATTTGATACCAGAGACATTTATTTGGATTGCATCATCTTCTTCTTCTTCTAAGTATGTATCTATGAACAGATACACTGGATACATCAATACATATTTGATATTGGATACATATATCTAGATAACGGTATCTCTTATCTTCTTCCATTTGAAACTGTGAAACACAGATACATTGTATGATACTAAAACTTGAAACATATACGCTATGAAAAAGATACACGTTGGTATAAAAAGAGTATAAATCGCAGATACACAGATGTACCTGCATATCAGATATATGTATGGTACTTAAAATTGAAATTGTGAAATACATATACAAAGAGGGAGAAGGATGAGAGAGAGAGAGAAAGAGAGTGGAGCGAGAGAGATACAACCACTACGCGAGAGAGATATAGTGTATTTGGCTTGAAACTAGGATACGTTACATAAATACTAAAAGTCTCGCTTTATATAGTAATTCAGGGATATAATGCCATGCTCTGTGAATTTTTCTTATTTTTATAATAAAAAGCAAAAGCCAAACTAAAACCTGATTTATATATTTTGGACCGAGAATCCAAAATCCACGTAAAATCAATGTAGTTTCCCTCCTTACGGAAAACACTGCATTTAATGGTACGATTTGTCCTTTAAATGAATTGATGTTTACTTTTTGTGATTTGAAAATAAATTTATACCTAGCAAGACAGTTATGTAAGGGCGCGAAACATAACTAATAAGTATGAAGCAAAATTATAAACTTATGACCCGCGAAAATATTATTTGTATTGAAAGATAAAAATTAAAACCAGCTCAAAAAGTATAAAAAGGGACCCAAAAAGCTGTTGTAAGAGAAGAAGAAAAAAAAGATGAAAATTTAGGGCTTTCACATAGTAATCTCCTTTAGCAAAAACTCCAAGATTTCCAATTTCTGCCAAACCAAATGGAATCCCAAGGAGATGAAGCAAACCCAAAACGGAGCAAGCCCGGAAACCCTGCTCATTTCCCATCCATTTCAAGCCAAGATTCAGTCTTGCCAATGCTTAATCTTCCTGTAGAACTCATCACAGAAATCTTGTTGAACCTTCCTGTGAAATCCCTCTTGCAATTCAGGTCTGTTTCGAAATCTTGGCTTTCGTTAATCTCTAGCCCTGATTTTGTCAAGAGACATCTCTTATTATCCGCTAGTAATAAGGACTACACCCACCATGGAGTTATGTTTAAGGTTGCTAATACATCTTACCGAGGCGTCAAGGACTGCTCTCTTAGCGCTTTACTTTACCATCCTGTAAGTGAGGCATTTGACTTGGATTATCCAGGTAAAAATCATGATGATTACCCTTGGATTGTGGGTTCTTTCAATGGATTGATTTGTCTTGTAATCAGTCTACCTGACAGATTATATGACTTGTTTCTGTGGAATCCATCAATTAGAAAGTATAAGAAACTGCCTAATTACGGACTTAATCTAAGCCAATACTATTTGGAGGTACCTGGTAGTTGCAAATTTGGTTTTGCATATGATGAGTTGCAAGATGATTACATGGTAGTGGGCATTTTTCCTATTTACAAACATATAGGTCAGTGTCGTGTTGAGGTCAAGATATATAGTCTAAGGAGTAATTCTTGGAGACGTATTAGTGACTTTCAAGGTAGGGAATTTTCACATGTTACGGGCAAGTTTGTGAACGGAAAACTTCATTGGCTTGAAAAGGGCCGGTACATCAGTTCTATTGATTTGCGTCATGAGAAATGGGCAGAGATAGAAAAGCCTTGCAATTATAGAGAATATGGTCAGTTGGAACTAGGAGTGCTTGAAAGTGATCTTTCGGTTTTGTGTAATTACACATGGAGTCATGTAGATATCTGGGTTATGAAGGAGTATGGAGTAGCTGAGTCTTGGACAAAGATGTTTACTATCGGGTCTCCTAATGGCTTTATGCCACGCATACGTGATCCACCCATTTTAATATCAAATGAAGGTGACATTTTGCTTAAAATTGGATTACGTTTGGGGAAATATAATCCAAAAGATGACTCAATCAGATATCTAGAGGTTATTAACTTTGCTTCATATATTGAGGCAGAAATCTACGTTAAGAGTCTAGTTTGTCCTTTTTTTACCGAAGTATCCACAAATGCAATAACAACGGAAGTTCCAATAACTCAGATGAAGACAACCGTGTGACTAATAACATGTAAGAGTTACATTCTATGCATTTTCTTAAGCATTGTTAAATTTTGTTACTTGTGGATCTTGTGAGCAGGGGCGAATTTAGGTTAAAAAAATGGGGCACGGGAACCCGTGGTCTTCTCGTAAAACTAGATATTTTATGTATATATTTTTTTAAATTAGTATAATCTTAACTGTTGGAACCCATGCTACAAAGAGACTAAGTGGTGCACTTGGTTAAAGGTTGGGTTACTTAATTCCCACTACATACATGTTTTCTTTCTTTTTTTCGTGGTGCACCCATGTTCTAAAAATCCTAGAATCGCCTCTGCTTGTGAGTCATTTACCTTTCTGATTTATTTTCAAGTAACAATAACCTTTTGCTAGAGCAGTTATTTTTAATGTATAACTTGGTCTCATGAACTTCAAACTCAATGGTGCTGGACATAGTTTCTCTTCTTGAGCAGTGTTTCACGAGGGATGTTGTGCATATAGATAGAGTAAGAGTAAATCACCAGTGATATGGAAGTTGTGGTAGTCGAATGCACCAATGACGCGTAGGTGTAGACCCTAGGTTTTGTTTTTTTAATCCATTCATCAATTGTTCTTCTTTAGGTAAAAGCTTCATTTTTCACTGCAGAACGATCTTCTTATTCTTTCACTTTAGCATTAATATTGATGAAAGGAAGTATGCATTTGCAAGGTGTAAGCAGTTTAGGATGCTAATTTTGCTGCTATGATCATGAGAGTTGGGCTGGGAGTGCAAAGGACTTGGAATATAGGAGAAACTGATTTGGGGGATGAGCTTTGTTTAAGCGGGCCTTTCTATTCTAAAGTAGAATAAAGTGTCATCTTTGTTGCTCCATTTTGAAAAAGAATTAATCCTTTATGTTCTGAATAGACCCTCAAATTGTGTCTATAATCTGACCTTCTGACCTTTTCTAAAATTCATATACATTTTAGACTGGATACTTGAATTTGTATTTTGAGTTGGTTTGTCTAAAGGACTGACTCTTTGTGTAGAGGCTCGAGAACTAGTTCAGGAGCGCAAATACTCCAACCGTTATCATCAGAGAAGGGAACTTAGAAGACGGGTTGAGTATGAATCGCAGCTGAATGAAGTGTTTATCGTAAGAGAAAATTTGCTGGTTTTATGTGCAGACACTTGGCTTTCTTCTCCTATGTTTGATTGTCTCAAATTTATTGAGTACCATTCTTCAATGGTCAGCTTGGGGATGGAGAACACTTGTTTCTTGTTAGCTTTCATGAAATTGTTTGGACTTTAAAATGGTAATTCTAATTAATTATTAGTCTCTGCCTTGTTTCTTCTTGCCAGATTAATAAGGAACTTAGGGCTTGTTTGGTACGAGGGATAAGGGATAATAATCTCGGGATAAGATGCAAGACTATTTTATCTTGCGTTTGGTTAGGAGTATTAGTTAGTATATTATTAATTAACTAAGTCTCTCGGTACGCGCGTTTACGCTCATTTAAAAAATATTGAATGTTAATCATACTTGGCTAGCTCAGTCTAGTTCTTAACCTCTTCTAATCGGGTTGGGTTAGTCTACATGGATGACTCAATTTTGATACGATAAATTTAACCGACTCTCTCACTTTGTATTATGATGATTTAGACCCTGGCTAATATTACGTCCACAACACACATCATATTAATTAATAGTTCATACAATCTGCGAGCATTCAGTGCTATAATATTGCAAATTGTTTAGGTAAAACAAAAGCTCAATCTAAAAAATAAACCGCATGCTGAGGAATTCATTACTAAAGCCAACTTGCCCACAAATCTTGGTGATGCGTCAGAATGTGTGGTAAGACAAATTTGCTCATCAATTTAAAATTCATTAGAATTTATAGCTAAATTAAATCCTGGTTAATTATTTAGTTTTTGTGACAATTAAGTTAATCCATCAATTTAAAATCTTAGTAATTTATAGAAAATTTTACTAGTTAATATTGATCATGAATTTATTTTTACATACCTTTTTGAACCGGCCAAAATTCAGACCCTGACGTTGAAAAATCCTATTTTGTCAAAAGAGGAAATTTCAAAAATACCAGCTCAATTGAAATTAATTAGGGTTTTATACCAACATTTTGCTAATTATAATCCATACCAACTATTTGAATGCCAAGCCAAAAAAAAAATAAAAAAATCCCGAGCCTCACTCTCTCTCTCTCTTTTTCAGTTTTTTTTTTTCTGTTTCTCTCTCCTCTTTCTTTCTCGCCTTTCTCTCCCTTTTTTTTCTGTTTTCTCTCTTTTTCTTTCTTTTTTCTTTTTTCTTTCTGTTTCATCTCTTTTTCTCTTTCTTTTTTCTTTGTATTTAATACTTTTACCTCTTTCTCTCTCTTTTTCTTTGTATTTAATATTTTTACCTCCCTTTTGTATTTTGTATTTTCACACTTCTCTTTCTCGTTCTCTGTCTCTCTCCTTTTCTCTTTCACTTTTTCTTTCCCTCGTTGTATTTTGTTTTGTTATTTCTCTCTTTGTCTCTCTTCCTTTTTGTATTTTGTATTTTCCGCACTCCTCTCTCTCTTTTTCTTCTTTCGGATACAATTGTATCAACGAATACAAATATAATTCGTATCAATGAAATATAATTTGTATTCAATTATATCAACGAATACAAATACAATTCATATTAACGAAATACAATTTGTATTCAATTGTATCAACGAATACAAATACAATTCATATTAACGAAATACAATTTGTATTCAATTGTATCAACGAATACAAATACAATTCGTAAGCGAAATACAATTTGTATTCAATTGGATCAACGAATACAAATACAATTCGTATCAAATAGAAAATACTTGTATCAATGAATACAATTTTTCTTTATCTCCTCTTTGTATTATATATATTACAAATACAAATACAATTCGTATTAATAAAATATAATTTGTATTCAATTGTATCAACGAATACAAATGCAATTCGTATCAATAAATAAAAAATACAATTCGTATCAACGAATACAATTTCTCTTTCTCTCCTCTTTGTGTTATACATATATGTTATATACAAATACAAATATATCAATTGAGAATTGTATTTAGAGAAAATGAGAGAAACAGATGGAGGGAGGAAAAGAGGCAGCGAGAGGGAGGGAGAGGGAAGAGAGGGGAGCAAGATTGGGGAGAGAGGGAGGAGAGTGGCCAGCGAGATTGGGAGAGAGGGAGGAGAGTGGTGAAAGAGATAGATGGGAGAAGGAGAGGCTATATACCAATAATTTTGACTAATTGACAAGGAGCGTAATTGATTTAAACTATAGGCATGGAGCATAATTAGGCCTCTAATGTTGGTGTGTTATGTAATTTTCCCTTGTCAAAATCACCCATATGGAATTGGGCTCATCTTCATATCTCTTAAGTCCTAACATGCCTACCAAATGGATTGTAGTGAAATAGTGAGATCAGTGTTTTATAAAGCGTGGGCGTAAGATGAGGCGTTTTACATAGCACGGGGCGAGGCGTAAGCCCCGGAGCATTGAGACGTAAGCCCCATGAATCTTAAATTTTTAATTTATAATATAGTAAAATAGTATAATAACTCAAAAATTATAAAAAAAATACATTAGTAATTTTTAAAAATTTAAAACATGATTAAAGAAACTCATAGAAAATAAAACTTCTAACATCATTTTACAAGTAGAAATAATGCAATGATATAAAAGCTATTATGAGATTGAAATCAACTCTAACATTTTAACTCCAAACAATAAAAGAATCACAATTTCTTAGAATATATGACTATACTATGTAATTTACCTCTCAAAAAAGAAATAATTAATAAACTATTAGTATTATAATTAAAACATCACTCCTTCATGAATAAACAAAATACTTTCAAATAACAAAACAATAAAATATGATAATTTTGAGACATAGGAACAAAAAACATGAAGACCAATGACAAGTGAAGATGTAAAATCTGGCTATGTGTTTTAAAAAAAAATGTTAAGTGATATTCACTCTCACGACATTCTCAAATAGTAATTAAACAATTAGTTTTCTCAACTTTCTTATTTCTATAGATGAGGAGTACTAAGCAACATTCATTTATTGAAGAATTATGAGAATCAACAATGTTGACCAAGAAATTTGACATATAATTGGGTAAAACTGTTAGGTGAGCCTCGAGCGTTGGGAGTTAGGCGTGTTTGGGGCATACGTTCGGACGCTTAGGGCGTAAGTCTCACAGGACTTAAGCCCCACACGTGAGCCCCGAGGCGTTTTGTCAGTGCCTCTCCCCGAGGCGAGCCTCAAGACTGCCTTTTAAAATATTGGTTGAGATTCCTGTACTCTTAACAAGAGGTTCTAGTTCGATCCTTAAAAATGAGTTTGTAATGGGCAAATAGAATTAGTCGGCCTCAATGTCAATACCGGACATCAGATGGAAAACTAAAAACAAAAAAAAATAAAAATCCTAACATGCCTAGATCTTTTGTCATAGTTGTAAGCTAAAAAAATATCTTGACCACCATCAGTTTTGTGTTACAATATCCAGACAAGGTTTGTCAGTTTGCTTAGCAATGGAAAATTCTGAAGCCAGCCCTGCCAAAAGTTTCCCTCTGGGTTTTAATGAAATCTCTGAGGAAGAATACTCTTCTCACTCTACTCTGCTCCAAGATTTTTCTAGCATCCCTACCATTGACAAGGCATGGACTTTCACTTCCACCAGTGGTATGAATGCTTCTTTCTTGAAAAAAAAAACTAACTTTGATGATAAAAATGACAATATAGACTGAGGATTAAAAATTCGAGTTGATTTTTTAAATGGTTACTCAATTAATAGTTATTATCTCAGATGTTGAAAAAAAGAACTAACTTTGATGATGAAAATGACAATATAGACTGAAGATAAAAAATTCGAGTTGATTTCTCAAATAGTTACTCAATTAATAGTTATTATCTCAGAAAGTTACTTTCTTTGTTGAAAAAAAAACTAACTTTGAATATGAAAATGACAATATAGACTGAGGATAAAAGATTCGAGGTGATTTCTCAATGGTTACTCAACTAATAGTTATTATCTCATAAAGTCAGTTTCTTTGTTAAAATAAAAAACTAACTTTGATGATGAAAATGAAAATATAGATTGAGGATAAATGATTCGAGTTAATTTCTCAATGGTTACACAACTAATAGTCATTATCTTAGAAAATCACCTTCTTTGTTGAAAAAAAAGCCTAACTTTGATGATGAAAATGACAATATAGACTGAGGATAAAAGATTCGAGTTGATTTCTCAATCGTTACTCAACTAATAGTTATTATCTCAGAAAGTCATTTTCTTTGTTGAAAAAAATTGGAATCAAGAAGATGTCTTTCTAAGATAATGGCTATTAGTCGAGTGACGTCTAGAAATCAACCCAGAATTACTAAGTGAGAAGAATCTTTGTTCTTTTCAAAGCTGCTGAATGACCCTTTTTTGCTTTTAGCTGCACAAAAAGGTTCTCAGTGTATGTTCTCAATCAGCCAGCCAAATCTCCTAGCCAACAAGAACAGGAGATACATATTATCTAGTTATATTTCAAAGGGAAGTACAAATGGTGTAAGCTTTCAATGGGCTGCGTTTCCTATTGAGATGCCTAGTGGGTCTATAATGGTTCCATCACCTTCAGGTTCAAAGCTTCTTGTTTTTAGGAATCCTGAAAAGGATTCTCCAACCAAATTTGAGATTTGGGGCCCATCACGAGTCGAAAAGGAGTTCCACATCTCGTCCTCTGTCCATGGCTCTATATATTCGGATGGATGGTAAAATGCCTTACTCCCTCCATTCCAATTTATGTGACGTTGTTTGACTGAGCATGAAGTTTAAGAAAGAAATACTTTTGAAATATATGGCCTAAAATAAGTCATAAATACGTGTGTGGCTATAAGTAATCTCATCATTAAGGGTAAAATGTGAAGTTTAAAGTTAAATTGTTACTAGATATAAAAATGTGTCGGTTCATTTTTAGTGTCACATAAATTGGAACGAAGGGAGAACCTACTTTTTAGGTCACTGATTTTTCACCTCACCATCATATGGTGTTCATTAGCATTTGACAATGCAGGTTTGAGGGAATTTCATGGAATGATGATGAAACCTTTGTTGCATACGTCGCTGAGGAGCCGGCACCCTCAAAACCCGTCTTTACGAGTTCAGGCTACAAGAAAGGGAATTCAACAGATAAGGAATGTGGTAGCTGGAAAGGTCAAGGGGATTGGGAAGAGGACTGGGGTGAAACCTACCCTGGAAAAAGAGAACCTGCGATTTTTGTTATCAATGTTAACAGGTATGGTAACTTATATTGTTTGCTTATATCAGTCCAAAGGGTAAATATATGATTTCTTGTGCAGTGGAGAAGTACATCCTGTTGAAGGAACAAGGAAGCTTAGTGTTGGACAAGTTGTATGGGCTCCAGCTTCTAGAGGTTTGCATCAATATCTCGTTTTTGTCGGGTGGCCATCAGATACTAGAAAGTTGGGCATTAAGTATTGCTATAACAGGCCGTGTGCCTTGTATGCTGTTAGAGCTCCGTTTTCAAAATCAGAAGATCATCAATCTGGGTATGTACTCCCTCCGTTACATTTTGATTTTCTGGTTTTGACTTGACATGGAGTTTAAGAAAGTAAGGAAGACTTCTGGATTTTGTAGTCTTAAAGTAAAGAATGTTGAATGTACCAAAATGTCCTTTAATCTTGTGCTCTTAAACATGCCACGTGGAAAATTGAAATTAAAGAGTTGTCAAAAAAGGAAAGAAACATTCTTTTTGAAATGGACTAAAAAGGAAAGCAAGACAAACAAATTAAATGGAGGGAGTAATTGATAGCTTCTACAGATGAAAATGCTATGGATCCTGCAACTGTATGATCTGTGTGAATATAGTGCAGAGAGGGCTGAGCTAGGGAAGAATTTCTTTATTTTTTATTTATATTAATCTTCATTGTTGATGGAATTTTTTCATTTTCAGAACTAATGCAATTGAAGAAGCATCTCCAGTTAAGCTGACACAAAGAATAAGTAGTGCATTCTTTCCTCGTTTCAGGTATGTCTGCTTATGTCGATGATAGAAAGATGAGACATGTAGATGAATAAGGAATTCTTAAGTTAGTGGAATCATGTTCTACTTATTTTCATATTGTTCTTAGTTGACAATTATTGAGAATCAGCAATATCATCATAAAGAATCTGTTATTATCTTATATAATTTCTTAAGTTAGTTTGTCTGGAGAAGTTAAAACTAATTGTTACTTTTACTGAATATTCCAGCCCAGATGGAAAGGCCCTTGTGTTTCTGTCTGCAAAAAGTTCTGTAGAGTCTTGGGTGCATTCTGCAACTCAATCACTTCATAGAATTGATTGGTCCATAGATGGCAAACCAAGTCCAGATGCTGACATTGTTGACGTGGTTCGTGCTATTTCTCTGTTCTTCGAACTTTTATAAGAACTTTGAGGCTAGTGAATAATCATTTTGTTATAACTATTTTTCATTCATGTATTATCTAACTGTTATGTGACAGGTTCCTGTTGTGATGTGTCCTGAAGATGGATGCTTCCCTGGTCTTTATAGTGTTAATTTTCTTAGTAAACCTTGGCTTTCTGATGGATATACCATGATTTTATCTTCTGTCTGGGGTAGCACTGAAGTAATACTTTCAGTGAACGTGTTGAGGTAACTATGTATAAGGCGACTCAATTTTGACTGGCATTATGGTGTCATGGCATTCTTTAAATTTCCTCCGGACTAATGATTGCTTGTAAATTAATAGTGGAAAGGTGTCACGCATTAGCCCTGGAAACTCTAGCTTCTCTTGGAGCGTGCTTACACTAGATGGTGATAACATCATTGCTGGTATGACTTAATTTTCTGTAGACGGGTGCCTATGTTGCACAAAGTGTCTATTTTTGCATTCTTCATTTACTTGCTTATTCTTATCTATCCAAGTTGAATAAATCTGCTATTTATCTCTTGTAAAGTCTGTAGCAGTCCCTCTGATATTCCAGAAATCAAGTACAGTAGCATTGTTGGGAAGTCATCTGCAGAGGCCTTAGCTAGTTGGCAAGATATGTCAAGCCCCATATATAGATGCTCTGAAAAGGTTCATCTGGTTGTTCGCTCATTTACAAAATGTTTCATCCAGAATGTTCTGCTCAATGCTTACTTACGAGAATGACATTTCTGTTATTCATATCCATCTGTGATGCTCATAGGTCACTTCTCTACTGTCATCCCGCCAATCTAGTATTATCAAAATTCCAGTCAGGGATATATCTGAGAACCTTACCGCAGGTATTAACTCATCAGTCTGACTAAAGACTTGCTTTTACCTGTGAACATTTGTGTTTCAACTGTCGAGGAGGTAGGAAACGAAACGAAAAAATGTTGAGTAATGGTAATAGGATACTTGCTTATCCGACCAATTTATTCGATCTATTGAAATTTTAAACTCTGCAAGCAGCACTGTAATATGGAATAAGAAATGTAAAATATTTCCAATTTCCTGGAGCAGTTTGGTATGAATCTATGTTTGGTATTTATAGAGTAAGATCTAAGACTCTAACTCATAGTTATGAGCAACTTATCAAGCTCATACGTATTATACTTTTGAGTTATTCTTGCACTCTACTTAAGGATATTTTTCTTGCTGATAATGTTCAAGAAACCGGTAATAGTTTGGCTCTTTGAAATTCCTAGTTTATTGCACAATATGCTGTAGATTTACAATCTCAATTCTTTTTAGGTGCCAGCAAACCTTATGAGGCTATCTTCGTATCCCCCAAGTGTGAGAGCCATAATCTGTGTGATCCGCTAATTGTAGTCCTTCATGGGGGTCCTCACTTCATTTCATTGTCAAGCTTCTCGAAGTCCTTAGCTTTCCTTGCCTCAATTGGTTATAGTTTGTTGATTGTTAATTATAGGTGAGAAACTTTTCATGCCTCTATACTTGTAAAGCATGTTCAAATTTATATACCTTTGTTGTAACATGATATCAGAGCCAGGTCCATCCCTATTTGGGCTCCCGGTCCACGCTCCAGTTGGGCCCTGGGCGTGAAGGGAGGGGGGGGGGGTTGTTAGAGTGGGTGAAAGTCCCACATTGGTTGGGGAATGGACTGATGGTTTGCTTATTTGGGCAATCCTCCCATCATGAGCTAACTTTTGGTGTTGAGTTAAGCCCAGGTGTCATATCCTTACAGTACTGATAACGAAATACTAGTAATGCATATAAGATAGCTATATGAATGTCTAATATTCATCAAGGCATTGGGGGAAAATTGGTGATCAATATATTTTTTAGCTAAAAATGTTACACTCAACCGGCTTTCTTGGTTTTAGTATCACGGAAATGTACAAGTGATAGTCGGTAATCTCAGAATTCACATGTTTAAACCAATGTCAAAGTTTGCACAATTTCTGCGATTAGTTCAGTAGAAAACTATAGCTAAAGAATCCAATTTTAGATGCTTTTAAAATTGTTGATTTTAAGAAAAATTTGGAGTTAGCGACATCCTGATTTTAGTTACATGTATGAAAACAAGTAGAAGAAACAAGCTACACTAATTAAAAATCAAATGCTTAGGAAAAACATCATTGGAACATGTCTTCTTATTTGCCTCAAGCTGTAAGAATGAGACTTCTACATCATTGGCAATCCAAGCCAGAACAATGCATATATGGATTTGTTACTCTTCTCTAAATATTTCCTTTGCTATCCTTTACTTTTGGCTAAGCAGCAGTTCATGAATTGATTAAGTACTTTTTTTCCTTACCTTATCTTAGAGGCTCCTTGGGTTTTGGTGAGGAAGCACTGCAATCTCTTCCTGGCAAAATTGGATCACAGGTACTGTTCTGTAGTCCTCTTCCTTTGTTCGCTTAAAAGATTGCTTATCAAGGATTTGAAATCTAAAATGTTCTTGCCTGTTTGTATCTTATTATATGTCTGCATGTGCAGGATGTTAATGATGTTTTAGCTGCTATAGATCATGTCATAGATATGGGACTTGCAGATCCATCTAAAATAACTGTGCTCGGTGGTTCCCATGGTGGATTCCTGACAACACACTTGATTGGCCAGGTCTGCTAGTTCTACAAATCTTTATGGTTCCTACAACATATCCATTTACATTTGTGATACTTTTGGTCCTTGCCAGCTGTAAGATATGACACTTGGACCTAACTCAACCCCAAAAGCTAGCTCAAAAGGGGAAGATTGCTCAAATCCATATAAACAGACCATCAGTCCATTCCACAATTGTGGAACTTTAACCCACTCCAACACCCACTTCATGCCTAGGCCCAACGGGAGCATGGACCGGAAGCCCAAACAGGGTGGACCTGACTCTGATACCATGTAAGATATGACACTTGGCCCTAACTCAACCCCAAAAGCTAGCTCAGGAGGGAGGATTGCCCAAATCCATATAAACGGACCATCAGTCCATTCCCAACCAATGTAGAACTTTAACCCACTCTTGCACCAGATTTGTTCTATGTACATTTGTTGCTTTATATAGGGAAGCTGGACATGCTTGTCACAAGCAGCTTGTGTATCTGAAAGACCATATATTGACAGTTCTGCTACTATTACTGCAGGCACCCGATAAGTTTGCTGCTGCAGCTACTAGGAACCCTGTCTGCAGCCTTCCCTTGATGATTGGAACATCTGATATCCCTGATTGGTGCTATGCAGAGACGTTTGGACATCTGGGAAAATCAATGTTTACTGAAGCTCCTTCATCTGAACACCTTGCTGTCTTTCACAGCAAATCACCTATATCACACATTTCCAAGGTCTGCTCTAATCAACAAAATCTGGATTTGAAAAAGCTTTCCATTTTATGTAACTGTGTTTCCAATCGTAAAGAAAAGTTGAAGTATTAAGTTTTTCTAGATTTCAAGGATCATTGGTAATAGTTATACAAGTGGTAAATCATGTCCGTATGGATGCATTTTATGGATCCTATATTTCTGAATGCATTTGCTACATCCGTTTCATCTAATATTGCAGGTCAAAACTCCTATACTCTTCTTGCTAGGTGCCAAGGACCTCCGTGTACCAATATGTACAGGCTTGCAAGTAAGATTTAATATAATCTTCTTCTTGTTTCTTTTATCAATTGCATGTTTATGATTCATTATCAACATGATATTGGTAGGTCTATATTCGTAAGTATATATCTTACATGGATCATTCATTTGCCTTAACATATTCACGTTGAATGGGTGTGTCATGAGCATGGGTTCTATGCAGATTCTTGAAGATACCCTAAAAATTAGCAAAATACTGAACATACCATATCAGATTACTTCACATACATGTAACATAGATTCCTACAAGGATGATATGTTTTCATTTTTTACCAACCAATATGCCTATAATGATTATATTGTTTAGAAAGAATATCCAGTGGCTGTCGGCTGGCTCTACTTTAAGGCAAGTGATGCTTTTCATTTTGTATTTATCAATAATTGTTTGTAAAAGGACCTTTTTTGAATGAGTCAATCTCAATCAACTATGCAACAACTTAGGTACCAAATATCAATTTAGAAACATGAATAGCTGAATTTTGTAAAATATGAGTTAGAGGCTGGCCATGTAAGTTGTTTGTAGAATTAAACAAGGTCAATTCATTCTATAACAGTACCATTAGCTCTGAACATGACTGACTAGTGACTACTTCCTAAATTATGGTTGGTCGTTTTCATAAGATGTATAATTTCAGAAAGTAAATGTTTTTCCTTTTGTTGCACGAAGTATGCACGTGCATTAAAGGAGAAAGGAACTGAGGTCAAGGTGCTGGTGTTTCCCGAGGACAATCACGCAATTGATAGGTAGGAATTAGGATAGTCCTGGACCAATTTATGTGCATTTTCATGTTTGTTTGTTTTCAATTTCTACTGGAAACTGGACCTGTTTTCCGTCTATGCAGGCCACAGTCTGATTTCGAAAGCTTTCTCAATATTGGAGTGTGGTTCAAGAAGCACTGCAAATAGACATATAATGATTCATTTCTTGACCAAGATTTCCTACATTCCTTTGCAAGAAGAAGATGAAGTGATCTGCAGGTCAACTTCAGACCTTCCCCTCAAGAAGAACGACGATTCTACTCCTTCCGTTAACGTTCAAGCTCTCATCTGAGTTTAACATATGAACCTTCTAAATATGTCACCTAAGGAAATTGGTCATATATATTTGACCTTTGCAGTGACTGGCCAATGGTAAACTCAAATGTATGTAGAATAAACAGTTCCTGTGTGGTACAGTTCAATAAATCATCAAAAGGAGTTCATCTTTGAATTTTTCTGTTCATTTATGGGAGCAATTTTTATGTAGCAGCTTCTTTCAAAAGCATTTGTCATATGTAAGAACAAATTGTATAAATTTCCAACTGTGCAATGAACTGCAGATAGACAGGATTGTAAGATTTTAGAGTACTTACATGTTTCATTGGATGGTTTGATGGTATTATCTCCATTTTCTGTTTGGCTTATTTATGAAGCTAAATTTACTTAACAACAACGACATATCCCTACCTTTGTGGGGCAGAGAGGTTGTTCTGATAGACCCTTGGCTCAAAAGACATGATTTGTCATTCTTTTTAACTACACAATACAAGGTAATGTTAATATAATATGATTTGGAGTTGGATCTAATCAAGTTAATCCCTCTTAAAAAAATTGAAGAGTGTCACATACTATTTGATTTTAGCTTTATATTCTCTTGCTAGTTATGCTCACAAAAGCAAAGTATTGACATTGTTAACTCTTGCCACAAGATTCTTTTTTTTTTTTGGTTGATTCACAAGAATATTCAACAACGCTTTCATGGACTACTTTGACTTTAGAGATTTGCTATCGTGCTGTGAGCGGACAATTCCGAAGAAATGGTAAGATATGAGTAAGAGGAAATTGACTGACCTGGCTCTTCAATCGACGATCTACTGCTCCCTCTAATGGTAAAATAATGTATGTAATATTGAATTATTAGAAAAAGATACATATTCCTTTCAAAAAGATTAATTAATAGTGCCGTTTTCTCGATAATTTTCTAAAATGAAACTTATTAAAATTTATTAAATTTTTTAAAATATATATACACTCTTTTTTTTCTTTTTCATTAGAGAAAATTTTAACTCAAACTACATTTTGTATAATTTCTAAACATGTAAATATCTAATTTTCAGGAAATAATTAATCTAACCTGATTTCAGCTAAAAATTGATGAGATTGGTACCAAAGAGATTAGGATAGAAGTAGTTTAATATGAAAGCATATTATAATGCAAATGAGTGGAGTAATACTTTATACTAATGATGTGTCAAGATAATATTTTTATCAATAGTTTATTGAATTAAGATCTACTTTTTTATTCCTTAAAACATCACATGCAGCTTAATTAAAAAGAACTTATCTAGATCTAAGGAAAATTTCCAAAATTTAGCTAAAAAGTTAGCCTAAGTTATGAGGCAGCAATAAGAATTGTGGTAGCTTGACTAGTCCTCCTTCATTTTTAATAAGATTTGAGCCCTCGATGTGAAAAAGTTATTCTTCTTTAGAAAAGTTTTATCACCTAAGGAACTTTCTGATGCAAACTTAAATTAATTGAGCCCCAATACAAGTATTAGACACCCGGTGAAATATAAATTAAAAAATAAATGGAGTCATGAAGCACTCTAAGAGGAAAATGAATAAAGAAAATTTTAGAGATGCTCTTGGCAAGTGGAACATAAACTGACAAAAATGATCACTTTTTGCTTCTGCTCTCTCTTCTTCTTTCCTCATTTTCATTACAATTCTCCTCAAGCTATTACCAGGCAGACCCTTTTTTCCCTCTCTATGTAAGCTTTCTTGATTTATCTTTAGCTACATGTGTGAGTGTGAATGCCATATATGCTGAATTGTATTGTATGTCTTTATCATTGAGTTTTTCTTGACCATATTTGAATGCTCTTTCTTTAGTTTCTGTTAGCCAAGATTTAATTTTTATATTCAGAATGAAATGAGTAATCCTAAAATAGTACAGTTAGAATGCTAGTACTAAAGAAGGTCGAAGGAATTTGATTTTTCTTTTTCTTGTTTTACAGTAGGAATCAAGATTGATGAGAGGAGTGATCAGATTGTTAAATTCCAAGATTGAGTTTTTTTATCTGTTTAATTGTTTATGTATTAGGGAGTCCTGTTGTGGCATTGATACTAATGAATGGAAGAAGATTTAACATCAATTTGAAAATCTTAGCTCATAAGGTCAACCTAATTCCAACTGCAAAGTTGCAAGGAATTCAGGTTTTACAACTTTGTTAACCCCCCCAGCTTCTGTGTTTCAATGCAAAAGGTTGTTTCTCAAGTTTGTAGAGACATGTTTATCTGATCTTGTAGTTCTCTCAAGAAAATTATTACGCCATTTGTTTCAATTTGTTTGTCTTACTTTCTTTTTTAGTCCATTTTAGAAAGAATGTCTCTTTTCGTTTTTGACAACTCTTTAATTCTAACTTTTCACATGGCATGCTTAAGACCACAAGATTAAAGGGAATTTTGGTACATTCTACATATCTTTAGTTTAAGACCACAAGATTAAATCTTCTTTATTTTCTTTAACTCCATGCCAAGTCAAAATCAGGCAAACAAATTGAAACGGGCAAAGTATTTTATTATTGTTCTTGTTAGTTTAATTCTGACTAATCGCAATTGAAAACTTCTTCAGTTTGCTTGCAAATGGAACATTCTGGAGCAAGCCCTTCCAAAGATACTCCTGTTGGTTTAGATGCAATTTCAGATGAAGAATACTTTTCTCAATCTACATTACTCAAAGAGTTTACTGAAATCCCCACAATTGAAAAGGCATGGACTTTGAAATCTAACAGTGGTATTGCTACTTTGGCTCTCCTATCTCTAGATCTTCTAACAGATAATTATGTATATGTTGTCATTTTGCTTCTTTCCTGTCAAGTTTTTAGCTCTAATGTATATCATGATCTGTGAGAGCCAAATCATGACTCGTGATGTTCTTTGTTGTTTTGCGTCGTTAGGAGGTTCACAGGTTATGTTCTCAATTAGCCAACCTAATCTCCTAGAGAACAAGAAGAGGACATATGCATCATTTAGTCACATTTCCAAAGAAAAATATGATTCTGTACAATTTCATTGGGCTGCTTTCCCTATTGAGATTGGGACAGCCTCTTTGATGGTTCCTTCTCCATCAGGTTCAAAGCTTCTTGTTGTTCGAAATGCTGAAAATGATTCTCTTACTCGCTTTGAGATTTGGAGTTCATCTCAGGCGGAAAGGGAGTTTCATGTTCCTTCATCTATTCACGGATCTGTATATTCCGATGGATGGTAACCTAATTTACTACATAAAAACACTACTTTCATTTTCTTATTCGTGTTCTCTTTTCATTGTGTATACTTGTATATCCTGTAACCAGTTTAATGGTACAGTTTAGTAACATTTTTATGAGTTGTAGTTGTCATTCTACCGGTTGCCTGGTCTCAGGTTCGAGGGGATTTCCTGGAATTCTGATGAAACTTTGATTGCTTATATTGCCGAGGAGCCTGTTTCTGCAAAACCAACATTTACATATTATGGCTACGAGAAAGGGAATTGTCCAGACAAAGACTGTAATAGCTGGAAAGGTCAAGGAGATTGGGAAGAGGGTTGGGGCGAAGCATATGCTGGGAGAAGGCTACCTAAGCTTTTTGTCATCAATATTAACAGGTTAATGTCGCTGATGTCTGTTTAAGTAGTTCTGAAAAACTTTATCACGTAAATTTGACGTGGTAACCGTTAAATGCAACTTTGTGCAGTGGAGAGGTACGTGCTGTAGATGGCATAGAAAAGTCACTAAGTGTTGGTCAAGTTATTTGGGCTCCATCAACGAAGGACTCATTGCAATATCTAGTTTTTGTTGGGTGGCCATCAGGGACGAGGAAGTTTGGTATCATATACTGCACTAATAGGCCTTGTTCTTTGTATGCTGTTAGAGCTCCTTGTTTTAGATACGAACCACATCAACCTGCGTAAGTATTTTGACAGTATGCTTACATTATACCATTCATTTCTATTGCCGCTGAACCGACTAAGTATTTATTGATATTTTTTCTTTGATGTTCTTGCTATTTGATTCTTTTCTCGTCAGAACAGATGCAAACCTATCGGCAGTTGTGCTGGCAGAAAGCATAAGTAGTGCATTCTTCCCTCGTTTTAGGTATGTTTGCTTGTTAGAATTATTGGCTCTCAACAACCGTTTTAACGTTTACATTATTCCATCAATTATTAGTGGCAAATATCTAGTAAAGTCTAATTAAATTGCTCTCATACTTCAACACTTGGTGGTTTAAATAACTTTATCAAACTATAACATAAAATCTAACAACCCATTCTTATTTTTCTCAATTCTCAGCCCAGATGGAAAATTTCTGGTGTTTTTATCTTCAAAACGTGCTGTAGATTCTGGAGCACATAATGCAACAGATTCACTTCATAGAATTGATTGGTCCATTGATGCAGAGCCACGTCCGCATAACAAAATTGTTGATGTGGTATTATTTCTCTGCTTTGCTCACAAACTTATATGAGTGGTTGAACCTTGGAAAAGACTTAAGTCACTTATAACTCTTATTTTTGTTATAATCAGTACTCTTGAGTAAAGCAATAAAGTTTCTCAAGGATGGACTGTGAAAATCATAAATCTACCTGGTTTAGTGATTACTATCCGTATTATATTTCTAGTATGCATAACACCTGTGCTTTATTATTCATGTTTTAAAGTTGCATTACCATGGTTAAGATGTATAATGTCTTTTGCACTTATTTTTTTTAAAAAAAATTGGTTATGAAGGTTGATGCTATTATCCACTTAATCGTAGTTGGATAGAGGTTTGAACTTCTTTGTTCTTGTGGTCAATGTGTGTCCTGTTAAATTGAACACATTGATTGCATAACGATTTCATCTTTTCCTTTTTCTGAGTTCTCCTTAAATTTATTGTCTCACTTGATCATGCTGATTTTATTAGTAGGTTCAATGACCTCTGTAGGTTCCTGTTGTGATGTGTGCGGAAGATGGAAGTTTCCCTGGGTTATACTGTTCAAATATTCTTAGTAACCCGTGGCTTTCTGATGGGCGCACTATGATTTTATCATCTGCCTGGGGCAGCACCCTAGTTATACTAACCGTGGATGTCTTGAGGTAAAGCAAGGAAGCCATTCTATCTCCATTGTACTCAAATTGTATGTATCTTCGCCTGCGTTCAACCTCGTGCTCATTTACTTTCAGTGGAGATGTATCACGAATCAGCCCAAGCACATCAGAGTTTTCATGGGATGTCCTTAGTCTGGACGGCGACAATATAATTGCAGGTAAGAGTCATGTTGTCATTTTAACTTACAACAGCAACTATTCCTCAGTCCCAAGCAAGTTCCAATCGACCATATGACTCTTTACTGACCATGTTGCTCCATTTAAGCTGACATTTTAACTTGTTAAAAAAAGAGTCAGGGTTGGCACCTGAAATCTTCTATTTGATATGCTTGAAAATGTATTGCCTAATCAAAAACCAAAAAGAGTCTTCTGATGCTTTTTATTTCTTTGAAGTTTGTAGCAGTCCAGTTGATGTTCCTGAAATCAAGTATGGTTATCTTGTCGGGAATGCCTCCGACAACGCCAAAAGGAATTGGCTAGATATCTCAAGCCCCATAACCAAATGCTCTGAACAGGTGAATATAATGTCCGTATTGTTTAAATCTTTTCAGGCTGGGCTACAACGAATAAAGACTAGCCCATTCTTAATATTTTTCTGTGATTCTTCAAAGGTGAGGTCTTTGCTGTCATCCAAGGAGTTCTGTATAATGCCGATCCCCGTCAGAGATGTCTCTGAGAATCTCACAAAAGGTACGACTTATAAGTAGTTGATGCATAAATGCATAACATTTATCAGAAAGAAATGGCACCATGGCGTTGTCTTTTCTTTTTAATTGTGTATTCTAAACAATGAACCGAGAAATTAAAGATGAGTCAACATATGTAATATTTATTTTCAGCTCATCTTTTTCTTTTCCTCTGCTTCTAATTTAGTGCATAAATCTGATTCATGTTAGGTGCAAGCAAACCTTATGAAGCTATTTTTGCATCCTCCAAATCTAAGAAGCACGATGCATGTGACCCGCTGATTGTAGTCCTTCATGGGGGTCCTCACTGTGTTTCATTATCAAGCTTCTCAAAGTCTTCAGCTTTTCTTTGCTCACTTGGATTTAGCTTGCTTATTGTAAGTTATAGGTAAGTTAAGAGTACCATAAACACCTTTTGGTATCCGTTTATCTTGCCAGAAGTTGGCATCTTTGAGTAATCAACAATTGAGATCAACTTTTGAGTGTACTACAACTTGTGCTGAACTAGCAGATGGTGTTGCATATAATCAACCAGTCTGAATCTCTCATTAAGATAAACTTATAATTAAAGCATTATCTTGATTATATTACAACACCTATATCTTATTGATGTCTTTCCAGAGGTTCCTTGGGATTTGGTGAGGAAGCAGTACAATCTCTTCCAGGGAGGGCGGGTTCACAGGTGCTTTTTTGTCCAACCTTCTTTATGACAGTCGATTTCTACTCATAGTTTATCCGTAATGAGGACGTTTCTTTTAAATTCCTTTCCATTGTTTCACACCCACAGGATGTTAATGATGTACTTGCTGCCATAGACCATGTCATTGGTATGGGACTTGCAGATCCGTCCAAAGTTGCTGCTGTTGGCATTTCCCATGGTGGATTTTTGACGACACACTTGATAGGCCAGGTTGGGTAGTTCCACAAACAACCTGTTTCTTCTACACCTAAATCCACATCTAGTAAATGTTTGTGCATGTCGATTAGACCATCCGTTCTGATACTTCGTCTACAAGGTGATAGGAAAAGTTAAAATTATTCTGTTCTTACTAATGTACCCGTGCAGGCACCAGACAAGTTTGCTGCTGCAGCTGCTAGGAACCCAGTCTGCAACCTTGCTCTAATGGTCGGTACAACTGATATACCTGATTGGTGCTATTTTGAGGCATTTGGAAGTGAAGCAAAATCAAACTTTACAGCAGCACCTTCAGCTGAACACCTTGCTCTATTCTACGACAAGTCCCCAATTTCACATGTATCCAAGGTTTGTTTCTTCAGCTGCGTTGATGTTATTGTTGAATAACGCTACTAGCTCTTATTGGACAGGAGCGTAGAACTAGGCAACTGAAAAATGTGAGGATTATAGTAATCATTTTTCATCTGGTTCCTTCTATACTCACATGGAAGTAATTATACTGCAGGCCAAAGCTCCCACACTCATGCTTTTAGGTGCTAAGGACCTTCGCGTACCCATAACTGATGGATTGCAAGTATGTACTTCTCTTTTCTTTTGGGGGGTGTTAAATTAAATTACACTAACAATGGAAAACTGAGTATACACCACAAATTCAATTGTTTCCTTTGCTGCACTTGAACATGTCACTGCTTATTAATCCAAGCAGCTATTCACTATTGCTCGAGTTATCCAATTTTTTCCGAGTTTAACATGAAATGATGCATTCTCCTATTAATTGTAACTATCATTCAGCTCATTTGATCATCTTGTGACAATGAAGTTAAGTATTTCATACAAGTATGAAGACCTCCTACAGTGCTCTCTATCTCTCTCTTTCGTTCTGATGGAGTTGATATGAAAATTTCATCTCGTAAACATTCTTTATTCTTCTGTATGTGTGCAGTATGCACGAGCATTGAAGGAGAAAGGCATAGAAATTAAGGTGATGATGTTTCCTGATGACATACACGAACTCGACAGGTAATTGTGTTCCTTCCCCTAATTTGAGAACTAGTTTTTTCCCCTCCAACACGAGGGGATCAATAACTGTTCTCCACTTGCACTGAAGTGTGACTAAATTTCACGTTATGACTACGTAATGAGATCTAATACCATGCGTGTACTTATTTGGCAGACCACGAACGGACTTCGAAAGCTTTCTTAACATTGGAGTGTGGTTTAGGAAGTACTGCTCATAAGATTGCCAGATGAATCAGTACTGTTTCTGCAACACTGGTCTTCCAAGGAAATGAAGGTCATAATTGACTCAAATTGATCAATGATCATACTACTAAACTGATGAAATGCTTGTAATAATCTATATAGCACTTGAAAACTATATTGCTCGGACTCTTCAAAAATGTCATCCAAGTGCATGTCAGATCCCCAAAAGTAATGCATTTTTTGAGAATCCAATACGACTGCTACAACATTTTTGGAGAGTCCGAGTAAGATAGCTTGAAAATATGCGTTTGTTCAAAATGCATAGTGCACTTCTTCATAAGTGTATTTTTACATCACAAACCATGTAGTACTTGAATGTACTGAAAGTCTAGATAAAAGCAGAGGACTCTTTCCAAGTGTAACATCAAAATAGTAGAAATAAAGCATGCTGAAGACATAAAATAAGTGACTAATTATATTTTTATTGGCAAAATCTTGTAGAAAAAAACATTTCATTCCAAATGTTAATGATATTAACTTCCTCAAAAAAAAAAAAAAAAAAAAAAAAAAAAAAAAAATCCTCCCCGCACCGCCGCGCCACACCCCACACACACTTTTTTTTTTCCTTTTTCCTTTTGGCCATTAAATTACTCAAAAAGCTGTAAAAGTTAAAAAAAATAAAATAGATTGATGGAAGGAATTTGTAATTATAGCTTGTTTCAAAAATTTCAGCCTCTTAGTAGTGAATTCAAGTTTCAATATATTTTTCAAACTCTCTAACCTATTATTGATAATCTTAGAAATTCTATTTCTATAAAATTGATTGTTATAGATTGATAATTTACAAAGAGCATAATGTTATAAGTTGATTATTGTTGTTATAGGTAACATACTAATTATTCATTTGATTAAAGTTTTCTACTAAAAAAAAGAGAAGATTTATCAAAGAGTAAAAAGAAAAGGTTATGACTAAAACACCGAAAACTTCAAGTATACCGTATTAACCATGTTTTTTCTCTCGCCTAAATATCTGAATGGTTTTTTATGCAGAACATTTTTATGATTTAAGTCTTTCTTAATTATGATCACGGAGTTCCTATCAAACACCTAGATTAAGATTAAAAGTGCTTATAAGCTTAGTCAAACACACCGGTATGGGAGCTTGGCATCAATAGTGATGCAAGTCGAGTTTCCTCAAAACCTTGCACACAAAGCCGAGTTAAGGAGTTTATAGACTTTTTATCGAGTCAATACTTTGGAAGCTTAGAGGGTGCTTGGGATGAAGACTTGAAGGCTAACAACTTGCTCAAATGGAAGTACAAGGGAGGAGAGAGAAAAAGGGCTATGTATGAAAAGAGATTATTTTTAAAATACAAGCCCTCAAGCCTAAGAAGAATAAGAAGGCCCTTATTTCATTAAGGGTATTTTTGTAATAATCACCCTTAGTCTTCATCTTTAGCATAGCTTAGTATAAATACTACACTTAGCCATTTTTGTATGAGATAGACTATTTTGATTATTGAGATTATGTGTGAAACTCTTGTGAGAGTTGAGACTAAGACCATTGTTGCTTGAAATGTTGATGTGATTGCTTGCTAGAGAAAATCATTCCTCTTGAGGGTTATCTCTATAAGTTAGGTGCTTATTTGAATATTCTAAGGAGGTCGTTACTTTAATATAGTATCGGTTGCCTTTGATTTCACTTTTGTGTCTACTTTTCTATCCTTTTTATCCTTAATTCCTTGTTTTCTTTGTTTCTTTATCTTCCGCATATCCGTTATTGTATCAAATACCAACACAAATTAAAAGTCGTCTTCTGTCAGGATCGAACCCACGACCTCCTGGTTAAAAGCGAGGTAAAACGACTTACTGCTTGTGATAATAAGTAGGCGTTTGGCCATAAATATTATTCACAATATTTCGAAATACGTTTTCACTTTATTCCAGAATATTTGTTTGGCCATGAAAATCAAAAACATATTCCGGAATATGTTTTCACAATTTTTGGTTTTTTTGAAAAACACCTCTTGAGATGTATTCTTTATTTTTGGATTCAATTTTTTCTGTCACTTTATTTTTAAATACTAAACCAACTCAATAGTCTAAAATATTTTTGAAAATATTATGGCCAAACACAACTTCAACTCTATTTTCAACCTTAAAGTGAATACGTTTTTTATTTTTTATGGCCAACGGGTCCTAAATATATTACCCCAATCTTTAACCAAAAGTAGGCACAGTTCCCACTTGATTTTTCCCTCCTTAGCCATTCATCTTCTTTACCTTCCTCCCTTTCCACCATTTTCTTCTGCACTTCCTAATGCTTTCCTTCCTTCATATCTTAACCTTTACTTTAACAAACTGACAGATTGAGAAAAATGTATGTGAAGTTTCAGTACGTTGACACCAGCAATTGTTTCCACATACTAAACTCAACTAAACCCACTACCAGCATAGGAATTCCAATCCCACCCACAAAGAAATACAAGGACCAGAACAAATTGCATGACCCAAATGGCAGAACTGAGAAAAGCAAGAATCTTGGGGTCAAATTCAGGCCTGGTGTTGGCTATGGTAATGATGTAAGAGACAAGTTGGATTATCAAATTGGCAAAAACTCGCATACCCGTGTTTGGAAAAATGGTGTTTTAAAGACCCAAAATGGTTTCTTGAGAAAACCAGTTGATAAAACTGAGAGTGAAGAGACAATTGATGGTCAATCGAGCTTGGATAATGTGGTGCAGACCAAGTGTTCGACGAAATGGTGCAACGACGTGGAGACCCAAAATGGTTTCTTGAAAAAAACAGTTGATAAAACTGAGAGTGAAGAGAAAATTGATGGTTATTCGAGCTCGGGCAATGTGGTGCAGACTAAGTGTTCGACAAAATGGCGCAATGACGTGAAGGAGACCCAAAAAGTTTATTTTAGGAAACCAGTTGATAGAACTGAGAATAAGAAAAAAGTAGGTGGTCTATTGAGCTTGGGGAATGCTGTGGAGGAAGTACAGACCAAGTGTTCGAAAAAATGGGCTAGATATGGAGGATGCATTCCTGTTATGCTGGAAGCTTTGGAGAAGGTTAGTGACTTGGATGAGGCATTAAAGCCATGGGAAAAGAGTTTGACTAAAAAAGAAAGGACTATTATATTGAAGGAGCAGGTGGAGTGGCAACGAGCAATGGAGATTTTTGAGTGGTTTAAGAGAAGAGGATGCCATGAATTGAATGTTATACATTATAATATTATACTTAGGATTCTCGGGAAATCACAGAGGTGGGGTGAGATTGAGAGGTTGTGGGGCGAAATGAAGGAAAGGAGAGTCGAGCCTATAAATTCAACTTATGGGACTCTGATTGATGTCTACAGCAAGGGTGGATGTAGGGAGCAGGCAATGGAATGGTTGAAGCTGATGAATGAACGAGGTATGGTACCGGATGAGGTGACAATGGGAATTGTTGTTCAGATGTATAAAATGGCGGGGGAGTTTAAGAAAGCGGAAGAGTTTTTGAAAAAGTGGTCTTTATGCAAATGTCAAGTGGAGGAACGTGTAAATGGTGCACCAAGAAGTGGTATTAGGGTCAATGGTTCTTCTGGTTCAAGTGTTTGTTTGAGCTCACATACCTATAACAATTTAATTGACACTTATGGGAAGGCAGGACAAGTGAAAGAAGCATATGAGACCTTTCACCAGATGCTGAGGGAAGGGATCCGGCCGACAACAGTTACTTTCAATACAATGATTCACATGTGTGGTAATAATGGCCGAATGGAAGAAGTTGCTTCCTTGATGAGGAAGATGGAGGGGCTTCAGTGTCATCCTGATACAAGAACATACAATATTCTTATTTCCCTTCATGCCAAGCATGACAACATAAAAATGGCTGCCACCTACTTTAAACTTATGAAAGATGCTTCTCTAGAGCCAGATGCAGTGACCTATCGCACTCTTTTGTATGCATTTTCTATAAGGAATATGGTCAGTGAAGCGGAGAAGCTCATTTTGGAGATGGATAAGAAAGATCTACAGATTGACGAATTCACTCAGTCAGCTTTGACTAGGATGTATCTAGAAGCTGGGATGATAGAAAAGTCATGGTCCTGGTTCCAGAGGTTTCATCTCGCAGGAAAAATGTCTTCTGAATGCTATTCTGCCAACATTGATGCCTTCGGCGAACGTGGCCATATTTCGGAAGCTGAGAGAGCTTTTAATTGCTGTAGGGAGGGAACAAGACTTACTGTTCTTGAGTTCAATGTAATGATCAAAGCTTATGGAATTAGCAAGAATTACAACGAGGCATGCTGCTTGTTTGATAGCATGGAGAAACATGGCTTATCTCCTGATAGATGCAGCTATAGTTCACTCATCCAAATGCTAGCTGGAGCAGATCTGCCACTGAAAGCAGCATCCTACGCGAGGAAAATGCAGGAGGCTGGATTAGTTGATGATTGTATCCCTTATTGTGCTGTGATATCTAGTTTTGTTAAAGTAGGTCAGCTGGAAATGGCAGTAAGATTATTCGATGAAATCATTGCATTTGACGTCAAGCCTGATGTTGTTGTTTATGGTGTACTGATTAATGCCTTTGCTGACATAGGAAGTGTTAAAGACGCTACGAAATACTTGGTTGAAATGAGAAACTCTGGCTTAGAGGCAAATGCTGTTATATACACTTCCTTAATTAAGCTATACACCAAGGTTGGGTATTTGAGAGAAGCACAAGAAACATATAAAATGCTTCAGTCGTTCGAGGCAGGGGCTGATGTATATTCTTCAAATTGCATGATTGACTTGTACAGCGAGCGTTCTATGGTTAGACAAGCAGAAGAGATTTTTGAGCACCTGAAGAAAAAGGGAAATGCAAATGAGTTTTCTTACGCAATGATGCTGTGTATGTACAAGAGAAATGGAATGTTTAAGGAAGCCATTCAAAATGTCCGGAAAATGAGAGAACTGGGACTTCTGACTGACTTGTTGAGTTACAACAATGTGCTTGGATTGTATGCAACTGATGGGAGGTTTAAAGAAGCTTTGGCGACTTACAAGGAAATGCTTTCTTCTGCCATCCAACCTGATGATTCAACATTCAAATCACTTGGAATTGTTCTTCTTAAATGCGGTGTTCCAAAGGAGGCTGTTGGTAAGCTGGAATCTATGAGGAAAAACGATCCTCAGAGTGGCGTGCAAGAGTGGGCTTCAGCCCTATCTTCCGTTATCAATGTGCTTGATACTGACTGTCCTGATAGAGAAGATGCCTAGCTCTTTTTAAAAATATTTATGGTTTTAAGATAGGAGATGATTATATTTACCATTCTAAGAAAAGATAGGAGATTGCACCATGGGGTTGGGTCTACGGAGATTAAACTTTATACGAGCACTCTCTCAAAGAAAGCTGCTTCATGCTCTACTGATGCAGGTAGATTCTAGTGAAGTGGCTCAAGCCTCTCATGTATTTTTCACAGTTTTGGTTGTTGTAAATACAAATGTATTGAACCTTTGCCAGATCTAGGCTATCATTTATTAAGTGCCATATCTAGTAGCATCCTTCAGCCTCAAACTGTGTTATTGACTAGATAAATATTCCATTATAAAGTCTCTCTGAATAGCACCTTCATGTACTCCAGAAGCTTCTTAGTAACAGCAACTTCGTATCATAAAAACCTTACCTTTATTTTATCTGCTATTGTATATCCTTGATTAAGAACGTTGAGTTAATGATTTTCACTCGTCAGTAGGGGACGCCTAGGGGGGGGAGTTCTCCCGTATTCAACAACAAGCTCATACACATGTTGTACAGCTTGTAGTTTTTGTTATATGCTGGCCTACTTATTTTCTGTGCTGTATAACTGATTCCAATTGGATCAAGAATCTTTTTCTGCAGTTTATTTATCTTTGTTTGTAGCAGATGATTGCTTGGTTGCATCTTTATCTGAAAGAAATTATATTATATGCACCCGATCACTGTATTCAGATTTTGGTCCCTCATTGCATCTAACCTGTTGAAACTGCGGGCGATCAATAATTTTTCATTGTTACTTTCCTTTATAAGGTAAATAGTCTTATTAAATATTAATAATGGGAAAATGTTCCTGTATACTAATTAGTATTCGTTACTCGTTGTTACTATTGTTCATTTTTCGTTCATGTATCTAACTGTTGATGCAACTTATGTGATGACGGCAGGTCCTGTTGTGATTCTTCCCTTCCCTTTACAGTTTTAATCTTCTAACTAAACCTTGCCTTTCTGATGGATATGATTTTATCGTCTGTCTGAAGAAGCACTGAAGTAATACTTTCAGTGAATGTGTTGAGGTAACTCTGGATGATGTTGACTCAAATTTTGACTGACATTATGGATTTCTTCAAATCTTCTCTGGACCAACGATTGCTTGTTAATTTTGATAATGGAAAGGTGTCACACATTAGCCCTGGAAACTCTAGCTTTTCTTAGAGCTTGCTTGCACTAGATGGCAATAACGTTGTTTCTGGGAAGACTTCATTTTTTCTGTAGACTCGTACCTATTTCGCACAAAGTGTTTATTTTGTATTATTCATTGACTTGCTTATTCTGATCAATCCGCTTTGAATATTTCTGGTGTTTATCTGTTTCAAAGTCTGTAGCAGTCCTGCTGGTGTTCTTGAAATCAAGCATGGTAGCCTTGGTGGGAAGTCATCTGCATAGGCCTCATCTCTGAAAAGGTTCTCTTTTCTTGTTTGCCCATTAACTAATTGTATCATCCAGATTGTTCTGCTCAGTATTTACTTTTGAGAATAACATTTCTAATATTCATATCCATCTACGACGCTTACAGGTTGTTTCTCTGCTGTCATCCCACCAATTTAGTATTATTAGAATTCCGGTCAGGGATAGGTAGGGGTAAGGTTGCGTACACACCACCCTCCCCAGACCCCACTTGTAGGATTACACTGGGTATGTTGTTGTTGTTGATTCATTTTCGTAATTAATAATGCTAGGCTTGATCACTAGCTGAATCTAGTTTATTTTACATTGCGGAGACATCTGAAACCCAATCAAATTGTTGGAGACATGGGGAAAATATTGGCAAGTAATGCTAGGTCTGAGAATGTCACAAAATATCAATCCAATCCTCAGAGCTCCCATCCCCTTTCATTGTGCTATATCCATTCAAAGCTATTCTAGTAGCTTAGAATGTCTTGCCTGGTTCAATGTTTGATATGAACATTTCATCTCAAAAACATGTTTTATTCTTCTGCATGTGTGCAGTATGCAGGAGCATTCAACGGAGAAAGGAGTTGAAAGTTAAGGTGATCGATGATGTTTCCTGATGACATACACAAACTGGGCAGGTAATTGTGTTCCTTCCCTCTTAGATTCAGGCACTACTTTTCGTACCCTCAAGTGTTACTAAATCTTACATTACGACTACATCGAGAGATATAGCACTATTCGTGTACTTATTTGACAGACCACAACCAGACTTTGAAAGCTCTCTTAACATTGGAGTGTGGTTTAAGAAGTACTGCTCATAGTTTGTCACTGCAACAAGAATGATTAAGAGGTTCGCAGCTACATTTCAGCCTGGTACAACAACACCATAACCAGTGTACTCCGATAAGTGGGATCTTACAAGAAAATGGTCATAATTGACTCAAATTGATCATGATCATACTACTATACTAAAATGCTTACAATTCTCTATTTAGCACTTGAAAACTATGTGTCTGCCATGAATCAAATGTGTAGTGCACTTCTAGAGGGACAAGTGCTCTTTTTTTTTTGTCCTTTCCAACCACGGCTTCGATCAATGTTAAGTTCGACTATGCCCGCAAGAATCGATCTTTTGTGTTATGTTAAATTATATGTTCTTTATAATAGCAATTCGTTACAACAACAACAACAATAACATATCCAGTGTAGTCCCACAAAGTGGAGTCTGGGGAGGGTAGAGTGTACGCAAACTTTACCTCTACCTCAGAGGTAAGGTAGAGGTTGTTTCCTATAGACCTTCGGCTCAAGACAAAAACAGTCTAGAAAAAACGTAATAGAAATACAAGAGACAACAGATAGTAACAAAACAATAGATAGTAGTAGAACATTATTACAACAAAATAATACTATAATCGAACAACACGAAATAATAGATATTAGTAGAAATCAAAGAACAAGAAACTACAAGCGTAGTTCTACGACTACTAGTAAGGGCAACAAAGCACTCGTTGTAGCAGCCAAAATACGTAACATTTTCACACACAAAGTTCTAATTGTTTTGAGAATTCAAATTGACTTAATTTTACAAAATTTGTACGTTGTGATATTCTTTTATTCCCCTACTACTAAAAGAATAATACAAGTCATGCCAATCATGCTATTAAGGTAAGGAATCAATTCAAATAATCATATAAACCCATAACGTGACACTGATAGCTGCATAAATACTCGTTATCTCATTTATAAGGAGTATTAAAAATGAGTTATCGACTCACCACCGTATAAATAAATCATATATATTTCTATCAAATTAAGTTTCTAAAACACTACTCTCATATATTAAAAAACATAAATAATCGCCGTCTGTGGGGATCGAACCCACGACCACGTGGTTAAAAGCCACGCGCTCTACCACTGAGCTAAGACGGCTTCTTGTTGGAATATTCCTACATTTACATTCAGTAAGAAACATGAGCAAAATACATACTAAAAAAATTTAAGTATAAAAATTGACATATGTTATATATACATAAAAGTTAATTCTAACCATATATAAATAATATAATTTTTCATGAAAGAGGTTCGGATGAACTCCTTGCGCCTCTGGTCACGATAGACAAATTAGAAATTACTTTTATCCATTATCAATTAAGCTACAACACTTAAAAAGTGATTTTCAACACTTAGAACTTAAAAGCTACTTAAATTCAGTCAATCCAAACGGGCTCAAATTAAAAAAAAACAACTCGATTACTACTACTCATTATATGGTCTGTCGTGACCTTAGCTATCTCTTGTTATGATGCATAATAATTATTAAATATAAGTATCTTTTCCTACCAAAAAAAGAAAGAAAAACTGCATTTTATGCTGGTCATGTGGAGATATTTTCACATGCTATCTTGGAAATGGTTTAAGCCTGTCTAGGATGTATTTTCTACATTTAATTTTGAGCTAGTAAATACAAATATATATTTTTGACACTATGCTAAAATCCAGAATTAAGCATTCACGTTTCCCTTTATCTTATTGTATTTTATTATCAGGTCAATCTAATTCACGTGCCTTTAAATCATTTTTACAAATTCAACTATACATTTTTAAAGGTAAACAAACAGCAACTTATTCTAGTGTTGTCTGGTTCATGTCAGAATTTCTGCAGCAGCATAATGTCACTGAAATAATGGTGAGCTGGTGGGGATCTATGTTTTTCTGTGCTTTTACAAGTATTGATCCCCCAACTGGTAGAAAAAGTCCCTTTATGCAACTTGTTTCTCTTTGTTTGCAGCAAAATCATATACTCTCTCCGTCCCATATCAGTTAATCACTTTCCTTTTTATACGCATGTTAAGAAATCATAAATAAGAAAATAGTTTTACTAATTCATCTCTTAAAAAACTTCTTTAGAACTTTACAAACAAGTATGAGCACTTTCAAAAAGAATTAATTGCAAGGGTAATATAGAAAAAAAATTAAGTAATGTTTTCTTGATTTAGTAAGGTGGACAATTAATATGGAACAACTATTTTTAATAAGGTAGCCAACTAATATGGGATAGAGGGAGTACCTGGTTGAATCCTTTTTAGTTGATTTTTTTCTTTTACTATATGAAAATTGCTGCCAATCACATATTCAGATACATGGTCTTTCAATTATTGCATATCTACACTATTAATGGAATTACTGTTGGGACCAAATAGATTTTTTTTACTGTTGTGATGGTAGCCATGAGTGTTCTGTTCTGGCTATTAATGCCATTTTGTGCTGACTTGCATCATTTTCGCAACCACTCTCATTTTGCCAACCTTTTCGATTTGATGGTTACAATGATCGATTAATTTAGATTCGCATAGCAAACGCTGAGATTGGAACACATTATCTAATTTGTCATTTTCAGAGCCTTCTAAGAAAATGGACTACCAAGTCCTCACCGAAAACACTAAGAGATTGTGTGGTATGAGGGATAAGGGATAATAATCTCGGGATAAAATGCAGGATTATTTTATCGTGCGTTTGATTAGAGATATTAGTTAGTCCCGAGATTATTTACGTCACCATTTTTACTATAATAATGGAATAAGTTATCTCATATATAGGATGGGATAACTAATTTCATGAGATATCACAATCCATGGATAACTTTGCCATTCATATCCCTATACCAAACAACCCCCAAAGTTGTAGATTTTTGTAGCAACACATTAAAGAACTATTTTCTAAAAGATTAACAAACTAAATTTGATTCTCAACCTTTGAAAAACTATAAAGACAATATTTCATGCTCCATGGATCTAGATATTTGGAAAACTATAGAGACTATATTTCATGCTCCATGGATCTTTCTTTTTAAAAAAAAAAGAGGGAAGAGGAAATGGTGAGAGAATTACAAGGTGGGGAATCAAACTCCCACCAAAAAACAAAAGCTCATATAGTCAATCAACTGAGCTACTAAAATCCTCATGCTTATCTTCCAAAGAAAATGTAAATTGAATTGAAATATTAAAAGGAAAGGGAAAAATTATAAATTGCACCCTGTAGTTACCGAAAAAAGTCTTAAACTAATCGGGTGATCTATCACTCGTATACTTATTTGCTCTTCAGGAAATTAGGATGAAACTCCTAAAGGGGGTAGACGAGTTATGCTGTTGGATCCAACAACTTTTGTCTCCTGAAACAGCTAACCTGCAACTACATGTTGTGTGTTGGCAACTTGTTTATCTTTTGTTTACCAACACTCTGTTTGGATGATCGTTATATATTACTATTTCATATATATTGTATTGTATCGTATTGTTTTAATAAAATACAATGTTTGGATAGATTATATCGTGATGCAATTACACCAAATCGATCATTACTCAAAATGGAACTTTTCGTTATCACCTAATGATGGATTTAATGATATGACACATTAAAATTTAAATAGCAATCAAAACAAATATTATACTTAAACTAACGATACAATAGATAACAACCATCCAAATTTTGGTTGAAAAAACAAAAATTACTACTACTGTATATGAGGCCGTTTGGCCATGAAAACCAAATACCAAGTTGGAGTTGGAGTTGTGTTTGGCCATGAATATAAATTAGAGTTGTTTTTGACTTTTTGTGAAAGAAGTGAAAAGTGAAAAAAGTGAAAATACATTTTTCTTGTTTTTAAAATTCTGGAATTTTCTAAATTTTCATGGCCAAACACCATTTCTGAAATTCAACTCCAAAAAAGAGTAAAAAAAATTCATGGCCAAACTCCAACTATATACACCCAATAGCATATTTTGGTCTTTATATCTACCTTATTGGATACTGTTGGGGGACCAAAGATATTTTTACTGCTGTGATAGCAGCCATTAGTTTTCTGTGTATTGTCATTTTGTGCTGTCTATGTGCTGACTCCCTGTTATGTTTGAAAGAACCTGACACAAGGAAAACTCTGGAGAAACTCAACAACTTGAAGTTTTTCATTTTTACTGTCTTTCTTAGAGTGAAGAGTGGTGAATTGAATACCATTAGTAATAAAATTTCTGACTGAAAACTTGTAAATCAAACTGAAATATGGAGTACTATTAAAAAAAGAAATGACTCAAGTATATGTTCAACTAAACTAAGAAACTGATTTCCATACAACAACTAAATAGCATAAGACAGCCTAATTACTGCCTAAACATCCTGGAACAAGTATCCAGGATGTCTACCTCTATACAACCTCCAGCTGCCGCCGTCCCACCGCCATGTTCCCCGCCGAAATTGCCACCACCCACCACCACCTATCCCCTTCAAGAACCATCAGTGTACCATGAAACAACTATATCTTCCAATCCAGATTTCAGTTCTTGCCATTGACAATCCTCAAATTCTGATCCACCATTCACGACCTTAAACTCCACCAACCATAACTCCTTTGCCACCTCCAAGCTTTCAACCAACAAAACTACTCTCCCTTTCACCAACCCAATTCCCCCATTCTTCCTTTTTTCCACTCTGTACCCTTCACCTCTACCAATATTCATCACCTTCTCTTCTACCTCCGTTACTTCTACATTCGTCGTAAATCTCAACTCCTTCTTATTCGATCCCGCTTCAAACAACCCCGATAAATCCAACCCGGAAGACATCGAAATTATATCAAACGCATTCATTCTCTCCATGTGTTTGCTTTCCTTCTCCAAAATCCCTTCACCAAATTGCTTATTACTCTGCTGTTGTTTCATTGATGATGATTTCGTAAACCACGAAGTATTCATCAGCTCCTCAATTCCGTATCTCGTTTCCGGATTTGGATCAAGCAGCCGGTTTATTATCCTCCGAGCTGGCTTCGAAACCCAATCCGGAATCTGATATTCACGACGGTGAATTGCTTTGTACATATTCGGCAAATTGCTATCGTCGAACGGTAAGCTTCCGGCGAGGAACACGAAGAGTATAACCCCACACGACCAAGCATCCGCCTTAGCTCCGTCGTACCCTTTTCTGTAAACCACCTCCGGTGCAGTATACGCCGGCGTACCACAGGCGGTGTGAAGGAGGCCGTTTTTCAACTGCTCCGGCAAGGCGGAGAGTCCGAAATCGGAGATTTTAAGGTGACCGTCTTTATCCAGGAGTAGATTTTGTGGCTTGATATCACGATGTGCGACGCCGTTTTGGTGGCAAAAGTGTAAAGCGGAGACAATCTGGTGGAAATATAACCGGGCGGTCGATTCAGAAAACCGGCCACGGCGGTTGAGCTTGGTGAAAAGCTCACCGCCGTGAGCTAGTTCCATTACGAAGTAGATCTTTGATTTTGTAGCCATAACTTCGTGAATTTTAAGGATGTTTGGGTGGTGATTAAGGCGGCGCATGGCTGAGACTTCACGGATTATACGTGGTTCCATTGATGCATCAATGGCAGTAATGGTTTTGTTTATAACTTTAACTGCGACTGCTGTATTGTCATCCAAACAACGGGCAAGATAAACTTTAGCAAAACTTCCCCGACCCAAAAGGCGACCCAGTTGGTATTTACCAAGAATGATTGACCCGGAACAGCTACCGTCAGAGCTGGTGGTTCTTCTGATTTTGACGGAGGAAGGCGGTGGTTGTGGGTGTTTAACATCCATGCCGGCGACGGTGACGACGGCGGCGAATGGAGGAGGAGGGAGGTGGCAGAAGGAGGAGAAAACGGCAAAGGGAATTGGGCAGGGCAAGAAGAGAAAGAGAGTGGAAGGTTTGGTTTTATAGGGGAAGATTAGTTGGCTGTATCTAATCTGTCATTGTTCTGAATTTGGATTCTTCTTAATTTTGGTGTTTAATGATTTTTCTTTTCTTTTTTAATCCTTTTCCCAAGTAATTTAGGAGTGTACAAATATGACTTAGAGAAAATAATCATTTATTGGAAAAACACGTTTTTATAGTAATATAGTTTGCAAATCAGGTCGACGCCTCCTTTTTATTTTACTACTCCCTTCCGTCTATGTGTGACCTAATTTGATTTAGCATGAATTTTTAGAAAGAAAGTACTCTTTCCGTTCTTTTTTAATTTTCCTGATGAGATTTTACATAATCATTAAAAAAAATTAATTAATTGTATAATTTGACTCATATATCCCTTATTAATCTTTATCTATTTATGTATTTTTTATTTCTAGAATAATTAATGTTAGGGGCAAAATTAAAAAAAGATAATTAATTCTCTCTTGATTCTTTAAATTGACAAGTATTGTGGAACAACTATTTTTAGTATACATGACAACTAAAAAGGAACGGAGGGAGTAAGACTTTTGAAATTTGTGATCTAAAATAAGTCTTAAATGTTTGTGTGACTATAAACTATTTCATTAAGGGTAAAATAAATATTTTTGTGTCATTTTTTTTGAGATTGACTAAAAAGAAAAATGAGTCATATAAAGTGAGAAATTGTGGGCCCACATTAAAAAGATGCAAATAAAGAGCGTCAAATGAAAAATTGAATGCCCATATTTTCATAAAAGTAGAATGAAAATTCAAGTGGGTCTCGAAATGAAACAAATGTACATCCGCCGAAGAAGTAGTTAAAAATATCTACAGATGCACATGAAGTTCCTATAATGGCCTTATGAATAAGCAAGCATGTTGACGGAGTGCTACTTGCTTATTCACATTTATTAGTAAATAATACATTCAAACAAAATATATGAAAGGCATACATATGAATTATCATTAAAAATATGGTGCAATAGATGGAGGTATTTATTTCGTTAATCGCTCGATTTTCTTGATTGTGACATAAAGTGTAAATTAATCGAACTTCAATACAGAAAAAAATAGCATTTTAGGGTTTCTAAACTCGCATCGTGAATAGACTTCACACACCGTATTTCATCTTTGGTTCTCAAGTTCTGCCGTAGGTTCACCTGACTGTTTGGCTTCTTCTTCAATTACGGATCGTATATCAGATTTGTGATTGTATTCTTCATCGTACATTGACCATCCCTATAGGGTCTCTTTATCATTTTCTCTAAACATTTTCACGATATGATATGCAGTTCATGAGTTGATTTGTGATTGTAAATCTTCCAATTTCTTGTAATTTTTTATCTTTTCCTTCTCTAGGACATTTTAATATCTAAAACCTATGAAATAGTACTCTAACATTGAAATACACGAAAACAAGCGTATGAACATGTAAAACCTAAAGTAAAAGACATAGAATGTACTCTAATTTTAAGGCACTTCAACACTTCCAACTTAAAACCGTTTACTTGCTCTCAATCATGTTTAAGGTTCAAGCTTCTAGAACGAAAACATATCCAGCAATGAACGATTTTCATGGTTAAATTAAGAAATCAATACTAATATTATATATTGTTTAAGAAATCAAGTATCTAACTTTGTTATTAACATGTTACTTAAAAGTACAACTATAGCTTATATATTATTTCAAAATCAAGTAGTTAAATTTACCACTAATAATTTATTTGATTAAACTTTTAAAATTAGCTTATTTTAAAAAGTACTTATTGTGTTTTTTTTAAAAATACTTTTGGTAAGAAATAATTTGTGTTTGACAAACAAGCTTAAAAAATACTTTTGAGCAGTAATTAGTGTTTGATCAAACTTTTAAAAAATATCTTTTAAGTGTATTTTTTCCCGAAGTACTTTTCAAATAAGTGCTTTTAGGAAGAAATTACTTTTTTTAACTTCTGAAATAATTTATGCTACTCTCTGGAAGCACTTATTTTCCCTCGAAAGCTGCCAAACACCTCACTTTTTAAAAATAAGCACTTTTGAGAAAAAATAAATTTGACCAAATATGCAAATGTCTCTTAGAACCTGTTTGAATTGATTTATTTTAAGTGTTGTTAAGTCAAAATAACTTTTAAGCATTTTTGAAGTGTTTGAATAAAATAAAAAAGTACTTATAAACACCTTGTTTTAAGTCAAAATGATAATAATAAGCCAAAAGTCAAAAACTAAAAATTTTAGTTTTTGACTTTTGACTTATAAGCCAAAAGACAAAAGTCAATTCAAGCAGGCTCTTAATATTTTTACATACGAAAAAATGTACTCCTTTGTCTTATTTTACCTGATATCTTTCTCTTTTGGTATGTTAAAAAAAATTAACATATTTATATATTTATAAATAATCTAGTTGAAATTTATTTCATTTATAGCAATATTTATTATTGAAACTTATGTCCAAATTTACAATAAAAATCAAATGATTTGACCCTTAAATTTCATATCACATCATTATTTTGAATAGTAAAAGATTATCACTCGTAGCAGGGAGAAATGAGACATATTAATAGAAACCTAGTGAAAAAACAAAAAATGGAGGAATTTATTTAATTAAGAGCCAAAGATGGGTCTTATTATTTGCACTTAATAAATATATAAACCTTAATTATTTAAATCATTGTCATTAAATACGAATATTTTTTAGATTTGAATTTTAGTCATTAAGTATATTTGTCTTTTTTTTAATTTACAATTATTTAATGGATTTGAAATATTAAGATTTATCATAAAATCTTAATTTAATTAAGATGCAATCGATTAAGAAAATTATGTAAGTACAATTAACCATTATCGGTTAATTCAATAATTCGATAACTACAATAAGCATCAATAATTCAATCGATTATCACTGTATATCGATAACTACAACAATTTGTTAACTCTCTAGACATTTTTATTGTTTATAAAAGGTGGTGTATCTAAGAAAAACAAGAGTGAAAATTTATCCTATTATTTTATGATAGTGTAAAATAATATTAAGCAAAAATAAAAAATGATATGTTAGATCACACGAATGGGAAGAAGTCAATTAAAATGTAACTCAAAAACTGAGTCTACTTAAATTAAGTATCCAATAGTAAAAATTTAAATCATACAAGAGTAAAAATATTTAATAGTAACTTGTAGCTTTACACAAGATTGTTGAAATTTCTTATAGCTTACTACTTTCGAAAGTTGAGATGCTAGACCTAATTTAATTTTGATCGAAGTAGTATAATAAGTTTCAACATGCATTAGGACTTTGGTATTAATTATGTTGCCGCTTTTCGTTAGCTGCTCTCTTTCATCACCTGGAGTCTTAAGAAAAAGTATTAATATTTGATTCTATATTTTTTTGGTTAATTATTTATAAATAGTTATATAGATTTATAAAAAATCATCGATTTTATTTAAAATAACCTAAAAAATTGATTTAATATGATTCAATTCAGTGGATTAAGTCGATTTTTTAAAAATGATTGACACCTTTATTGAATGGCGGCTCAGGTATAATTAAAGAGAGTAAAGATAAATTTGTTCTTAAGCTAATTAAGCGATAATCACGCTTGTATAGGAAGACGGCAAGAGACACGCAATAAGAAAGGAAGGGGGGGGTGGGGGGGTTAAACTGTCATTATTGCATCTGTCTCAAATTATTTATCGAGATTTTAAAATAATTATATCAAATTATTTATCATTTTATAAATTCAAAACAAATTAATTATTGTGTCTCATTTTATTTTTACTAGTATGTTATTTACTATGTTTGGGTGATTGTACTTTATTGTTGATTTTATGGTGCCTTGTATATATACTCCGCACTAGTTACTTTCTTATTTAGTTGTTATATTTTTCTTCATTGTCGTTTTCTCTTTCGATTACTATTTTAATTTATTTCATTTGAATCGAAGGTCTTTCAGAAATAGTCTCTCTACTTTCAAGAGGTGAAGGTAAGATCGGTGTGCACTCTATCCTTCCAAAACCCATTTTATGAGGTTGTTATTGTATTTTATTCTTAGTAATAATTATTCTTGAAGACTACACATACCTTATTAAAATATATATTAATGGGAAAAAATTATATATTAAAACATAAATAATTATAAAATAGTAAAACAAAATTCTTAATTATGATTTTCTGAAGAAGCGGTTTTAGACATTATTCCAGCTTTGAGTTCCTTATAGCACTTAATTATTTCCTAATTAAGAGCGTGCACAATTTCGTTTTTCTTTCTTTACTTCAAGTAAACTTTTTTTTACATTTTGATACCATGATAGAAGCTCAAGGTAATTGGATTAATTTTAGTTAAACTCTTCTTCAACTCTTAAGAATATTCAAAATAGGACCACATTTCCAGACTAAGAAATGTAATTTATATAAATAAAACACCCTCTTACAAAATCTACAATTAATTTTTATGAGTTATACAAGCAAAATTGTTCTCACTGATCGTAAGTGTTCATAAGAGATAATTTCCTCTCACGAGCTATAGAAAGGGGCAACGGTCGTAAAATTGTGATTAAAATCAACACATTCACTTGTATGATTTAATTTCTCCCAGAAAAAGATTGCAACATTTACTTGTATGATTTTATAACTTAATGAAAAAATGATTGAACAATAAGCCACCCTATATAATTAACGATGCCAATACCTTTCAAAGATTAATTAATTAATTAATTATGTAGCATAATTTCAAAGATTCTAGATATAATTCCATTAATTGGAGCTAGCAACATGTTACTTTCTTATCTCTAAAATCATTTTTATCAATGAAAAAGGTGTACATTCTTAAAAGTACACACGCTGAAATTATTAATCATATCTCTTCCCCCACTCTTTCTCTTCAAATCTGATACGCTTTTATCGTGAAGCCAAAACTTTTACTAAAGGAGTCAAAGTATGAATAAATAAACACACAAAAAAGTTATAAAGAATTTAATATTTACTATATATATATATATAAAAATAAAAAATAAAAAATTTATCATATATAAATAATATAATTTTTAAAAAGAATTCGGATGAACCCCTTGATTCTACCCGACTTCGCCAATGCTTTTATCAAGAATGTACTGGTTAATTACCCCAAAACTTGACAAAAGAAAAACTATAGTTGAACTAAATCATTCTCATCTCCACTATATAAATTACTAATATTAAACTTCGACGGTATGTATTTTTTCTGATTATTTAATGCTGTCAATTCCCCTTTCCATAGATTTCAAATCACATTATTAATTAAGTACAACATTTCTTTTGGTTTAAATAATTATTTTTCTGTTATTTTCTTATTGTCCCACCCAATAGAAGGAATTTGATTGAAAGTTGATGACAGATGAGAAAAAACACGCAAATTGCAATGGAACGCCTTTACAAAGTGACGAGAGTAATGAACCACCTTTGCATGGCATATATATTACTTGTACAATATTTTTTTCCCTAGTACATATATTGAACGGGAGTTATGACATAATTGGTAAAGTTAATGGCATGTAATCAGGAGGTCATGGGTTTAAATCATAAAAATAATCTCTTGAAGAATTGCAACCTAAAGCTGCGTGCAATAAATCTCGTGGTCCAGCCTTCTCCCAGACTCTACGCATACAGAAAACTTTAGTGCACAACAACATAAGATCCAATCTCGAAAGGTTTAATTTCCGTTCTCAACCAATGGCCAATATAAGTTTGAAGCTTCCTTCATAACTCTCGAAACTTATTCGTCGTGGCTAGTTCCCTTACATTACCTGTCTCATTTCAGAGCGACCTCAAATTAAAGTAGCTCTATTTTCATTATATTTCATCAATATTTCATCAATATTTCAATTTCATCATTTAATAAAATCTTTGGTGTCATTGACATAACGGATATCGTTTTTAGCCTCTTGTTCTATTTCTTTTTTACGTATGGATAGTTCAAAAATCATCTGATCCAAAAATTATAATAGCAAAAAAAATAAGGGAGGTTTGTAATGATTAGTCTCCTTATATTATTCACTATATATATTTTTGGTTACTCATATCATTGCTTTCACTTTTATGTGATATCTCCTGATCTTGTGTGTATCATTTAATTTGGTGATATAGCTTTAGTTTTTATGAGAGTACTCAAGATGCATAGCATATATTTTTCCCATGCATTTTCTAATAATTATTAATCCTTTTTAATTATGTTTGAAAATCTAAGTTTGATTACTATTATTTTTTATAATTATTTAATGATAATAGTACAATCAAGTAAAATAAAACAAACAAATAGAATAATAGTAATATTTGTGATATTCTCTGGAAGCCAAAAGAATAGTTTTGTCTTACGAAAACCAACGTAAGCTATCAAGTTAATTATCACGGGTTTAGTGGGGGTTTCTTTCTTTGATTTTTTCTGTAAAAAAGTAATATATCTTGTTTAGTCATTTATCAATTATCATCACAATTGAGAATACTCAAAATAAAACTCGAAGGTTAATTTCTTATTGTACGTGCGGTGCAGCTAAGTAGCATATTTATTATAGCGGAGATGAGGATGTTCAGATGAATGTGTATGCATACTAGAGGAGATATAATTAGGAATGAAGTTATAGGATGCACAATGAGAATGACCTTCGTGACGGAAAAGATGAGGGAAACGAGACTGAGATAGTTTGAACATGTAAAGAGAAGTGTGCTAAACTGCAAATGTCTCAGTAAGGAGGTGTGAGAGATTGGCTATAGCAAGAGTCAGGAGAGATTGAAGTATGCCGAAAAAGAACTAGGAGAGGTGATTAGACATGATATGACACTACTTTAGCTTACTGAGGATATGACGCTAGATATGAAGGTAAGGAGGTCAAAGACTAATTAAGATAGAAGGTTAGTAGATAGCCGATGTAACTGTTCTCGCCCTTTACGTGGGAGAGACCTGCGGGGCTGGCCCCATCTCCTTGTGACCTTATTAGTAATAGTATCTAGTAATCGCGTCATTTCTTAATTTTCAAGGTATATTTTACTATTTATTGTTTCATTTGTTTTGTACCTTAGTGTTTTGCTATCATATTTTTCTTGCAACCCTACTTCGAATATCTTCTCTTTTGAATTGAGTATCGTATCAAAAATAGCCTCTACCCCATAAAAATAGAAGTAAGATAAACATACATTTTACCCTCTCCCCGCTCTACACTACAATGGGTATGATGTTGATCATTTTATACTTACACATAACACAATCTCAATAAATAAATAAAAAATTGCAATCAAGAAAGAAGTTAGAGCCATATATGGTGAGTGATGAGAACTGAAAAAAAGTGATCCAAGTGATGAAGGTGGTCCCATATAACTATTCTTCTGTAGTATGCAGTTTCTGTCCACTTTTACAAATGTAATTTGTGTCCATTTTTGCAAATTTTTGGTTGTTTTTGGGAGAATGTCGACACATGGTTCTACTGCAGCCAGCAACTTGTAGCACACCCATGTGCTTTGCGGAGTAGCTCGTTTGGAGGTGAGTTTTACATGTATTAATTTTGTTCAAGTAAAAGTATTATGTTTGATAGCTGGTTAGATGATAAATTACTCATATGTACAGTGTTTGATTTGTAATTTAGAAACTCATTTAACCGATACATGTATAAGTTATGAAAAAACTTATGTATTATTTTACGTAAGATAGAAGGTGAAATAACTTATACATGAATAACTTAACATTGCATAACTTTAACCAACTACCAAATGACTTGCTGAAAGTACGTCTAATTAACACAAACATCTTTTTATAGGCTACCACCTCACTTTTCATTTATTTATCTGATTTTAACTATACAAAATTTATGAAAATAAAGAAGATTTTTAAATTTGATGGTCTAGATATGTAGATTGTACCAATTTTTTTTTAAATATGTCATGTAAAAAGTTGAAATCAAAGAGTTGCTAAAAGAGGAAAGATACATTCTTTTTGAAATAAACTAAAAAGGAAAGTAAGACAAAAAAAATTAAAATGAATTATTTAAAATTTATTAAAATGACTTCTTTATGTCTACAAAATCTTAAATAGTGACATGATGTAATTTCATAAAAAATGTAATTTGTTCAAAAAGAAAAAGTAATCTAAAATGCTCATAAATTATTTTATTTTAAAAAGGGACACGTCCTAAACAATTACTCCCTCCGTCTCAATTTATATGAGTTACTTTAATTTGACATGAAGTTTAAGAAAAAAGAAAGACTTTTGAAATTTGTGGTCTAAAATAAATCATAGATATTTATGCGGCTATAAATCATTTCATTAAGGATAAAATAAATATTTTAAAGTTAAATTGTTACTAAATATATAAATATGTCTTTTTTTTTGGACTCACTAAAAAGAAAAAGTGAGTATCAATTTATCGAAAACTCATGTGAATACACACCATGGGTCCAATTATGTGGGAGCCAAGTCAAAGCATATATAGAAGTGGAGTAATTACTTTTCTTTTCTTCTTTTTCCTTTTTAAGTTATAACCTAGCTAATGGAATATTAGTTGCAATAATCAATTAAGACTATGAAATTTGTATTGTCATTTGATGGAATTTCTTGTGAAATTAAAGTGACATCCTTCTTTTTGTTTTATTTATCTTTTTTTTTTGTTCATAATATTTTATTTGGAAAGAAGTGTACAAGTGAATAATTAAAGAAAGGGAAGAAAGAAAGAAGAAGGAAATTAAGATCATTAATTCTTCGAATTGATTAATTCTATATTTTTTAGGAAGTAAGAATGATATACTACTCCTTCCGTTTCATATCACCTGGTCTTTGTTGACTTGACACTTATTTTACTAAATTAACTTTATTAATAATAATTTAAAACTCTAAATTTAACTCTTGCTACTTTATGTAATACGCCCAGCTGGATCCGAAGCACTTTACTTGTCACATTTTATGTTCACATGTCCTTTAAGAAAAGAGGAAATTTCATAAATACCGGCCCAACTGAAAGTAATTGAATCATTATACCAATACTTATGCTAATTACAATCCATACCGACTATTTAATTGTCAAGTAAAAAAAAAAAACGTTGCTCCCTCTGTTTCTCCTTCTTTTTCTTTCCCTCTTTCTCTCTTTCTCCTTCTATTTCTTTCCCTTTTTCTCTCTTTCTCCTTCTGTTTCTTTCCCTCTTTCTCTCTGTCTCGCATGTCTCTTCCTCTTTCTCTTTTCTCTCCCTCTCGTTCTCAGTCTCTCTCCCTTTCTTTTTCACTTTTTCTTTCCCTCTTTGTATTTTGTATTGTCATCTCTCTCTTCCTCTTTGTATTTTGTATTTTTATTCCCTCTTTCTTTCTTTTTCTTCTTTCGAATATAATTATATCAACGAAATACAATTTATATTCAATTGTATCAACAAATACAATAAAAATTCGTATCTACAAATTGAAAATACAATTCTTATTAACGACGAATACAAATACAATTCATATCAACAAAATACAATTTGTATTCAATTTGTATCAACGAATTACAATTTGTATCTACAAATAGAAAATATATTTTTATCAACAACGAATACAAATACAATTCATATCAATGAAATATAATTTGTATTTAATTATATCAACAAATACAATTCAATTTGTATTTACAAATAGAAAATACAATTCTTATCAACGAATACAATTTCTCTTTCTCTACTCTTTGTATTATACATATCTGTCATATATAAATATAGCAACGTGAATCAATGAATACAAAATACAAGTATCAAATATACTTAAGTTTATTGATATACAAATACAATATATAAATTGTAAAAAAGGTTCCCTGTAGAGAAAAAAAGAGAAAGAAATAGATGAAGGGAGAGAGGCATCGAGAGAAAGAGGGAGAGGGAGAGGGAGAGGGAGAGAGGGCAGCGACATTGGAGAGAGAGGGAGGAGAGACAGAAAGCGAGATTAGGAGAGATGTAGGAGAGTGGCGAGAGAGGTAGTATAATGGGTAGAAGAGGCTACAAATGTATATACCAATAGTTTTGACTAATTGGCAAGGAACGTAATTGATTTAAACTATAAGTATGAAGCGTAATTAGGCCTCTAATATTAGTGTGTTATGTAATTTTTCCTTAAGAAAAACACTAACTAGAGTGTAATTTGACTAAAGTATCCTTATTTATTACTACTCAATATTTAATACTTCTCTCTTTTGCACTACATTAATAACTCTTCATATTTATGACTAAAAGTAAAGGTGAAAACAAACAACTAATTATACCTAAATTTTTTAAAATGACAACTATTTTAAATTATTTATTTTTAATAAAGGCAATAAGTAAAGGGATTTCGAGAGTATACGAAACAAAAGTAATAAAAACTCTTTTGATTTATAAAAATAAATAAATAAATTTAAAATATTAATATAGAAGTCGAATAAAATAAAATGGAGGGAGTATCAAGGAACCATGCTCAGAATTTTCAAGAATGAATAAGCCAGTAGATCTACTTTCAAAAGCCAAGATATTGACTCATCAGGTTGAATATAGTACCCTCTTCGTTTATCTTTATTTGTTCATATTTAATTTAGTACACTTTTTAAAAAATAAGTAATAAATAAAAAATTATTTTACTATATCACTCCTAAGTAGTAAGTTCTATTAATTATAAGTTATTTAAATATTAAAAAATAAATAATATTTAATAATAAAGATAAAACAGATATAAAATAATAAATTATTTTTTAATTTTTCAAATTAAATAAATAAAGATGAACGGAGAGAGTATTTATTAATTAAAAGGTGTGCTACTTGGTTTACTCTTCTACCTTTTGTAGCTGGATATTAGTTAATTGTTTGCTTCTGTTGACTGTTGAGGAACTCAATTGGTGTTTTGGCTTTCTTTTGGTTGGTCATTTGAGGTTTCTATGAAACTACCTAGAAGATTGTTTATAATTTGGGCAAAAAATCCGCAAGTATAAAAAAGAAATAGAATAATTTACCATCATCACTGCGATCAAATCCTATTATCAAACACCTTGATCATTACAATTAACTTCGTCGGCAAAAATATCATTAATACTTCGTTAATTATCACACATTGTTTAGTCACCATCATTACCACGTATCATTGTCACCACTACCACATACCACTGTAAACGATTAGTATCAACCAACTCCACCATCATAACCATCATTATTATCAACCGTCACTATGCGCACAAGTTACTACAACATCAATTGCACCTCCACCATCATATCATCACCATCATTACTAACCACTAGCACAAACTATCACCACTACAAATTATCTCCAATATCATTAGTGAGCATAAATATCTCATGTTTTTTTAATCAGATAATAATTTATTTTATTAAATTTATATTTTTTTCTAGTATCTAATTACTTTTAATTTGAATTGTATATTTATTACGTTTAAAAATAAATAAATTATAAACATTCAGATGTTAAAAACAAACAGTCTTAATCATTTAGTGTTCAAAATCTACAGATGACATTTTAATCATTCAGATTCAAATATTTTAATCTTAATGCTAACAAATAGCGCCAAAGTAATAGATGCTTCCTCCGTTTCAATTGATTTGTCTTACTTTTCTTTTTAGCCTGTTCCAAAAAGAATACTTTTTTCTTTCTTGGCAATTTATTTTATTTTAACTTCCCATATGACCTTTAAGAATTAAGACCACGAGATTAAATAACATTTTAGTATATTCTATATATCTTTAATTTATAACCATAAACTTTAATTTAAAAATCTTTTTACCTTTTTAAATTCTATATCAAATAACCATAAACTTTAATTTAAAAATCTTTTTACCCTTTTAAATTCTATATCAAATAAAAATCAAATAAAAAATTTGAAACAAACAAACAAAAAAAAGGTTAGTTATTACATTAATTATATTTACTTACTGTCTTAAAATTGACAACAAAAAAAATTGTCTCTGAAGGAGAGTCCCAAGGGAATAGTATATGTTTCATCGCTATCATATTAAATTATTAATATTGTGTGGTTGGAATTTCACAAATATAATCCTAGGAAGTCTGTCAATTTTTTTTTGGCAAGCAGACATTAATTTATCAGAGGTGTTTTGGTCCTCTAGTTTATAAGTGGTTGTAGTAGTACATTGCACATATAATTGATGAGAGATAGGCAAGTTCAATTATTCCAACAATTTCAATTGTAGACAGCACTAAAATATGAATTTTGCTAAAAACAATTATAACATAAAATGTGTCTAAAAGACTAATATAATATTCATTTTGACTAAGTTTCCTGCATAATAATTAATAAATAAAAAGTTGGTTTCATGGAGGCAAGAAGGATTAAAAAGCCTTGTATTTAAGGTTCCATTATGATATATATACTCTCCCATTCCAAATTAATACTCACTTTAACTCAAGAATTTGTCCCAAAATAATAGTCAGAAATTCAAGATTAAAGTTAATAATTATTTTTAACTACACTTTTAATATCAAAGAAATATGCACAATATTTAAGAAAACAAATTAATTTACCTTTATTAATGTCACGATCCAGACCGTCGTGAGTCGCACCCACCCAATCCCCAGATGAACGAATCAATAGAGTTCAACCCTTTGCCTAGACTAACAACCTAAAACCAGCAACAGAAGTAAACTAGCAATTAAATAATGCAAAAACTAAAGCTTTAATATATATATCCTGCAGAAAATTCCTCATAGGAACTGAAAGTCGATGTACCAAATATCACTACCAATATCTAAAATACGGGGATGCAACCCCAAAAGAAAATACGAAATAGTTTCAAGTCTGAAACAAGTGGACTGCAACTCTAAAGATAAGCCCAAGGTAGCTTGATCAAACAACTCACCCTTGAAGTCAGAAATCATCGGTGCTAAAGGTGAGGTCACGTCTCAGCCGCTGGAAGATTTCCTGTACTCACCAAAAGAAAAGCAAGTGTAGTATCAATACACCACCACTGTGTACTGGTAGGATCATCAGCCAGTTTTCAAATAAACAATGTATAAGCAGTACAACAATATCAAGTAGAAGGTATGGAAACATGCACAATAGCCACAGACACACCTAGACTACCAGACTCTACTTAGCCTGTTCCCGCATGAAATCCACCACCTAACTCTAAGCCACAACCATATACCGTTAACTATATCTTTTCGTCTAGCCCGGACCCACCCTGAGATCCTCTCTAGACAACACAATGTATCTTGAATCAACCCGGCCTAAACCAAGACCAACACAAATGTCAATGAACAACCCAGCCTAAATCAAGACCAACACAACAGTTAAGCAGAATTTCCTCGGCCTCTCAAGGACCACCAACCCAATAACGCATTTTAATAAACAACCCGGTCCACTCATGGAACCAATATCAATCAATGCAACACAATAATAATAATGCAATGATGCAACAAAAGTAAACTCGTACCAGGTGTGGTACCCGTGCCAACCAATTATTATACCAGTACCAGGCGTGGTACCCGTGCCAACCATTTGTTATACCCATACCAGGCGTGGTACCCGAGCCAACCGAATGTCAATAATCCACAGTCAAATCCCTAGCTAATTCATCGCTAAAAAGCTCTTCGCTAATTGAAATTTCTTATAATTCGTTGCTAATCCATAGTTAAATGGGATTAGCATGAGATTTTTGTTGTTTAGCTACGAAATTTTATCTGTCGCTAATTCCATATTTTCTAGTAGTGAATAATCGATGCTAAGTTTTAGTTGGGAAGTCTTTGAGTTAACTAGATTGAAATTTCTTCTCAAGTATTAACCATATGGAAATATAATTATAATTTGTTGGTCAAGTATTAAATTATAAAAAAATAAGAAAATTGAAAAAGAAAGGCACTAGGAACCAAGGGATTAAAGGACAAATACCAATTCAATATCCAAATGTTTTCATGTTATTATCAGTAAAAGACAATTGGGATTTACGTCTCTTCAACCTAACTAATAGTTGTTGGAGTTGTTAGGTTACTTTAATTTTTTGTAGAAATATATGAAGGTGTAGCTAAAGATTAAATTATATTTATAACTAGAATTAATGAATTGATTTACTTGTTGAAGGATATACTCAAACACTTAATTTGCAGGATCATTGAATTTGTTTCACTAGTCTAATAGTGTAATCACATGTTAATAAGAATACGAACTACACCGAAATAGCCACAGTCTATAATCGCGTACCTGTTACAGAAGTTTGTTCCCGAAGTTCGAAGAAGATTCTTCAATCAAGAACACTTTCTTTCAGGAATCCTTTTTAGAGAAGAAGGAAGATGAAGTTTTTCTCTTTTTGTTTTCACTGAGAATATCATAGGATTTTGTTTAAGAGAATCTATTTATAATTCTAAAGGGACACAACTCTTCCCAATAGTTGTGTCCCTTCCCAATAGTTACTAATAATTTAAATATATATAATACTTAATTATATATATAATTCTCTAGACATGGATCCGGGTTGACCCACATGGGGTGACCTGATCCAATTTCCTTCATCTCTCACTCACACATTGTGGGTCAACTCTCATTCCTATTCTGTAATTTTCATACATTGCGACTAGACCGTGTGACCAGTGCATACTTGGAGAGGTTCATTGCTATACATCTGTTAGGAATATATAGCATCTCGATCAATGAAACTTAGAGTAGATTATAGTATGCAGTACCCTAGATCATTTATCACATTCATATTTCTCATAATCTCTTTATATTAATTTTGAGTTCATCATTATGTTCTCGTCTCAAAGACAAACATAAAGGACCGGTCAATGAACACAATTAATGTGATAATACTCAATGATCTTCCTCATTTCAAGAATCTCTTAATCTCAACGTGATATGCTTTTCTAGAGATGTCCCGCCAGAAAAAATCAAACATGATCTCTTGGCAACATACTAAGATAGCAAACACCAAATTGAATCTCAAGAAACTGATTAAAGTCATGAGGGTACATTGTGGAAAATTACTTATAATTTTCAGGGCTTCACACGATAACAAGTAGAGACTAAACTTGTATCTCCCTTATGGATCACTATATGCATACATGCTATGAAACATGTATCACAGTACCGACTCATTTTCCCATGGAGCGTATGTCTTTCATAAATTAAATATTGTGCAGATGATAGTTCAAACAACTCATGTCTAACTTTGAGTTCACATATCTACTCAATTGTTTTATTCTTCAAAACTCACATTTGGCATTAGAAACAGACTAAATCATTTTAATCACGTATGATTAAACACAAACTAACAAATGACATTATCATTATAAACTTTCAGCTCTCTTTTATCATCACTTCTGACAATAATTAGTTTATAATTGTCTCATCTCTACTTGTCACTTAGACAATAGAGACGATTGCCTGTGTGAATAGGCCAATCTTTTTGCCTGTCTGACATACTTTTTATCCTAAGAAAACTTATGTACACTATATAAAAGTTATATGTATATGAGCCAATAAATATAGAAAATTAGGCATAAATCAATATTAATTTCAATAATGTGAATTTACATGAACATGATTGGGAAAAGTAAAATATAAATACATCAGCATCTACGTAAACCCAATGACTTTACATGTCTTTCATAAGCATCACATGCTATGGGTTTCGTTAAGAGGTCTGCTATCATTTGATGCGTAGATATGTATTTCACGTTCACTTCCTTTTGTACAACCATGTCTCTTACAAAATTATACTTAATAGCAATATGTTTCGTCTTTCCATGGTACTTTGGATCTTTTGTGTAAGCTATTGCAGCTTGACTATCACAATTGATTGTGACAGATTCAACATTATTGTTATACATACTCAAGTGAACCAGTAAACGTTTAAGCCATACAGCTTCTTGCACAGCAGATGAAAGTGCTACGAATTCAGCTTCCATTGTAGATAAGGCTATACATGACTGCTTCTTGCTACTCCATGATATGGCGCCATTGTTAAGCAGGAATGCATATCCAGAGGTTGATTTTCTCTCATTTAAATCTCCTCCCCAATCAGTATCAGTGTAGCCTTTGAGCTGCAGATCATTTCCTTGATAACATAAGGAATAGTCAACTGTGCTTTTAAGATACCTCAATATCCTTTTAACTGTTTTCCAATATTGTTGTCCTGGGTCGGATTGATATCGGCTAACTAACCCAACGGCATAACAGATATCTGGTCTAGTACATATCATAGCATACATTAGACTTCTGACTGCATTGGCATAAGGAACCTTTTTTCATTTGTTCCTTCTCTTGTGGAGTCTGAAGACATATCCTTTGGCTTAAAGCTTCACTTTTAGAAATCAAAGTGTTTATGGGTTTGCAATCTTGCATATTAAAACGTTCAAGAACTTTCTTAATGCAAGATTCATTTGAAAGAGATAACAATCTTTTCGAACGATCTCTTGAAATCCTAACTCCAATGATGTATAATACTTCACCCATGTCTTTCATCTCAAAAGTAGATGATAATCACTCTTTTATTTCTTTTACATACTCGATGTTACTTGCGGCTATAAGTATGTCATCTACATATAATGATAAGATAACAAACTTATCTTTGAATCTTTTGATGTACACAGAATGATCTTCATGAATCATAACGAATACATACGATATGATCGCATTATGGAAACGTAGATACCATTGTCTAGAAGATTGTTTAAGGCAATAAATCAATCTACGAAGTCGACACACTTTATGTTCTTTGCCTTTCTTTACAAAAACTACAGGTTGTTCCATATAGATTTTCTCTTCTAGTTATCCATTGAGAAATGCGGTTTTCACATCTATTTGATGCAATTCAAGATTCAACATGGCCACTATTGACAAAATTAGCCTTATTGAAGCAACGCGTACAACAAGTGAAAAAGTTTCTTCATAATCGATTCCTTCCTGTTGTGTGTACCCCTTAGCCACTAGGCGAGCTTTAAATCTTTCGATACTACCATCGACCTTACGCTTGATTTTAAAAATCAACTTATTTCTAATAGCTTTTTGGCCGATAGGTAGATCAACCAATTCCCACATTTAGTTAGATTTCATTGACTCCATCTATTCATCCATTGCTTTTAACCATTTTTTTTAGCAGGGCATCTAAGAGCCTCATTTATATTTCGTGACTCTTCATCATCTGGAGTAACTATAAATGCTTCCCCTTCGATCTTAAAACAACGACAGAAAATTTGTGGATAACTTATTCATCGAGGTTGAGATTGATAAATTGATTCATCAATTGGTAAGTTACTCCCACTCGGACCAGCAATATCCAAAGGATTCGATTCAGATGGTGTATCTATGGGAATAGGAACTGATCCATTATCGTCAAAATGATTCCCACTCAAATCCATTTGAACGTCTGTAGCGGAAGCGATTTGGTCCGTAGTTTCATAAAGAGATAAGTCTTGACCTATCTCGCCCTGCTTAGAAAAATCATTCTCTATACATGTAACATCACGTGACTTAACTTTAGTTACTGTGCCACTATCTTGTTCACCCATGAACACATAACCCTTAGACTGTTCAGAGTATCGTATAAAGATACACTTTCTTCCCCTTAGACTTAATTTTCGATATTGAGAAAAAGGATTATGGATAAAAGCAGCACAACTCCAAGGCTTCAAAATGCTCAAATCGGGTTTTCGTTTAGTCCATAACTCATACGGCGTAGTTGTAACTGATTTAGAAGGGACACGATTAAGTACAAATGCAGCAGTGAGCAAAGCATCACCCCACTAGGTGATAGGCAATTTTGCTTGTGACATTATTGACCTAAGCATTTCTAACAAGGTTCTATTTCGTCGTTCTGCAATACCATTTTATTGTGGAGTGTAGGGAGTAGTTAATTGTCTTTGAATTCCTTTTTCATCATACAATCGTTTGAACTCAACAAACAAATACTCTCTACCTTGATCGATTATTAAAGCTTTGATCTGTTTATCTAATTGATTCTCAACGAAGTTCATAAACTTAATGAAGCAACTCAAAGCTTCAGATTTGTGAGAAATCAAATATACATGACCAAATCGAGTAAAATTATCAATAAATTTAATGAAGTAAATAGCACCATGTCTTGCCCTTACATTCATTGGAGCACAGATGTCAGAATGAATTAATTGCAATGGAGTATCAGCTCTTATGCCTTTCCCAAATGGTTTTTTCGCAGTTTTTTCAGCTAGACAAGATTCACAAGTAGACAATCCTACTTTATCTATTAAGCTAATAAGACTTTCTTTGGCTGAGCGATTCATTCTTTGCTGGACAATATGGCTAAGCCTAGCATGCCATGTATTTACATCAGTCTCACAATTAGAAGTTGACGTAAATAAGGAAAAATAAATATTATTATTATTGGAACTTTGAACAACATCCAATACAATAAAACGATCATAGAAATAACCATTACCATATTTTATCTTGGCTATATACATATCCAAACCATGTTCATGAAAGAAAATATTAAATCCTAACTTAATCAACATTCTAACAGAGACCAAATTCTGACTAATTGATGGGGTAAATAGTACATCATGTAGAAATAAAGTCCGGCCACCACGCATTTCAAGTTTGCAGGTACCAATTCCTTTTACCTTCTCTTTGGAGTTATTTCCTACATATACCCATTTAGATCCTCTTGAGATTCGTCAAAAATTCACAAAAGCATCTCTTTCCGTTGCTATATGTTCGGTGACTCCTGAGTCTACAATCCACAAATTAAAGGAAGTGATTCAGTTAACAAAGCAGAACAAGAAACATTTATATCACTGTGTAAATTATTAATAAGATCATGTACCTTTTTAGGCTCAGGACAATCACGAGCAAAGTGTCCCTTGTTCTGGCAGTTGTAGCGCTTAAGCTTAGTCATATTCACCTTTTTCTTTGAAAAAGAAACATTTTTCTCTCCTTGTTGATTAGTCTTAGGCTTCTTTGAGACTTTTCCTTTTTTTCTTTTCTTAGAAAATTCACCATACTTGTGTTTTTTGCCATGTACATATTTTGAACCGGAACTAGCCATATACGTATTTGTGGCGACATTATCAACTCTAAGGCGCTCTTCCTCGAGTTCCAAATGACGCTTAGCATCTTTCATAGTTTTGATGCTAACATTATGGGTCAAGTGCATTTTCATATTTTTCCAGCTCTGGGGTAGGGAGCGAATCACAGCTTGGAGTTGTTGCTCTTCGGTCAACACATGACCGGTATCTTTTAGTTCATTCAACATATTTGACATATGGCGCAGATGCTTACGCATAGTATGATCAGGGCATTTCTTATAAGTATCAAACTTAATTGTAAGAGCCTTTAACTTAGCAACTGAAGTATGACCAAACTTTTCTTTTAATGCGGACCACATGTCCTTAGAATCATCATACTGTCGGAATTCTCTTATAATATCATTATCCATGCTGCTCAGCAACGTTATGCGAGCAAGAGAATTCTTCTTTTTCCAAGCCTGATATGTCTCAAGGTCTTTCACATGTTGGGGGGTATCACCATTTTCGGGAAGTGTCATAGACACATTAAGAGCTTCAAGAGCTTCTTGCTCTTCCAGGACGTATTGGATTTTCATACTCCATATTTCATAATTATCACCATTAAGCTTATCACCTCTATTAAGCTCGGGGACAATGTTCTTTGCAGCAGTTGACATACTGATTTAAGCAAGTATAAAGTATCATGAGACAACTATGTACATTATTTTAGCCTAAATTCATATACATAATAATTCTTAAAATGATCAACTCTGTCAATATTCATTTCACATCAGGTTCAGATTCGAAAGTTCACTAAGTTTTCAATCATCATCCGAATTCTAATATGTCATAAATCTAACACAATCAATCATCTAAGAAGCACTAATCTTAAATCACATAAATTCAACAACAACAACAACATACCCAGTATATTCCCACAAAGTGGGGTCTGGGGAGGGTGAGATGTACGCAGACCATACCTTTACCCCAGAATGAAGTAAAGAGGTGTTTCCGTAAATCACATAAATTCAAGATTAACTATAATAGATATAGAAACATTTAATAACAATAATATGTGGGCTTATGCAAATAAATGTCACATAGACAATTACACAAAGTAAATGCACCATGAATTATACATACAAATACATATGTAAATATTGAAAATAGCCACAGATTACCAAACTTATATATGCAGCCACACAAGCTGCACACAAATCTTAAGAAAAAACAGTTAACGCGAGTTCCTCTACCCTACTGCTTTAGCCACCATGGCAAGACTTTGCATAGTTTTTTTTGGGCAAAAATTAGTCACTGTAATGAAAGGTTTTATCTTTGCCTCAATAAGTCACATATAATACTCAATCAATACCACTAAATATTGTATTGTATTTTATACATAGAACCAAAGTGAAATAAAAAACTCAATAAACTGTCCCCTTTTTATTTTTAGTAAAAAATGGCATGTGAGTACCCAAAAAAAAATTTAAGATCAATATCTCATATATAGAGTATAATAAAACAATTTTTTTTTCACACCAGAAAAAAACAGAACGAGTATATCAATGTTAATCCATTCATTTGTACACAAGGATTCTACCTTAAAAAAAAACGAAGAAGAAAATTCTTGAGAACCAAAAAGAACTTTTCTTCTTATCCTATTTCTATAGGATTGAGTTGTTTTATTTTCGTTTACGGAAAAGATTTCCAGAAAGCATCACTTGCTCTCAATTCCAAACGAAACACACAAAAATTGCTACAACAGAAAATGGTACCGCAACAATGTTTTCAACAATGAAAAATATGACTAGGAAACAAATAAAAAATGTAGGCTCTGATGCCAATGAAGGATATACTCAAACAGTTAGTTTGCAGGATCATTGAATTTTTTTCACTAGTCTAATAGTGTAATCACATGTTAATAAGAACACGAACTTACACCGAAATAGCCACAGTCTATAATCGTGTACTTGTTACAGAAGTTTGTTCCCGAAGTTCGAAGAAGATTCTTCAATCAAGAATACTTTCTTTCAGGAATCCTTTTTAGAGAAGAAGGAAGATGATGTTTTTCTCTTTTTGTTTTCACTGAGAATATCATAGGATTTTGTTTAAGAGAATTTATTTATAATTCTAAAGGGACACAACTCTTTCCAATAGTTGTGTCTCTTCCCAATAATTACTAATAATTTAAATATATATAATACTTAATTATATATATAATTCTCTAGACATGGATCCAAGTTGACCTACATGGGGTGACCCGATCCAATTTCCTTCACTTTTTGTAGTTTAACTATATATAATCCATGTCACTGTTGCAAGAAAAACAAAATTGGAATACTCTCACCTGTAGGCATAGCGTTACGTACATAAATTATTGGTTTCATTAGGAGATTCTTTTTGGTTTAGATTTCGATTAAATTTAGATTCACAGCATGCGAAGTTCATTTCAAGGGGTGGCAGTTCCAACCAATTATCCCACCACAGTACATGATTTCTCATTAAGCGATTGAGAGTACTAATTATACTTGAAGAGTTAGAGATCTACACTATTTAATAGTGACAATATTGATCATCTTGACTTCTGACTATGATGATTCTTAGCTTAATTTGGATTTGAATGATATTATATTATGACTATCATCAAAAGCGCGAGTTGTGGTTGGATGGAATATATTTTTTTAATCTTTAATTTAGAAGTTTCGGATTCGAGCTTTGAAAATGATAAAATCTTGATGAAATACATTTGTGCCCTTACTTGATAGTGTGAATATGAATTATCGAAGCTCCAAAACAAATACTAAATTACCGAACAAAAAAAGGATATTAGCAAAGTTGCAAACCTAGTTTCACTTTGAATATAATGGAAAATCCTACAAGAGAAAAGGTTGATTTTCAAGATTCATCTAAAAGATTTTTAGTTTGAGTTGTGTTTCTTGATCTTTATCTCATTTTTAAACATGTCCAGATATTCCACCTAAATTAAACGAGAATAACATGCAATTGCACCACCATGTATCTCACAATTTCAATTTTTTCTTCACATGATATACACAAATTAATACATTTTTTCGTATTCTATATATTTCCTTGCTTCACGCATCGAAAAAACTTTAGTCAAGATTTTATATTCTAAAAGTCATAACTAGAGAAATTTGTGTAAGAATAAATGTGTAATTTACTAACAAAAAAACAAGTTGCACATTTGATCATATAAGCTACATTATTACTTAGTAGGATTTCTTTGGAAAAAAAAATCTTGTTTTTTGACTATTCGAAGGGGCTGATATTCGGATGGTCACTCAACTAATAATTATTACTCAGAAAGTTAATTTTTTTTATTCTAATTTTTTTCAAAAAAGAAATAATTTTCTGAGATAATAACTATCAGTTGAGTGTCTATCTGAGAAATCAACTTTTGTATGTACTCTCCCTATTCAGTTTTTCTTGTTCAGTATTGACTTGGCACACCTAGCAAGCAATAAATAGAATGACAATTTTACTATATCATCCCTTGAATATAAAAAATTCAATATTTTAAAAAATGACTATAGTTAATAATAAGAGTAAATTAGCAAACTAAGTGATAAATTATCTCTTGATTTTTTAATTAGTGAATGAACTTTTTACTTTATTTTTTTATTTTTTCACCCGATGTCTGATGTCCGTATTAGAGTCTCGACTAATTCGAATCACACAATGTAGGGCCCATTTAATAATGGCATTCCCGATAGGATTTTTTTCATACTCAAAGCTCAAACGAAAGACCTCTAATTAAAGATAGAATAGTCCCACTATTGTATCACAACCCAAATCGATAAAATTGACTATTTATATATATGCCAAAACCATCCAAAGCTTATCGAATTACGTAATTATCTTCAATGTTTCTAGTCTTTTTCTTATGTCAAATTCATGTTATCTTTTGGAGAAAAAAAAACTCACCTATTTTTTTAGTAATTAAAAAAAAAGACACATGACAAAATTTTCAATCATATTTCTTCATAACTGCTTTCTTTTCATTTTCTTTTCTTTTTTCTTTTTCTCGAAAATTGAAAAATAAGAACTATAGTTATATAAATCTTCTTTCACTTCCACTGGCTATAGTCTATAAAATAATTATGGAGAGTTCAACGGTCCGAATTTTTCAAGATTCTTTTTTTAAAAAAAAACATATCACTTTCGGAGGCGGAGCTAGCCCTTTAACTACGAGTTCATCTGAATTCATAATTTCGATACGAATTATAAATATATATGTAAAAACATACTAAAATTTTAACGAATGTTAGATCTGAACCCATAATTTAATGGTACAATGAGTTCATTGATGATAATCTTAAAAGCTGAACCCATTAAATTTAATTTTTGAATCTGCCTCTGATCGTTTTCACGTGTTATTATTGTAATTTAAAGTGTTTTTTTTTTATAAAAAAAGTTGCCGCACACCATAGAAGCATTGATGGAAAGTTGGTGACTGATAAGAATATGTGCAATTGCAAAGCAACACCTTTGCATCATATGATAATTAAGATATTTTTTCTTAAGCACTTAAAGATTAGCTTTAATATATTTTTGCAATTTTCTGCGTAATTTCCTTCAAATTGAGCCATCGTCCGTTACAATCATCATTCAATTAGAAAAATCATCGTTATAGAACGGTACATAAATTTTTCATCTCATACAACTAATTCTCCCTTCTGTGTATAAAGAGAATAATATATAAACTCGATCATGGAAATATTTTCATTATGGACTCGACTAGTGTTCTTACAAAAAAAAATCTCTAGCCAACTTTTTATAAGATAGATTTTATCTTAACATCAAACCTACTCGGACTTAGATATAAATGATAAAATAACTCCGACATTTTTTTTGTTTTAACACCTCCTAATTTTCAGAAATAAATCATTTCAATACTAATCCTCATGGAATTTTTATGGCACATGCATATTGTTAATTAATCCTAACCATAACCACAAGAAAATGTTCTAATAGATACATTTTTGACATAACATATATTTTCTTCGTCAAAGAATGATCTGCATTAAAAGAAGCAAGTAAAATCTTATAGCCGCCTCATGCGCTAATCTTTGAAGCTAGTTGGAATTAAAAATCTGATGAAAACATATACATGTAACTTATAAAATTTCAACTACTATATTAATAAATGGAGTTAAAGAAACAAAAAAACGTTTTTACCGTCAGACTTCTCTATCACATTCATCCTTTGTAACAATATTTCACTATAAGAGAGTCATGTTTTCTGGGGAATCGATCTTTCATATTATGTTATGTTATATTATATATTCTCTATAGAAACATTTTATTATAGTAATTAAATAATATTAGAACAAACGATAATGTTATAGAGAGGATTTGACTGTATATTTATATTGGAGATGAGCATGTTATAGCTTTTTGGACTGTCAAGATTGGCGCTATTGCAGACGTGGCTCCAAAAAACAATCACTAGTCTAATTAATTTAAATTATTGAAAGCACAATACAACCATTGGCTTATCTAAAGGTCTAATTATTCAGGAGCCAAATTAAAGTAAATCGAATCTAATTTCTTTCTTTCTTGTTATTAATGTAAAATTAAGTTATAAAATGACAGTATCTTGTTGCAATGAGAGTGGATGCAGCTATATTTAAAAAGGTTTAACTGATCTCAATATTTTTGATGGTAAGCATTTTCGTCTTAATAGGTATTATGTGTTGTGAATTTGGATTAATCGAGACACTTAAACGGATATTGAACACCGAAAGGAAAAAAAACAAGGAGAGATGATCAAACAAATGTACTTAAAATTCTCAAGAAAATAGAATAGTAGAGCTACCTGCAAAATCGCTCTGAATACCTAATGCCTATTATTTAGTGCTAGAAGCTAATCTTCATAACTCATAAGTTCACACTTCGGGTCTCGAGTGACTCATTATTATATGTTGAACAGTTGAAAGATATTGATATATATTTTTATTCGGATCAAGCGTTTATTATCATTTCAAAAGGTATAACTGATATAAAAAATGCAACTTTATTTCTTAACTAAATCTATATATCAAGCAATCACATATTCGATTATGACTCTGACTCTGACCCTGACCACCCCAACCACTTCACGAGCCTTATCATCGGTGGGATGTTGACGTTCCCCAATAATTTTTCTTCTATTTTAATTTGTAGCTGGAATTTAATTTGTTTGCTTTTGTTGAGGAAACTTTGATTGGTATATGAACTTTCTTTAGGTTTCCTATAAAAACTACCATTGATGTCAACACATGGAATCCACTAGATTATTGACAACTAAGCAAATAGAATCAGAAACGAAAAAACAAAAAAACAAAAAAGAAGAATAGAATAAGTTGATTAAGCCTTTTGATAGACTATTAATAGAAGAGAAAAAACATGAAAACATCCCTAAATTTGTTCGAGAAACTTACTTTAAACCTTTAACTCCACGAACATTTAAATACTTTCCTAAACAACTTTCATTGAATTAAATATCACCCTTAATACTGATGTGGCATAAAGAAAAGAAAAAGAAAAAAGAGGCGAGTTTTTTTTAAATAAAGTGGTCCCATTACTATTATATTATATATAATTAAAAAATAACAAAAATACCCCCAATACCCCCACCCCTACCCCTTTCTTCTTCAACCCCCCCCCCCCCACCCTGACCACTTTCTTCTTCAAACCCTCCCACCACTTTCTTCCAACATCTACCCCTGCCATTTTCTTCTTCAACCCCCCCCCCCCCCCGCCACACCTCTATGCCTCCTTTCTTCTTCGTCTTCTAATTTTCCATCTCTATTTCTGCCACACTTCATTAAATTAAAAAGAAAAAATATGAACGAAAAAGCTATAAATTTTAACATCATTTTCACAAACTCCATTAATGAGAAAAATGTACCAAACTATGAAACAAATTTCAGCAAATCCAAAAAGAAATTCACCAATGAAATTTCTAACTTTCGACATTTTCTTAATAATTTTGCGGTTATGATTTTTTTTGTATGTTTTTTTATATGTTCATGGAAGAAATTTAGAATTTCAAAAAGAAGAAAAAATTGCTTTTAAAGAGACGCGGCTGATTATTCCTATATCTCCCATTGCTTGCTGAGATTCTTTTTTAAGATTAGGTATCCATGAGTGCACTGAAGGGGAGGGAGGGAGGAAGGGAGGGGGCAGAAATGGTGTAGGGGGTGCAGGGAGTGGCGGGGAGGGACGCCGGGGGTTGAACAAGAAAAGGGTGGGACAGAGTTTTTTAAAAAAAAATTAGTTTTATTATATAATATATATATTAATGGATTATTATTTTTTTAAAATAATTTTTGACGTGGCAATGATGTGGCACTAATGTGGCATTGACGTGGCGCATGTGCATTACATCTTCCATTGTGAGACTGGTACTATAATCGTAGGGTGGTATTTAATTCACTTTAAAGTTGTTAAAGGGGGTAAATAAATACCTGTGGAGTTACAGGTCTAAAGTAAGTTTCTTGGACAAGTTTAGGAATGTTTTGATGTCTTTTCTCTTAATTGAATTGTATGACTCCAAACAATTGAACATTATTTATATTTGTACAAAACAAAAGTTTTTGTACTGCTTTTTTCCTATTGTACAACAATATTTGAATGGTTTTCCAAGAGTAGTTTGGAACACTCTAGCAAAGGGTATTCAACACTTTAACTTTTCTTATATCAAATGAACGAGTCGAGTTAAATTTGAAGGGGTTAAAATGAGCTTAATGAATGAGTTATAATGTATCGATCTGTTCATATTTTGATTGGATCAAAATGAATTATTCAAGATGCATTGAACAATTAGTCATAATTGATGAACTTATTCGTCCAATTCCAAATATTGGATTTAGGTTTATTGATGAATCTGGTCTTGTCGATTAGGTTCGATGAACATATCTTAGTGAATTTAAACATGTCGGGACACATTATTATTATTTAGGGGACAAAATTGAAACTCCTAGAATATCAACTATAGGTGGATTAAATTGGATCGAGTTTGTACTATTAAAATAGGTTGGATCGATGAACGAGTTATGATCCAATTCGCTTAATATTTGACACGAGATAAGTTAAAGAGCTGCTGATCATAATCAAATTTTAAAGACATTACTCCTTTTTTGTCGTCTTTTTAATAAGGAACCATATTGTATGATTAATTTCAATTATATTATTGTGTAGTTTGGTCCTCAAGTTTATAAGTGGTGATAATACAATTGATGTGAGAGGTGACTTCAAATATTCCAGCAAAGCTCGCAGTAGAAAAAAAGAAAGAGCGCTAGCTAGTTTTTCTTTTTTTGGATCATTATACAATAAATTAATATTTTTTCATATTAAAATAAGTGATGTTTTCAATTTATTTATTTTATTTCAAATTAAGTAGTGTTTCATAAAATTAAGAAGATATTTATTTATTTATTTTCAATTTTATTCTTATTTATTAAAAAAGTGAAAATTTACATAATCAAGAAACTATTAAAAAGCTATTTTTTTGTCAAGACATTTGATAAAAGGGAAAATTATTAAAACACTTTTTACTTTCAAAAAGTGTGTAGTTTTTTTTTTAAAGAGTGTCTAGACTAAAACGCCACTTATTTTAAAAAGGAGGGAGTAATGACTAATGGCGGACGTTTAGCAGTAGTAGCCAGTGACTACCTTTATCAATATGGATTATAGTGAGATGATTGATTCCTCCGTTCTTAATCAAAGATTTGAGTTTGAGTGATCTTTAAGAATGAATTTTTTTTTATTGGAAGCCCCGCTTTCATAAATGATCTTGTAATGCACAAATTAATTTAGTCGAGCTTCAATACATATATTAAATATTAAATGAGAAACTTTCCCACACAAATTAATTTAGTCGAACTTCAATATATATATTGGACATCGAATGAGAAATTCCCCGAAAAAAGAGCTAGTGGCCTCTGGTGGTAGAGTAATAAACAAGAAACACTTTGAAAGTTTCTTTCTTTTAAACACTTGATCAAGAAATTTAAGAAAGTGGAGGGGCCAGTTGGGCCAATAAATAGGCAGAATTTGATTTTCATGTCAATTAAAGGTGTTTTATTCCTTAAAAAAGATGGAGTATTAGGTGCGATTGGTAATTATAACAACCAATTAAGTGGAGACAAAGATGATTACTCCTATAACTATGGTCTTCTTTCACTTCCACTGGCTATAGTCTATAAAATAATTATGGAGAATTCAACGGTCCGAATTTTTGAAGATTTTTTTTAAAAAAAAAACATATCACTTTCGGAGGCAGAGCTAGCCCTTTAACTACGAGTTTATCTGAATTCATAATTTCGATACGGATTATAAATATATATGTAAAAACATACTAAAATTTTAACGAATGTTAGATCTGAACCCATAATTTAATGGTACAATCAGTTAATTGATGATAATCTTAAAAGCTGAACCCATTAAATTTAAATTTTAAATCTGCCTTTGATCGTTTTCACGTGTTATTATTGTAATTTAAAGTGTTTTTTTTTTTATAAAAAAAAGTTGTCGCACACCATAGAAGCATTGATGGAAAGTTGGTGACTGATAAGAATATGTGCAATTGCAAAGCAACACCTTTGCATCATATTATAATTAAGATATTTTTTCTTAAGCACTTAAAGATTAGCTTTAATATATTTTTGCAATTTTCTGCGTAATTTCCTTAAAATTGAGCCATCGTCCGTTACGATCATCATTCAATTGAAAAAATCATTGTTATAGAACGGTACATAAAATTTTCATCTCATACAACTAATTCTCCCTTCTGTGTATAAAGAGAATAATATATAAACTCGATCATGGAAATATTCTCATTATGGACTCGACTAGCGTTCTTACAAAAAAAAAATCTCTAGCCAACTTTTTATAAGATAGATTCTATCTTAACATCAAACCTACTCGGACTTAGATATAAATGATAAAATAACTCCGATATTTTTTTTTGTTTTAACACCTCCTAATTTTCAGAAATAAATCATTTCAATACTAATCCTCATGGAATTTTTATGGCACGTGCATATTGTTAATTAATCCTAACCATAACCACAAGAAAATGTTCTAATAGATACATTTTTGACATAACATATATTTTCTTCGTCAAAGAATGATCTGCATTAAAAGAAGCAAGTAAAATCTTATAGCCGCCTCATGCACTAATCTTTGAAGCTAGTTGGAATTAAAAATCTGATGAAACCATATACATGTAACTTATAAAATTGCAACTACTATATAAATAAATGGAGTTAAAGAAACAAAAAAACGTTTTGACCGTCAGATCTCTTTATCACATTCATCCTTTGTAACAATATTTCACTATAAGAGAGTCATGTTTTCTGGGGAATCGATCTTTCATATTATGTTATGTTATATTATATATTCTCTATAGAAACATTTTATTATAGTAATTAAATAATATTAGAACAAACGATAATGTTACAGAGAGGATTTAACTCTATATTTATATTCGAGATTTGCATGTTTTAGCTTTTTGGACCATGTTTTAGCTTTTTGGACTGACAAGATTGGCGCTATTGCAGACGTGGCTCCAAAAAACAATCACTAGTCTAATTAATTTAAATTATTGAAAGCACAATACAACCATTGGCTTATCTAAAGGTCTAATTATTCAGGAGCCAAATTAAAGTAAATCGAATCTAATTTCTTTCTTTCTTGTTATTAATGTAAAATTAAGTTATAAAATGACAGTATCTTGTTGCAATGAGCGTGGATGCAGCTATATTTAAAAAGGTTCAACTGATCTCAATATTTTTTATGGTAAGCATTTCCGTCTTAATAGGTATTATTTGTTGTGAATTTGGATTAATCGAGACACTTAAACGGATATTGAACACCGAAAGAAAAAAAAACAAGGAGAGATGATCAAACAAATGTGCTTAAAATTCTCAAGAAAATAGAATAGTAGAGCTACCTGCAAAATCGCTCTGAATACCTAATGCCTATTATTTAGTGCTAGAAGCTAATCGTCATAACTCATAAGCTCATGCTTCGGGTCTTGAGTGACTCATTATTATATGTTGAACAGTTGAAAGGTATTGATATATATTTTTATTAGGATCAAACGTTTATTATCATTTTAAAAGGTATAACTGATACCAAAAACGCAACTTTATTTCTTAACTAAATCTATATATCAAGCAACCACATATTCGATTATGACTCTGACTCAGACCACCCTAATCACTTCACGAGCCTTATCATCGGTGGGATGTTGACGTTCCCCAATAATTTTTCTTCTATTTTAATTTGTAGCTGGAATTTAATTTGTTTGCTTTTGTTGAGGAAACTTTGATTGGTATACGAACTTTCTTTAGGTTTCCTATAAAAACTACCATTGATGTTAACACATGGAATCCACTAGATTATTGACAACTAAGCAAATAGAATCAGAAACGAAAAAACAAAAAAAACAAAAAAGAAGAATAGAATAAGTTGATTAAGTCTTTTGATATCGACTATTGACAACTAAGCAAATAGAATCAGAAACGAAAAAACAAAAAAACAAAAAAGAAGAATAGAATAAGTTGATTAAGCCTTTTGATATCGACTATTAATTGAAGAGAAAAAAGACATCAAAACACCCTTAAACTTGTTCGAGAAACTTACTTTAGATATTTAACTCCACGAATATTTAAATACTCTGCTAAACAACTTTCATTAAATTAAATATCACCCTTAATACTGATGTGGCACAAAAAAAAAAAAAAAAAGAGGCGCATTTTTTTTTATAAAGTGATACCACTTCTATTATAATATATATAATTAAAAAAATAACAAAAATACCCCCAATACCCCCACCCCTACCCCTTTCTTCTTCAAACCCCTCCACCCTGACCACTTTCTTCTTCAAACCCCCCACCCCACTTTCTTCCAACATCTACCCCTCCCATTTTCTTCTTCAACCCCGTTCCCCCCCCCCCCCCCTCTGCCTCCTTTCTTCTTCGTCTTCTAATTTTTCATCTCTATTTCTGTCACACTTCATTAAATTAGAAAGAAAAAATATGAACGAAAAAGCTACAAATTTTAACATCATTTTCACAAACTCCATTAATGAGAAAAATGTACCAAGCTATGAAACAAATTTCAGCAAACCCACAAAGAAATTTCTAACTTTCAACATTTTCTTAGTAATTTTGCGGTTATGAATTTTTTTGTATGTTTTTTTACATGTTCATGGAAGAAATTTAGAATTTCAAAAAGAAGAAAAAAATATTTTTAAAGAGACGCAGTTGATTACTTCTTATATCTCCCATTGCTTGCTGAGATTCTTTTTTAAGATCAGGTATCCATGGGTGCGCTGAAGGGGAGGGAGGGAGGAGGGGGGAGGGGGCAGAAATGGTGTAGGGGGTTGGCGGGGAGGGACGCCGGGGGTTGAACAAGAAAAGGGTGGGACAGAGTTTTTTTTTTAAAATTAGTTTTATTATATAATATATATATATATATATATATATTCTAAGTATTCTCCCGGAAAATTAAAGATTTTTTTTTTTATTTTTTTTTTTATTTTTTTTTAAAACAGATCGAAGACCGGGCGGTAATCCGCCATAGTCAATGATCTAGTTTTATCATTTATTATTTATCCTGTTTATGTCTTTTTCTTAACCTATATCCTTTGATTATCTATCATGTTCATCTCTTTCTCTTAGCCTAAGTTCTTATCAGCGGTTTCTTTAACCCCACCCTGGGAGACAACAGTCCTTCGGTACTCTTGACCATGGCGGACATTAATCCGTAGGACTTTACAGGTTAATCCATGGGCGCTGAATAAGAAGCTAAGAGATTAACCATATACTAAGGATAAACAATCAGGTAATAGACTAAAAATTTAACCATATACTAAGGATAACTAATAAATCATAATATTCACAAATCATAAACTAATTAACATTACAAACTCATATATTACATGCTGGGAGAAACACATAGACAATAATAATCTTACAAGAATACTTACATGTCTATAGAGGGAGAGAGGTTTCCCTTTCGGGAGTCCCCGAAAACTGTGCAAATACTCGCCGGAGTACCGGAGTAACTAGACACCACCACTAACTTACACTCTTTTTTTTTTTTTTTTTTTCAAACTTACTAAATGAAAAACTGAAGAAAAATTAGAAACTGGCAAACAATATTTTACTCTCACTTTTGCTCTTACTTCTTTTCTCTCTTTCTTGAGTTCTACTTATTTCTTCGAATGAGAGGATATTTATAGCTGAAGGAGTGGAACGGATTTCAACTTGGATTTCAATTGAGTTGAAGAATCTTATCTTTAGCAACCGGGTGCGCTGTGGGCCCCATCGTCACATGCTTGATTGATCCTTTGTCTCTTCTTGATATCTGAGTCCTCCACTTATTGCTTTCTTACGTCATTGCTTACATACTTGTTTTTGTCTTCTTTTCAGTATACGTCATAGCTTACGACTTTGTCTTGCTGTCTTTGTTGGTACTGTTTATGTGTCCAGGTTGTGTTCCGCTATGGTATCGAAACTCATTCCTGAGTCTTCGTCTTCGTTTGGGTCTTGAGCGAACTGGTCCATTGTAGGATCCATAGCTGAATTATAGCTACTGCTTTCTGATTTTGGTGATTCTGGTCTTGGATTTTCAAGAATCACTCTTTTCGTTTTTTCTTCTAGGAATTTTTTCACTGTATTGTTGAGAATTTCCTCTATTTTTTTACCTTTGTTTTTTCTTAAACTTATCCCTGTTCCCCTTGTTCTATTTTTCGTCTTAGTCGAAGAAGGTCCTGCTATGTTAAAACTGTCTGGAAGTATTCTTACACTTTTTGGCAAAGTGTCAGCCCTTAACGGATTTGATTTGTCTTTACCAGTTACCGTTTGAACTGGACTAGCTATACCCATATCTGGTATAGTAGATTTCTCTGCATTCAGTGGGGAACGCACACCCTTCTCATCCATTTTCTGAGATGGAAAACTCTTTTGTGGAGTATGAATGGGAGAATGAGTCTGACTAATTTCAAAATGTAGAACTCTAATTCTTTCTTGGAGGATTTTGATATGTTCTTCCATTTTGTCTTTTTCTTGTAGTAGTTCTTCATTTTTTCTATTTACTCTTTTGAAGGCATCTGTCATGGATGCACAATGGTCACAAAAAATTATTTTATCTGTGTCTCTACTGATATTATATTGTGGAGCTAGTTTATTCTGTTTAAGAGAAGGGGAAATAAAGAAGTTTGGTCCTAAATTTCCTCTAGCATAGTCTAGTGCTTCATTTAGATCATTAAATCCTTTAAATAAAGGAGTCTGAACATTTCTTATGCTATCCACTACATCAATCCAAGTTTGGAAAACACCTGGTTTTTTCCCTTGTATTACTGTATAAAATTTAAATTTTTTGTCTTGATTTTTGTCTGTAAAATATGCGCATAAAGCATTTAAAACCGAAATAAAGTATCCATGATCTTTTGGAGTCTTTCCAAATGATATCCATAGGTTGTCTATCAAACACCTTTGAGGCTTGTCTATGCTCGTTCCTCCTTGCACCCTGAAATTCAAGTTGCATTCTGGATAACATATTAGATTCTGTTTACCAAAAAAAGAGTCTTTCTAACTTTTGTGTCTCCGTTTTAGTCTGTGCTTTGAACTGAGTAGTTCTTAGTAAAGTCTGTAAATATTTGTCTGCGGAAGGGGAAGCTTCCTCCTTTCCCTTGTCTGTTCCTGCATACATACTAAACAAATAGAAAGTTAGTTTTACTCATTTTATCATAAGTCTGCTTAACTGATCTGCTAAATTATTCTCTTTTCCTTTAATGTGTTCTAACACTAGAGTGTATACTGAAGTGGCGTCTAAAAAATTTAACCATCTTCTCTTACTGCTGGCTTTCTCGTTTATTTTTTGATAAAATTTTACTATTGCTTCACAGTCTGTTCTTACTAAAACTTCTGGTTTATTTAGAATGTGTATTCTAAAAACATTTAATCCGTAGATTACAGCTAGAATTTCTGTGTCTATACTACTCATATTACCTTTTTCCTTGTACTTACCACTTTGATATGCACAAATTCTTTCTTCTTTTTTATCGCTGTATTTGTTTTTTCGAGTTTTAAGAACGGCTCCCCATCCTTCAAAACTTCCATCTGTTTCTACTATCAAATAGTCTGTTTCTAAAGGCATAACTAAATCTGAAATATTTTTAACCATATGTTTTAAAGTTTGAACTAGTTTTATATCTTCCGTATTGAAAGTCTTTTGACCAGTTAATCCTGTTTTGAAATATAATGGTCCCGCTATTTTTCCTAAATCTTTTATGAAATTTCTTGCATAGTTTAATATTCCTAGAAATTTTTGTAATTCTTTTGTCTTATCTAATTTGTCTGGCATATCTAGTATTTTCTTTGATATATGTGGTTGTAACTTTATCTTTCCATCTCCTATTATTATTCCTAAAAAATTAATCTGTGTCTTACATAAGTCCATTTTCTTTTTGCTTATTATAATTCCATGGTCTACTAGTAGTCTAAAAACAATTTGTAAATGTCCTAGATGTTCTTTCATAGTATTACTAAAAATTAAAATATCATCCACGTATACTATTACAAAATTTTTAAACTCTCTGAAAATATTATCCATCTTTCTTTGGAAAATAGGAGGTGCAGTTTTTAGTCCAAATGGCATTACTAACCATTCGAAATGTCCTTCGGGACAAGTAAATGCAGTCCAGTCTATACTGTCTTCATGCATTTTTACTTGCCAGTATCCTGACTTGCAGTCTAGTTTACTAAAACAAGTTCTTCCTTGTATTCTGTTAATTAATTCTGTTTTATCTGGTAATTTATATCCGTCCATTCTGGTATTGTCATTTAACCTTTTGTAATTAATTACCATTTTTGCCTTTCCTCTTTGTATTTCTGCATGATTTCTTACCATAAAGGCTGCGGATCTATGTTTTGACCTAGATCTCCTTATTACTCCTAAATCTAGTAATTCTTTAATCTGTATCTCAAAGTCTGCTATATCTTGGTTTGTGGCTTCTATTGAAGCTGTTTTTACTATGTACTCTGGATTAATTATGTCTAGCCTGCAGGTTATCTTATTGGTCTCCCAATGTTTCAGGGGTTTTTCTCCAATTATTTCTAGTTCATCTAGAATTTGTATTATTTTTTCTAGGTCTTTCTGATCCTTAATTATCCCTATTTGTTTTATTCCTCTACTGAAATTGTAAAATTCTGTATTTATTTCTATTAATGAATAGTCTTTTTCTATTTTTTTCATATCTATTATTTCTTTTACTTTTTCTTGTATATTTATTGTCTCACAATGATCGCATTGACAGTCTTTTCCTTTTCCGCATTTTGTTAGTATCTCTTCTTTTTCTGTTTTACTTTTAATGCTTCGGATCTTTGTGGGCATATGTATGGTAGTTACAGCTGTTTGAGTAATGTTTTTGGCCAAGATTATTCCATCTCTGGTTAGCAGACAACTTCCGTTGTTACTTAATAAAAAATCTAGTCCAAGTATAAAATCTACTCTAATATTTAGAGATCTTGTCCATATTTTATCTATCTTATAAGATGGTTTGTAAAAATTATCACAAGTATTTTTAAAGCTTATTGTTGCTTTTCCCACGTAATGTGAGTACGTATTGTATGATCCATCCATTTGCATTGATACTTGGGGTTCTGGTAAATTTTTTATTAGTTCTTTTGGTATTATGTTTTTATTTATAATACTTTTGGTACAGCCTGAGTCAATTAACGCTAATGTTTCTATTTCATAGTTCTGTATTTTTATTCTTGCTAGTACTTTTATGGTGCTCATCTTTTTATCTTCATTACATATTAAGCCTTCAAAGTCTTTGTTTCTTTGATTTGTATTCATTAATTCTTCTTCTATGATTTTTTCTTTACCTTTTTCTAGTTTTTTAAGTCTATGTTCTATCTTCTCAATTCTGTCTTCTAGATTTGATATTTTTATTTCTGTTATGGGTATCATGGATCTAATAGGTTCTTTGATATCTAATTGTTTATTTACAATTTTTGTTTCTAAAGTCTTTTCTATACAACTAATACATCCTACTATGTAGCAATTTTTACATTTTAGTCTTTTATCTTTACTTGGATACCAACGACATATGTAACATTGGTTGCTATCCAATCCTTTCCCTTTTTCAAAATTATGATCACATTCTATTGCTAAGTTGACCAGATTATAGCTGTCTAATTTTGTTAATTTTCCTAAGTCTAATTTTTCTAATCCTATTTCATTTATTAGCTCTTCTTCTTCTGAGTCAGAAGAGTCGTGTCTTTGTTCTTCAGTTGTGTCTATACTAACTACTGAGTATATACTTTCACTATCTGACATGTATTCATCTATATTTATCAGTGTCTCGTTAAATTCTTCTATTAGCTGTGCATTTCTTGTTCTACTATTATTTCTTTTAGGACATGTATTAGCTAAGTGATCTATGCTTCCACATGTAAAGCATTCTAGTCTATTTTTATAATTTCTTTTTCCATCAAATTTCCTTATATGTCTATTTTTATCTAAATATGGCTTTTTTGCCATTGATTTTCTTAAATAGTATTTCTTTGGGAAATAAGAAACTTTCTTAAACTTCTTGTGTCGTTTTTGTTGTGGATTTTGGTCGTAACTCTGTGTAGTGTATATACTTTTACAAAAACTTGTCTCGTTTTGTTTTAATTGCTTTTGTATTTGTATATTAGTACATTTTTCTGTTAATATGTTCATCACATGTTGAGTTCTTTGGCCTATGGTCCATTTTGTATTCGGATTTTGGAATATTCCGTCTTGTCTGTTCCATCTTTCCTCTATTTCTGATGTGACGCTAATTTACGTCACTTTCGACTCCTTTTTACTAAGAACAATCGTGCGTTTTCAAGCAACCGTTGTTGTTTTTGATGTTTTTATGTTGTATTTGTAGGAAATGGAAACAAACACGGAAACGGAAGAAAGTACGCGAAAAACAACATTCTGCCTAAGAGTGACGGCCTGAGTGACGGCCCGTCACAAGGCTGACGGTCCGTCACTGGGACCGTCAACTTAAGGCAGCATCACTGCCTAGCAGTGACGGCCCAGGCGACGGTCCGTCACTGCCTTGACGGTCCGTCAAGCCTGACCGTCACGCTTAGGCAGTGGCGTGAGGCGGCGACCCGCGTTTTGGGGATTCCTAGCCCGTTTTGGATTTGGTTTCTTTGGCTCCTATAAATACCCTATGATAGGTTTATGTAATTAGAACACACCCAATAGTTTTAGAATAGTTGTTAGTCAATTTTTGAGAGCAACAACACGTTTTCGGATTCTTGAATTCGTGTTCGTGAGTTCTTGGTTTTTCTTGTTATTGGATTATTGAAGATTGGTTTTCATTATATTGTAAGAACTTCTTCTCCTTATTATGAATTCAATTCTCTTCTCTTTTCTTTATAGCATGATTAACTAAAACTCCCGCAACTAGGGTTGTGGGAGCCATGGCAAACGTAGCAATATAGATTCCGGGTAGCGTTGGGTTCGATTTATGTATTGTCACGTTGTTAATCATACATTATGTCACGTTTTCTAGTGGGTTGCAAACATTAGAACATGCCTAGGTTTAATTTGCTTGAGAAAGAGATTAAAACCGGGAAACTTGATTAACAACAAGGATTCGAGACTACCAACTCTCGTCTTAAAGATTAATGCCGTAACTGGATTAATCTACTTGATGTTAGGATTGAGAGCTAAAAAGCACATCTTTTTGAGATCGAGAGAAGATAAAAGGAAATTTGTTTATTTGGTCGAGAGACGTTTAGACGATACAATTGATGCAATCACATCGTGACATTCATATAGAAAGAACCCGGTTAAGCCTAGAATCGACATTGTTACAACGCCATGGTAACCACGTCCCTAGTTCGCATTCTCTCCTACTGATTATTTCTCCTACGTTTATTATTGTTTTGTTTACAATTTGATTACAAAACCCCCCCTTTATTTACTGGAAACGATTGACGACTAGTCACATACTTCACTAAAGTCTTAATCATCACCATATTCTCTGTGGGATTCGACCCCAACCTTGTTGGGTTATATATTTGACAACGATCGCTTACGCTTCTTAAATTGAGGTGTAGTTTGAGCGTTATCAAAAAATGGCGCCGTTGCCGGGGAATACGGTTTTTGATTAAGTCTGGTGTGTCTATTTGACTTTTTGTTATAATTTCCTGCTTTACGTTTGTTTGTTGTTTTTGTTTTGACAGGGTACAAAGTTGTGCATGCATAGTACCCAAAGCTCGGGTGAACCAATACTACCTTACGATCCCGAGCTTGCTAGAACTTTGAGGCGGAATATGGCCACAGAACTAGAGGCAGCAAGGCTCGCTGCCGAACTGCAGGCCCAACAAAATCTGAATGCTGGTGGTCTGCAGGATGAGGATTTCGAATTAGATGGAGCTGGCGCTACTGGCGCCATTATTGTTCCACCGCTACCGCCCGGAGCCAAGTTCAACATCACTAGCACGATGATCCAGCTGTTGAACTGGAGAGGAGTGTTCCGAGGTGTCGCTAGGGATGATCCAAACCAGCACTTAATGAATTTCGTGGGCATCTGCAAGTCGTTCGAACTGCCAGGAGTAAGTCAGACTGCGATCAGGCTTAGGTTGTTTCCGTTGTCTCTGTATGATGAGGCAGCGTTGTGGTTGACAGAATTGACCCCCGACTCTATCGCAACGTGGGGAGAGTTGAGAGGAGCTTTCCTAGAAAGGTTCTTTCCTCCCTCTTGGATGATACAGTTGAGGGACGAGATTAGCAACTTCAGGCAGCAACCGCACGAAGCACTGCACGAGACTTGGTTGCGATTTAAGAAGAAACTGACACAGTGCCCCAACCATCAGCTGAACAACGAATTCTTGATGCAGACATTCTACAGGGCACTAAATTCGGCTACCAAGCCAACATTGGACAATGCAGCAGGTGGAGCGTTTATGGGTTGCACTTTTGCCGACGCCACAGCTATTTTGGACAGGCTCACCAAGACCAACAGAGCCTGGCACACACGGGATTCAGAGGTTGCAGCTAGCACCTATACAGTTGGCATGTCAGCAGAGCAGAGAAGGAAAGAGGAGGAGCGCGACCAAGACATGGCGCATCTTAAAACACAGTTGGATCTCTTGACAAGGCACTTGACGTCAGGAAGTATAGAGAAGGTACAAGCTGTGGGTTCCCAAGGTATAGAGACTGAGGAAGCAAATTACTTGGGGGGGTTCCAGGCCAATGGCCAGGGAAACCAAGGTCGGAACTATCCAAGAGACAACCACGATGAGAATGGTGGCTACAAAAATCGCGACCAAGGAAGCTGGAGGAACAACACCGATAGAGGTGGGTTGTATATACCACCTGGCAATCGGGACAAAACTGGCAGCGAGGCTGAGACGTCCAAACTTGAGAATATGATGGCGAAGATGCTGCTTAAGGTGGAATCGACTGACTCTGGGGTAAAGGCAATACGGAATGAGTTATCAACATTGAGTCTGGTAGTGGAGTCACACTCAACCGCGATCAAGCAACTAGAGCAGCAAGTGGGTCACATCTCGGCATCTCTAAACCCAAAGAAAATAGGTACTTTGCCGAGCGACACCACTCATTCGCAGAATGATGCAAGCTGTATGGCGATCACCACAAGAAGCAGAAAAGTATTACCGGAATCACATCCGGTAATTCATGCTCAAGATGATAGTGCGGATGATAAAGAGGCGGTAGAGGAGGAAACGCCAAAGCCCGCAGAGAAACGCAAGGAAGCTGAAAAGCTTCCAACTATGATGTTTCGACACCCACCCCCTTTCCCCCCGAGGTTGAAGAAGAAAGCTGACGATAGTAAGTTCCTGAACTTCATGACCATGTTAAAACAGATTTCAATAAACATACCATTGGTGGAAGCTCTGGAACAAATGCCCGGTTATGCCAAGTTCATGAAGGACTTGATCACAAAGAAGAGGACGGTAAGTTTTGAGCCGGAAGACAACCTCCATCACTGCAGCGCTATTTCCTCTAGATCATTAGTTGAAAAGAAGGATGATCCAGGTGCGTTCACAGTTCCATGTACTATCGGGAAGCTCAACTTCGGGAGAGCTATGTGTGACCTTGGTGCTAGTATAAATTTGATGCCGCTAGCAGTGTATAACAAATTGGGTTTGGGAGCTCCTAAACCAACGTCCATGAGAGTGAGGATGGCAGACCGTTCGGTAAAGCGACCCGTAGGGATCTTGTCTGATGTGCTAGTTAAGATCGGTAAGCTTATCTTCCCAGCTGACTTTGTGATTTTGGATTGCGAAGTGGACTTCGAAGTTCCCATAATCTTGGGACGACCATTGTTAGCTACGGCGAGAGTATTGGTTGACATGGAGAAAAACGAACTGACCTTCCGATTGAACAATGAAGTGGTCAAGTTTGATGTGTCTAAATTGATGAAGCAACCAAGTGACATGAGGGTGGTCGCGGTCATCAATGCTGTTGAGGAAGCTCCGGCGAATGTGCACCTTGAGGAGAAGAGTTCGGTTGAGACTCTAGCTGTTGTGAGAAGAATGCCGCGAAAAGAAAAGCATGTTGCGGAAAGCGGTGTAAATAGCTCAAGAAAACGAAAACACCGCAAGAGAATCTACAAGGAAAGAGCGAAAAAGCGATCACGACTAGCGGCGGAGCAAATAAAAGAGGAAGTTGGAGCGCAACATGAGGTTGGCGCACACAAGTACTCCATCGAGTTCTCTTGTTTTGGAGACCCAGGCGGTCTCCAACATCATTCCGGAATTTGAGTCATATCGACTTCACAGGTATTCATTTATTCTCACAGTTTTTAGCTTTCGCATATATGCATTGGGGACAATGCATGAGTCTAAGTTGAGGGTGTTGGGAAACCTGTGAGTCACCACCGAGGGTTTTTGTTGCCGATTTCTTTTCCCTCCGGTGTGCTATCTAGTAGAACCGGCATGTTTAGGTTGTTTTAAAATTTTTTTTTAGTGTCTATAGCAAGCAGGCGTTGATCTTGTCTAAAAACGAGGCCCCTTGAAAAATTTTCTGGTTTTGAGCTTATGTTGAAACGATTGACTGTCTGGATCTTTGTATGTCATTGTGTGAATATGAGTAGAATGAGTATGCTTAAGTTGAGCGGTTGTTTGATAGTTGGTAGCGATATAGTTCTTGGTGCTAAGAGTGTGTGAGATTAATTGTTATAAATTCTTACTCTGTGCATGCATCTAGAACTTGCCCGGTCTATTTTGTTAAGTTTGAAGTTGGTTGCTTAGGAAAGGATCGCAGGCCCTTTTTTATGCAGTCCACTTAGCCTATATGACCGTCCAAATACAAATAATCCCTTTTGATCCCTGTTTGAGCCGTAATTGACCTTATTCTTTCAATAACCTGTCACCATTCCTGTTTAACTTTGAATCCCTATCTTGGCCCTGGTCCTTCCTTGGGCATCGTGCACCTCAACGTAGGCAATCAGTCTAAGTTGAGGGTGGCTACTATAGAGGTAAGCCATGTTTTGGCCCTGGTCCTACCAATGGACATTGTGCACCTTGACGTAGGCAATCAGCCTAAGTTGAGGGTGGCTACTACAGTGGTAAAGGAGAAGAAAAAAAAAAGGGATGGAGATGATTGTTGTTGAATAGAATGAAAATCCGGGTGTGCGCCTAAGAAAAGAAAAGAAAAAAATAAAGAATGATGAAAAAGATCGAAAAAGAAACAAAAAGAATTCTTTTTGTCAAAAAGGAGGCCGCACCTGTATCTAGAATCAAGGAAATAAAAAGGTGAATGAGGATGGATAAAGTGAAGTTATGTGGTGATAAGATGTAAATGGTTCCAAGGAGGGCTTAGTCACTAACCCCTAAATGTATCATACCTGCACCCGAAGCCTCATTACAAGCCGAAACAAGTCCTGTAGTGATCCTGAGTAGCTTTCTGAAGAACCGAAATAGAATAGTAAGGGAAAGCCTATGGTATCGCATGTGCATTGTTTGAAATCGTTTGTGAGTGTGAGCGCTTACCTAGTCCCAAATCTTGTGTGTGGGATTTCTTTGTGGTGAGGGCACCAAGAGGTCTATATTGTCTATTGATTGTTAGGATAGCTACGCGTGTGTATGCATAATGTTCTATCATATCGGAATGACATGTTTGGATCCTTGCAAGTTAGTGTTTCATACATACGTGTGCTACGAGGGAGCTTGATTTAATTGAATAAGTTTTGAATGACCATGAAGTGCTATAGACATGAGTTCGTGTTCTTAGTTTAGTCGTATTATTGTTCTATGTTATGTTGCTTGAGGACAAGCGAACGTTTTAAGTTGAGGGTGTTGATGTGACGCTAATTTACGTCACTTTCGACTCCTTTTTACTAAGAACAATCGTGCGTTTTCAAGCAACCGTTGTTGTTTTTGATGTTTTTATGTTGTATTTGTAGGAAATGGAAACAAACACGGAAACGGAAGAAAGTACGCGAAAAACAACATTCTGCCTAAGAGTGATGGCTTGAGTGACGGCCCGTCACAAGGCTGACGGTCCGTCACTGGGACCGTCAACTTAAGGCAGCATCACTGCCTAGCAGTGACGGCCCAGGCGACGGTCCGTCACTGCCTTGACGGTCCGTCAAGCCTGACCGTCACGCTTAGGCAGTGGCGTGAGGCGGCGACCCGCGTTTTGGGGATTCCTAGCCCGTTTTGGATTTGGTTTCTTTGGCTCCTATAAATACCCTATGATAGGTTTATGTAATTAGAATTCACCCAATAGTTTTAGAATAGTTTTTAGTCAATTTTTGAGAGCAACAACACGTTTTCGGATTCTTGAATTCGTGTTCGTGAGTTCTTGTTTTTTCTTGTTCTTGGATTATTGAAGATTGGTTTTCATTATATTGTAAGAACTTCTTCTCCTTATTATGAATTCAATTCTCTTCTCTTTTCTTTATAGCATGATTAACTAACACTCCCGCAACTAGGGTTGTGGGAGCCATGGCAAACGTAGCAATATAGATTCCGGGGAGCGTTGGGTTCGATTTATGTATAGTCACGTTGTTAATCATACATTATGTCACGTTTTCTAGTGGGTTGCAAACATTAGAACATGCCTAGGTTTAATTTGCTTGAGAAAGAGATTAAAACCGGGAAACTTGATTAACAACAAGGATTCGAGACTACCAACTCTCGTTTTAAAGATTAATGCCGTAACTGGATTAATCTACTTGATGTTAGGATTGAGAGCTAAAAAGCACATCTTTTTGAGATCGAGAGAAGATAAAAGAAAATTTATTTATTTGGTCGAGAGACGTTTAGACGATACAATTGACGCAATCACATCGTGACATTCATATAGAAAGAACCCGGTTAAGCCTAGAATCGACATTGTTACAACGCCATGGTAACCACGTCCCTAGTTCGCATTCTCTCCTACTGATTATTTCTCCTACGTTTATTATTATTTTGTTTACAATTTGATTACAAAACCCCCCCTTTAGTTACTGGAAACGATTGACGACTAGTCACATACTTCACTAAAGTCTTAATCATCACCATATTCTCTGTGGGATTCGACCCCAACCTTGTTGGGTTATATATTTGACAACGATCGCATACGCTTATTAAATTGAGGTGT
>QJPP01002779.1:0-25609 GCA_003996215.1 Jaltomata sinuosa | reverse complement strand
ACTTTGTTTTGCGTAAGCCCAAATGCCCTTGTCACCCCTTTTTGTACATTCTCCTTAAGCTGTAATAGAATAGGATCCTATATTGCTTCTCTTTTACTTCGACTACTAATGAGGATTCTGCTGCATTTTGCACAATAATCCTTTCATCTTGAGATTCAAGAAGGCGAACCCCCAAGCTAGCTAGTTGGTATAGATCCTTAGCTATTCTTTGTCTTTCCATGGACTGCCCATAGGTGTTTGCCATTGTCCTACGACTTAAAGCATCGGCCACCACATTTGCTTTCCCCGGATGATACAAGATATCAACATCATAATCTTTTAATAAATCAAGCCATCTTCGCTGCCTCAGATTCAGATCCTTCTGCTTAAAAATATATTGCAAGCTCTTATGGTCCGTATATATGTCAACATGAACCCCATACAAGTAGTGGCGCCATATCTTTAAAGAAAATACAACCGCTGCTAGCTCTAGATCATGGGTTGGATAATTTTTCTCATGTGGCCGCAACTATCTTGAGGCATAAGCTATTACTTTACCATGCTGCATCAATACGCATCCTAAGCCCATTCCCGACGCATCACAATACACTGCATACCCTTCTATGCCTTCTGGAAGTACCAATATAGGTGTAGAAGTCAACTTATTTTTCAACTCTTGGAAGCTTCTTTCGCATGCATCGCTCCATTGGAACTTGGCTGCCTTGTGTGTTAGCTTTGTTAAGGGTGCAGAAATAGAGGAAAAGCCCTCAACAAACCTTCTATAATAACCTGCCAACCCAAGGAAACTACGAACCTCCGTAGGTGTTGTAGGTCTTGGCCAGTTCTTCACGGCTTCTATCTTTTGAGTATCAACCCTTATTCCTTCATCAGAGACAATATGACCCAAGAATGCCATAGATTTTAACCAAAACTCACATATAGAAAACTTTGCATATAGCTTACGATCACAAAGAACCTGTAACACCTGCCACAAGTGATTAGCATGGTCCTCCTTTGATCTTGAATAGACCAAGATATCATCTATGAATACAATCACAAACACGTCCAAGAATGGCTTGAACACCCTATTCATCAGATCCATAAAAGCTGCTGGTGCATTTGTTAGCCCAAATGACATAACTAAAAATTCAACATGACCATACCGTGTTCGGAAAGCTGTCTTGGGTATATCTTTCTCTTTGACTTTTACTTGATGATAACCCGACCTCAAATCAATTTTTGAGAAACACTTAGCACCCTGTAACTGGTCAAACAAATCATCAATCCTAGGAAGGGGATATTTGTTCTTAATTGTCACCTTATTCAACTGCCGATAGTCAATACACATTCTCAATGAGCCATCTTTCTTGCGTACAAATAAAACCGGCTCCCCAAGGTGATATACTAGGCTTTATGAATCCCTTTTCTAACAAATCTTTTAATTGCTCCTTCAATTCTCGTAATTCTGCCGGGGCCATCCTATATGGAGGGATAGAGATGGGTTGAGTACCTGGAATCACATCAATACCAAACTCTATCTCTCGTTCTGGAGGCAAACCTGGAAGCTCTTCGGGAAATACATCAGAAAATTCATTTACCACTGGAATAGACTGAAGATCTAGTGGCTCCGCATCTATATCTCTCACTCTCACTAGATGACATATGTACCCTTTGGACATCATCTTCTTTTCCTTAAGATAAGAAATAAACTTACCTCTTGGTGTCCCAACATTACCTTTCCATTCAAGGACTGCCTCTTTTGGAAAATGGAAACTCACCCTCTTAGCTCGGCAATCTACCATGGCATAACATGAAGCCAACCAATCCATACCCATTATAACGTCAAAATCTATCATATCTATCTCAACAAGGTCAGCCAATGTGTTACGGTCACAAACAGTTACTATGCAATTACGATAGACTTTTCTAGCTATAATAGACTCGCTAGTTGGCGTAAATACTTCAAATGGTTTAACCAATAATTCTGGCGTTCCTTCCAACTTTCCAGCAATCAATGGAGTTACATATGATAATGTAGAGCCTGGATCAATTAATGCATATACATTATATGAAAAGATGGACAATGTACCTGTAACCACATCAGGTGAAGCCTCCAAATTCTGTCGTTCCGCTAGAGCATATGTACGATTTTGAACTCCACTAAAACTAGCAGTTCCTCTACCACCTCTACCACGACCTGCAGGCACTTGTGGCCCCCTACCTAAATAAGGCACCGATGATGATGATGCAGCAACCGATCCAGTAGGTTGTGCCATGCTACCCATGCCCCTTTGAGGGCAATTTCTCATCATGTGTCCCGGTGTACCACACCAAAAACAAACATTTGTTCCAAGCCGACATATACCTAGATGATTTCTTCCACATTGTTTACAAAACTGTCTAGGAGGTCTGGGTTGGCTCGCACTTCCCTGTTCTTGGTACCCCGCTACTTGTGAGCCTTGACTCTCACTCCTTTGCCCAAATTGATTAGCCCTAGACCCTTGAAACCGAGGTGGAGCGCTAGCTGTAGAGTAGGAAGATGATGGCCTAGGCAGTCTATTAGAAAAACGAGGCCTAAACTCACCTTGGGATGGCGTAAACTGGCCCATAGATCTGGCCCTCTTGGACTGCCCTCTTTCCGACTCTTGTGTCCTTCTCCTTTGCCTTTGATCCTCCATCTTTTGTGCAAAAGCTCGTATCCTTGCTATATCCATATCTTTGTTCAAAGCAGCAATAGTACAATCCCTAACCAGATATGAATCCAATCTATCCACGTAACGATGAACTCTATCCTCCATAGTAGCTACTACATTAGGAGCATACCTGGCCAAAGAATTAAGCTTGAGACTATACTCTCTCACGCTCATATTCCCTTGGTGAAGATTTAAGAACTGAGTTGCACGGGCCTCCCGAATCTCCAATGGCAGATAATGGTCAAGGAATGCCTTTTTAAACTCTTTCCATTTAGCTGAAGGTGTATTTATACCCCTAGATTGTTTCCAAGCTTCGTACTACAATACAGCCACACCTTTTAATCTATATGTTGCCAACTCAACTGCTTCCTTACCAGATACATACATAATATCTAAGGTCCTTTGGATTTGATCAATAAAGTCTTGCGGATCTTCATTAGGATCTGACCCGGTAAATGATGGAGGGTCCAAATTAAGGAAATCACGTATCCGCACACTAGCTTCCCTATTTGCACCACTAGTACCTGCAATTGGACCTGCTTGCCCTTGTCCTTGCCCAGCAAGTATACGAGTCAACAATTGGACTGCATTCTTTAAATCTTGGTCAGTAGCATTAACCGGTGGTTCTTGGGGTGCTGCTGCCCTCCTTAGCTCTTCTGGAGACGGAGGAGTGGAGGAAGTCCGTGATGAAGACAGTTGAGCCTCACTTTGATTAGCTCGTCTAGGTGGTGATTTGCTGGTCCCTTCTCCAGTAGCCACATCTACTTGCTTACCAGTACTCTTACTTTTCCTAGTAACCGGCATTTTTTCTATAATGAAAACAATTCAAAGGTTAGATACGATAAACCTATAACATTGGCTCTATTGCACGATCTAAGAGATGAAGAAAAAGAGACAACTCCTAAATGTCCCGTAGCCTCCTGTTTATAGATGTGGTGCACAACACGCCCATAAGCAAAACTCTACATAGACACGGCTTTGTAGACTCCCTAGGATGACCTGCTCTGATACCACTTTTGTCACGCCTCAAATTACATTTAGACGGACAGGCACTCGATGCCCTAAAGGCCCGAGAGAACCGGCTTATAACCTGTGATTCATCATGCATATAACTATGACAATTAAGAAGTTTTGACTATAGATAAGCTGCCTGAATAACAAGACCAACATAGATAGGCCCAAAACTTATGTACACGATCTGGCCATTGAGGCCACAACTGTTAAGAGCAAAGACATAACTAAGTTTTACTTTAACATTGGTCTACAAAGCCTCTACAAGATAGAAAACTTAGTTTAGGTCGGGACAGGGCCCCGCCTTACCCTTAACTATACAATACCCAAAATATATACCAAAGACTCGGTAAAGCCCCGAATCAACCTGGAGCTCACCAACAGCAGCCGAGTGTCCTGTGCTCCTACTGGGGAGGTCTACTAGCAAGAGTACATGTGCCTGCGGCATGAAATGCAGCGTCCCCATGAGGGACGTCAGTACGAGAGAATGTACTGAATATGTAAGGCATAAAGTAAACCATATGTAAACAAGAGCTCAAATAGAATAAGGTATCAGTGCATAAACCTGTAAATAAGAACAGAAGATCACATTCGCTTACACTTGCGAAATCATGTATATTACGTTCTTTGGTTACTCTTCTTTGCTTTATGATTATTGTAAGGCATGTAATACACGTGACCAACTGATCAGTGGTAGAAGAGGAGTCCCATGCTAGGCAATTTAACCCCTGGGATGCTGCCCTCATAAATATACAAATTGGGATCGACCCATGCTAGGCTTTCGCCCCTAGGCTGCCACCCATAAGTACACAAATAGGGATCGACCCATGCTAGGCTTTCACCCCTGGGCTGCCACCCACACATATACCGATTACTTCATTTAGTTTCTTTAATCTTTGAGATTGTTACTTTGGTGGTTGTAACCTTTATTGAGCTCAAAACTATGGACCAGTAGTAGAAGACATGTGGACATGCACTTAAGGCAGTAACAATGATATAAGGAACAAACGTAACATCAACGAACTGTTTAGGAGCTTATATGATACAATGAACCTCATTTGGCTTAGAGAATAACTCACAAAGCTTGCTGTTGAAAGTACATTTACTAGGAAGAGCACTTAGGAAACTCACTTTGTCGGTAACAACACAAATATAAGAGTTCATGCCAAGGAATATGAAACTGAAAAACCTTACATACCTTGTTGTGTAACTCGGATATTACAACGAATTAAGCTTCCCCCTTTCAGATTATTTATCTACAATGAAATACGTGGCAAAACTAGTATTAGTAGCTAGTTAACTAATTTGGGCTACTTGATCCCACTAAATCAGTAACTAGGCAGTAAGCTCGTAATTGATCAAATCAGGAGTGTTCCTTTCACCTCTTCGCTTCTAAACATATCTACATACTGTACGACCTTCTCATAAGGTCCCTTGAAACTCTTCCGACTTCACAACATATACCAAATAACATACAAAGGTGTGCAGGCAGCAAGTTAACATAACACCCAATTAAGTGGTGTATTACCACACCCTCCTTCCATACTTCAATACAATTTCACACACCCTTTTATAAGTTCAACCAAGCTGTCCTAAATATATACACATAAAACCGCTCCTAAAACAATCCCAAACATCCTTAAACATAATAAGACAGTATTTTAACTCAAGGATTCCAATCACTACCCCATGGTTCTTGACACAAACACATACAGAATTCTCCATCAAACTTGCATATAAAAAGGGGTAAAAATGGGCAGTAACTTTACCTTAAATTCTGAAAATCTGTCCTTCTAACTTGTACTTCTTCAAGAGCTTGAACTCCCCTTCAACTTAGCTTGAAAAGAGGGAGACTACTTAAGAACCCTAATGGTATTTTATGGCTGCTATGTGAAGCTAAGAGAGAGAGAAAGAAAGAACTTCTAAAATCTATTTTTTTTTCAAGTTAAAATGAGTGAAATGAGCTGGTCTTAACCCCTTTAAAGGGGGGCTGCTTTGGCCGACTTTCCTTGCTCATTTTAAGCCACAAAATGTCAAGAAGGTGATACACCTACTTGGCCATTTTACATGGGCTTTGTTGGACTTAACCTTATTGGGCCTTGGCTGCCAATTCTTTCCCTTTCTTTCACTTCTTTGGGCCAGAATTGATTCAAGTGGGTGATGGGTGTACTTGGCCCTCTAAGCTAGTCAAAATAGTCTTAGTAGGTGATGCACCTACCTAGTTCTTTAGGCTGGTCAATAAGTCAAAGTAGGTGATGCACCTACTTGTCACCTACTAGCTTAGTTAAGTCAAGCAAGCAGCTCTCTCATTTTATTCTATTTTCTAATTTCTAATCCCTTTTGCTTTAACTTAACACTTCACCCTAAATATTTACTCAAATACAATCTTACCATCTCGAGTTTAAATATTTTTGTCGAGGTTAACTTGGCCGTTTACGTGCTGAACTGAATGGGGCATTACAGCACCTCCCAATACACATTAAACTATCACTGCTCATATAATAAACTCGGTCCCTCACCTATATGACAAGGCTATATCAAGTGATATATGAATAGGACTAGTATATGCGGAATACGGGATGTTACAGTAACAATGATATACGAGCAAACGTAACATCAACGTAATGTTTAAGAGCTTATATGATACAATGAACTTCATTTGGCTTAGAGTATTACAAAGCTTGCTGTTGAAAGTACCTTTACTCGGAAAAGCACTTAGGAAACTCACTTTGTTGGTAACAACACTAATATAAGAGTTCATACCAAGGAATATGAAACTGAAAAACCTTACATACCTTGTCGTGTAACTCGGATGTTACAACGAGTTAAGCTTCCCCCTTTCAGATTATTTATCTACAATGAAATACGTGGAAAAACTACTATTAGTAGCTAGTTAACCAATTTGGGCTACTTGATCTCACTAAATAGTAACTAGGCAGTAAGCTCATAATTGATCAAACCAAGAGTGTTCCTTTCATCTCTTCTCCTCTAAACATATCTATATTTTATACGACCTTCTCATAAGGTCCCTTGAAACTCTTCCGACTTCACAACATATACCAAACAACATACAAAGGTATGCAGGCAGCAAGTTAACATAACACCCAATTAAGTGGTGTATTACCACACCCTCCTTCCATACTTCAATACAACTTCAGACACCCTTTTACAAGTTCAACCAAGTTGTCCCAAATATATACACGTAAAACCACTCCTAAAACAATCCCAAACATCCTTCAGCATAATAAGAAAGTATTTTAACTCAAGGATTCTAATCACTACCCCATGGTTCTTAACACAAACACATACAAAATTCTCCATCAAACTTGTATATAAAAAGGGGCAAAACTGGGCAGTAACTTTACCTCAAAAACTGAAAATCTGTTCTCCTAACTTGTACTTCTTCAAGAGCTTGAACTCCCCTTCAACTTAGCTTGAAAAGAGGGAGAATACTTAAGAACCCTAATGGTATTTTATGGCTGCTATGTGAAGCTAAGAGAGAGAAAGGAAGAACTTCTAAAATCTAATTTTGTTTCCAAGTTAAAATGAGTGAAATGAGCTGGTCTTAACCCCTTTAAAGGGGGGATGCTTTGGCCGACTTTCCTAGCTCATTTTGAGCCACAAAATGTCAAGAAGGTGATACACCTACTTGTCCATTTTACATGGTCTTTGTTGGACTTAACCTTATTGGGCCTTGGCTGCCAATTCTTCCCCTTTCTTTCACTTTTTTGGGCCAGAATTTATTCAAGTGGGTGATGGGTGTACTTGGCCCTCTAAGCTAGTCAAAATAGTCTTAGTAGGTGATGCACCTACTTAGTTCTTTAGGCTGGTCAATAAGTCAAAGTAGGTGATATACCTACTTGTCACCTACTAGCTTAGTTAAGTCAAGCAAGCAGCTCACTTATTTTATTCTATTTTCTAATTTCTAATCCCTTTTGCTTTAACTTAACACTTCACCCTAAATATTAAGCTCAAATACAACCTTACCATCTCGAGTTTAAATACTTTTGTCGAGGTTAACTTGGCCGTTTACGTGCTGAACTGAATGGGGAATTACAGCACTTCCCAATACACATTAAACTATCACTGCTCATATAAGAAACTCGGTCCCTCACCTATACGACAAGGCTATGTCAAGTGATATATGAATAGGACTAGTATATGCAGAATACGGGATGTTACAAATTAGGGGTGGATTCCTTTGATTGCTTGTTAATTTTTTGCTTAATTAATCATAGTGTCATCATTGTGGATTCATTTATTTGTCTCTTTGTTTTATTGAGGGATTATTATTTGTTAAACAAGTTCAATTGGGAAGTAAAGGTATAAAGTCCTTTATTGCCCATAAACTTGGTTAATTAGATTTAATCCACATATTTTTTACTTATTTTATTTTTGCATTTGGATTTCGATTAGTCTTCTTAGTCGAGATCTTATCATTTGGTATTAGATCTTAGGATAAAGAGTTGTTCCCACAATTCTTAATCTAGGTTCATAAATCTGAAAATTTCAAAAAAATGGAAGAAATTTTTTTTTGGAAAATATTGCAACAAAAATTATTGATCTAGTGTTTTGTTTGAAAATATGACACTAGAATCATTTTCTCTAGTATCAATTGAGTCTATGATAAGATCTCGATTAGGGAGACTAATTGAAATCCAACACGAATTGAAATAAATAAAACATATGCGGATTAACACTAAAAAATTGCAATTATGGGTAACAAGGGACTTTATACCCACACCTCCCAATTGATTATAATAACCAAATGATAATCCAACTTGAATCAACAAGGCAAAAGTACTCTTAATGAATCCACAAATGAGTATTCTCATGTAAAAGTCAAGCAAAAGAAGTTATCAAGCAACCAAGGGAATCCACCCTTAATCACTCACCTAAACTATTAAGATCCACCCAATAGACTATTAGGAATCCACCCAATAGATTTAGCTACACTAAAAGCTACCAACTAAAATATGAGTTGTCAAATAACATATCTCAATCATTCAACAACTACTAATGAGCTAAAGGGAAGGGAACCCTTGTTTATAGTAATTACATCAAGGCCTAAAAGTGACCTTAGAAGACTTCAAAAATGGTCACATGACAAGTGTGGAGCGGCTTGTGGTGCGTTTGAAGTGCTGAATGCACCAGCCATTGTGTTGGTCGCACATGAGGTGCAAAGTTGGTGTGCATTTCATACCAAGCATTGTGCATGTTGCACGTGATTTGCACCACCAGGCAGATTCACTGGCAGCCTCTTCTTTGCTCCATGTGATCATTCAAATATGGAATTGCTTCACTTGTAGTGTAATGAGGCTCTTCCAAGCTCCCTTTTATGCTCCAAGGGTCAGTGTGGCTTGGATCCTCTTGTCTAGACCTTGAAGTATAGGTATAGTATGAATATTTCTAGGCGATATCATATCATCCTCCCCTTCTTAAAAGGATTCATCCTCGAATCCAAACCTTGCAAAAAAATAAGAAGTACAAACAACCACAAATTCCTCATGGTATGAGGGTTAGCACAAGAAGTAGTATGCCAAAGTGGTACTTTCTCAAGGGACAACCAAGCATTCCCTATTGTAATGACAATGAAGTTAACATATGGAGTACAAGGGAATTGGTTATTCCACTCAATACAAGGATAGGACCATCCAAAGGGTGGTACCATTAAAAGCATGCATACCTCTGAAGGGTCTTCAGAGTCAAATGAATATGATACCCACTCATATTTGTCACACAAATAAGGGTGTGACCCTATAACAAACTAACCCCTCTCCAAGGCTTAAGGCAAACATAGACATCATCGAATGCAAAGAGGTAGTAGAGAAAGGTATTTAACATTCTAGTATCATCCAAGGTGTTTCCACATGCAAGAATACTATTAAGTTCAAGAAATGTATCAAGAAATTCAAAACAAGGTGGAATGCCTAAGGATGAAGTGATGACATTTGGGCATACTTCACCTTTTCTTTTCACATGATTCAAACTCACATATGATGTATACTCAACACACTCATGAATATCATCATATGTAAAAAGATAGTAAAGAAAGGTAACAAGATCACTAGTGTCAATCATGGTGTCTTCATATGCATGTCACACCTTGAGGCCACCCCCTAGATGTAACATGGTGCATAGTGTCACAAGGGACCCCAAGCTAACCCATGGTCTTGCATATCTAGACAATTTCAGTTAAAAACATACATTGTGCGGAAGCTTAAAATAGTTTAATATCTGAAATGGGAAAGAGCCCAAAATATGTCTGAATATAAAAATATATATAGAGTATAGTGATGACTGAAAATAACACTAACAACTCAATAGTTGAATCTAGTCTATGTCTGAAAGCCTCTAATTGATACGAGTTGCTGGGACATGCCCCTATCTAACTCTAATAATCTAAAAACTGAAATAAGAAGACTGAAAAGAAAAAGGATGTCTATCATCCTCGAACTATAAGGACTCACCACTGAAGATGCTGAGTTGGACTGGAAGTCGATCTAAGCGTGATCTGGATGCTGAGTGCCTGAACCTACATCATAAGATGATGTAGAACAAAAATATGTGTCAGTGCTTAGAATGTACTGAGCATGCAGGATATGTGCTAAGCTGAACAACACAATAGCTGAACATAGGAATATATACTGAAGCATAAACTGAAAGTTGAGCTGGATACAATGATCGAGTACTAACATGAATATATAATATGCTAAACTAAATACTGAAATAGATTCCAAGTACATGGTCAATGCAACATGAATCAGAATATGGGAGATACTATTAACCGACATACCCCAAGTTGTATGGGGCCAACCTATAACCCTAGATGGAAGGGTGTTCATACCTTGCCAAGGGTACCAATGCAACTAACGTGGATCTACTAAACTGATGTCTACAAGGGACAAGGGTAACCAGCCTAATCTGACAAGTGGCCCCTTTTTATACCTATGGTGGCACCGTAGTTCTAGGACTTAGAGACTGCTACTAAAGGTCTCAGCCTAATCTGACAGCCAAGCCTTCATTCCCTCTTCCGCTCGGTACTAAGACTACTCCAAACAGAATGTAAGCAATGAAATGCAAGCTGAAGTACTGGATAGCTCAAATAATGATAATTATCTGAGAATGCAACATACATATTTACTGAAACATGAGAGCATTCTATTCTGAAACATGCATGTCTGAATTATCTACCTAGCAAGTATAGATTGTAAATCTTGAATTTCAATACAAGCTAGGGTTACTGGATTCTGTATTTGTAGCTATACTAATTCTCCAAGAAACATATAACTAATGGCACTTAATCAATAGCATCTGAATTGAAAGGAATCCCTAAGTTTTAGGAACCCTAGGTCTGAATATTTCATAGAGAACTGAAGAACTAACTGAATTCTAGGGACCTAATGGGCAAAAGGAACCCACTAGTGAAATCCCACATACCTGTTGAAGAATCTATGAAGGAAATCTTTGGGTTTAGGGCTGAGCTTGAAGAAGACCTCCTGCTTGTTCTTGAGAGAAAACTGTCGCCTCTTTTTCTCCTTTTCTTTCTAAGTCTGATGATTTTTACGAGAATAGGTGATTTAGGTAGTTTTTGGCTAATTAATTAGTCTTAGAATAACCAAAACAATGTAGCATAGGCCTTAAAAGGGAAAGGAAAAGTCCAAAATGCCCCTAGGAAAATAAAATCATTTTCTTAGAAAAATTAGGACTGAGGTTCAATGAATGGGTTCCATGACTCATGGAAGCTTCCATGGCTTGTGGAACCCTGTCGTGGTTCCTGGACCCTTTTGTCTAGATACAGGTATGAGTTCCATGACTTAGGTTCACGACTCGTGGAACCATCCATAGTTCATGGAACCCATTCGTGGCTCCTGAGGGATAGTTGGGTTTCAGGTTTGAGTCCCACGAGTGGAATCCATAACTCGTGGATCATTCCATGTTCTGTTATTCTGACTCATGGTCTTGAGCCCAACTTTGCTGGACTCTATTTGAGTTCCACAGTTGCATTCCATGACTCGTGGACTGTTCCACGGTTCATGGAACTAATCCATGGTTCTTAGAGGAAAAGTCAGACCACGATCTGATTCCACACACAGAGCCCACAACTTGTGGAACTGACTCATAGTTTCTGGCTGACAGTTGAAAAAATTATCTTTTTCTGGTTTTCTGAATTGAGTCTAGCTAGGGAGTTCTGGAGTGTTATAATATCTCCCTCTTGGGATCATTCGTACTCGAATGAAGACTAGACAAGCTGAGTTTGGAGAAAAAGAGTTACAATCCCTACCAAACGAGTACTAGAAACTAATATCTAACTAAACTGAGTCCCATGAGTATGCAAATATGCTGAAGGATCATGATACTGAGGTTGAAGTACATGAGAGTAAATGGAGAAACTGGAGAGGAACTATTACCTCAAGATGAAACTGAATCGGAGAGAAAGAGGTGAGGGTACTTGGCCACCATAGCTACTTCTTCTTCCCAAGTAGCTCCCTCTACGGACTGATTCCTCCACAAGACCTTTACTGAAGTGACTTCTTATTTCTCAACCTACGAACCTGACGGTCAAGAATCTCAACTGGGACCTCCTCATAGGTGAGGCTATCCTTCACAGCCACACTCTCTAAATGCACTATTGCTGTCGGATCACCAACACACTTCTTCAACAAAGAAATGTGAAAGACCGAATGAACCGCTGCTAGTTCTGCTGGCAACTCTGACTCATAGGCCACATTACCAATCCTTTTCAAGATTCAGTAAGGACCTAAATACCTGGGACTGAGCTTTCCTTTCTTGCCAAATCTCATCACCCCCTTCATGGGTGACACTTTCAGGAAGACCCAATCATCGATCTTAAACTCTAAGTCCCTTCTTCTCACATCAGCATAGGACTTCTGATGACTCTGAGCTATTTTCAATCTTTCTCTGATGAGCTGAACTTTCTCCATAGCCTCATGAATTGAATCTAGCCCAACCAAGGCTACTTCGCCTACTTTGAACCAACCAACCATAGATCTACATCTACGCCTATAAAGTGCCTCATATGGGGCCATCTGAATACTGGAGTTGAAACTATTATTGTAGGCAAACTCTATGAGAGGTAGGTGATCATCCCAACTACCCTTGAAATTGATCACGCAAGCTCTCAACATGTCTTCTAAGGTCTGAATGGTGTGCTCTGCCTGACCATCCTTCTGCAGATGAAATACCATACTGAGATTCACCTGGGTACCAAGACCTTTCTGAAATGATCTCCAGAAATAAGATGTACACTGAGGACACCTATCTAAGATGATAGACAAGGGAACCCCATGCATCCTGGCTATCTCGCTGATGTAAAGTTTGGTATAGTCCTCCACTGAATCTGTAGTCTTGACAGCCAAAAAGTAAGCTGACTTAGTAACTCTGTCCACTATCACCCAAATGGAGTCATGCTATTTGAGAGTACGAGGTAATCCCATAATGAAATCCATGTTGATCACCTCCCACTTCCAAGTAGGAATGCTAATACCCTAAGTCACACCTCCTGGCTTCTGATGTTCTACTTTCACCTGTTGACAATTAGGACACTTAGCCACAAAATCTGCAATGTCCCTCTTCATGTTATTCCACCAATAGACTTCTCGTAGATCACGGTACATCTTGGTGGCACCGGGATGAATAGAATATCTAGAATTATGGGCTTCTGTAAGGATCTATTGCCTCAACTCGCCCACATTAGGTACATATAAATGTCCCTGGTAATGAAGCATACCATCTCCCCCTTGGGAGAAAACCTCTACTCTCTGCTGATGAACTGCACCTTTCAACTCAAGCAATGATCACTGTCTTGTTTCTCTTTAACCTCCGCTACACATGAAGATTCTAACCCATTCTGGACTATCACACCACCATCTGTCGTGTCCATATGGAAAACTCCTAAATGAGCAAGCCTGTGAACATCTCTGGCTAATTCCTTCCTTTCTTCTTCAACATGTGACACACTACCCATGAACAGTCTATTGAGGGCATCAACCACTACATTGGCCTTACCCGAATAGTAGAGCACATTTGTATCATAGTCCTTGAGGAACTCAAGCCATCTTCTATGATGAAGATTCAACTCTTTCTGGGTGCACACATACTGGAGGCTCTTATGATCTATGAACACATCAACATAAACACCAAACAAGTAGTGTCTCAAAATCTTTAGGGAAAACACAATAGCTGCAAGCTCAAGGTCATGAGTCGGGTATTGTTTCTCATGAATCTTAAACTGTCTAGAAGCATAAGCTATGACCTTACCCTGCTGCATCAAAACACAACCTAGTCTGACTCTAGATGCATTGCAATAAACCACATAGCTGTTTGAACCCTCTGGTAGAGTCAAAATGGGAGCTGTAGTCAACCTGGTCTTCAATTCTAAGAAGCTTTTCTCACACTCATCTTATCACTGAAACTTGACCTTCCTCTGGGTCAACTTGGTCAATGGGGCAGCTATGGATGAAAATCCTCCCACAAACCTCTTATAATAACTCACCAAACCCAAGAAACTTTTGATGTCTATCAGAGAGGTGGGTTTGGGCCAGTTCTTTACTACCTCAATCTTCTGAGAATCAACTCGGATGCCTTCACTAGACACCACATGACCAAGAAAAGCAACTAATTTCAACCAAAACTCACACTTACTAAACTTGGCGATTAACTGGCGGTCTTTGAGAGTCTGCAGAATGACCCTCAGATGGTTCGTATGCTCCTCCTCATTCCAAGAATAAACATGGATATCATTAATGAAGACAATATTGAACAAGTCCAAATACTATTTGAACACCCTGTTCATTAAATACATGAAAGTTGCAGGAGCATTGGTTAGTCCAAAAGACATAACTACAAATTCATAGTGACCAACCGAGTCTTGAAGGTTGTCTCTCAGATGTCAATATCTCTGACTCTGAGATGATGATAGCCGGATCTGAGGTCTATCTTAGATAAGCAACTAGCACCATGAAGCTGGTCGAATAAGTCATTAATCCTGGGGATGGGATATTTATTCTTGATTGTTTCTTTGTTCAACTGCTGATAGTCTTTGCACATCCTGAGAGAACCGTCTTTCTTAGGCATGAAGAGCACTAGAGCGCCCCATGGAGAGATATTAGGTCTGATGAAGCCCTTATCTAGAAGGTCTTTCAACTGTTCTTTCAATTCCTTAAGCTCACCTGGAGCCATTCTATAAGGAGGAATCAAAATAGGCTAGGTATCTGGAAGGAGATCTATTCCGAAGTTGATTTCCCGTTCGGGAGGAAATCCAGAAAGATCTAGTGGAAACACTTCTGGGAATCCATTCACCACTGGAACTGACTCAAGAGTTGGGGTCTCAGAGTTTGAATCCTTAACCCGAACAAGATGGTAGATATACCCTTTAGAAATCATTTGTCTGGCCTTAAGGTAAGAGATGAATCGACCTATAGGCACTGAGGTACTACCCTTCTATTCTAAGATTGGCTCGCTTGGAAAGTGAAACGAAATGATCCTAGTTCTACAATCAACTGAGGTATAACAGGAATATGACCAATCCATTCCTTGAAAAATATCAAATTCAGTCATTTCTAACTCTTCAAGATTGGTTGAGGTGACTTTCTGGGAAACTGTGATAGGGCAATTTCTGTATACCCGTCTAGCTATAACTGGGTCACCAATCGGAGTAGAGACTGAGAAGGGTTCTGGGAGGGTTTCAGGATTAACACCAAAATTTACTGCTATATAAGGAGTTACAAAAGAAAGTGTATCCCCTGGGTCTAATAATGCATAAACATCTAAATGGAAGACTTGTAATGTACCCGTGACCATATCGGGAGAATCTTTCTAGTCCTATTGTGTCTGAAAGGCATATAACCTGTTCTAATGCTGACCACCACTTATACTAGATGAGGCACCCTGCTGAGTGAGGTGACCCACTGGAGCTACTATAGAACTGGCCTGATTCTGTGGGAAAACATCCTTTCCCTTCTAAGAAGCTACTGGACAATCTCTCTTCCTGTGGCCTAGCTTGCCATATCTAAAGAAATTTCCACTACCTGCCATACACTCACCCTGGTGGTTTCTACAACACTTCTTGCAAAGTGGATGAGTGTGCCGGCTAGTAACTGTACCTTGAGACTTAGAGCCTGGCGCTCTATCCCATCTATCCTGTCTGAATTTTAGCACTGGGGCACTAGAAGAAGATGGAGCTAGAGCTAAAGATTTCTGATGGAACTGAGAGTGGTTACCAACCTCTAACTTTTGCTGACAGTAGTTGAAATCACATGTTCTGGCTTTCTTACTGTCTCCTCCCCTCTCTTTGATTTTCTCCTTTTCGATCTGCTGAGCATAAGTAACCAACCTGGAGATGTCCATCTCCTTAACCAGCATGGTAGTCTTTCACTCCTTGACCACATCATTGGACACACTAGATACAAACTTGGTAATGCGGGCTCTGGAGTTAGCTACTATCGTCGGAGCATACTTGGACAACTGAGTAAACTTGGGTGCATACTCCTTCACACTCATGTCATTCTGCTTCAAGTTGATGAACTCTTGGACCTTGGATTCCTTGAGTTTGAGTGGGAAGAACCTATCCAAAAATGCAGTCTTGAACCGGTTTCAATCCACTGGACCTGTATTTCCACAATGAGACTCCTTCCACTACTGATACCAAGTATAAGACACTTCAGCTGATAGGCAGCTAAATCTGCACTCTTAACTGGAGTGACACCCATAATGTCTGTTACCTTCTGGATGTCGTCAAGAAACTCCTGTGAATACTCTTCTAATTTAGACCCATGAAATTTTGGAGGGTTCATCTGAGTGAATTCCCAGATTCTAGCTGCGGTATTGTTAGTCTGAGATGGAGCTGGTGCCATAGCTTGCTGATTGACCTGAGCTATCATGGCTTGGGGGAGCACTTGAAATACAACCCTGAATTTGACATGCGTGACTGCTGGAGCTGCTGGTGCTGGCTGATTCCTAGCGTTAGCTTTTCTAGGAGGCATTTTTTTAAAATGCGAAGAGCGTGAGTTAGAAGGAGATTAAATAGAATTCATACCCTATAGCACGATCTAGAAAAGAAAGAAGGAAAGTTGTTCCTAAAGATATATCATAGCTTCTCCCCCATAAGTGTGGCGCGCTTCACACCCATGAAGAAGACTCTACTTGACGCGGCTTTCAGACACCCTAGGACACTTAAACTTGATTCTCTGATACCAAGTTTGCATGCCCCGAGGCCATCCCTAGACGTAATATAGTGCTTAGTATCACAAGTGACCACAAGCTAACCCATGGTCTGGCATATCTAGATAATTTTAGTTAAAAAATACACTGTGGAAGCTAAAAACAATTTAATATCTGAAATAGAAAAGAACCCAAAACATGTCTGAATAATATACAGAGTATAGTAATGACTAGAAATAACACTAACAAGTCAATAGCTGAATCTAGTTTATGTATGAAAGCCTCTATTTGATATGAGTTGCTGACAGGCCCCCAGCTAACTCTAATAATCTGAAAACTGAAATAAGAAGACTGAAAAGTAAAGCATGTCTATCGTCCTTGAACTATGAGGACTCACCACTGAAGTTGTTGAGTAGGACTGAAAGTCAATCTAAGCGCGGTCTAGATTCTTAGCGCCTGAACCTACATCATAAGATGATGTAGCACAAAATTATACGTTAGTACTTTGAATGTACTGAGCATGCAAGATATGTGCTAAGCTGAACAACACAATAGCTAAACATGGGAATATATATTGAAGCATAGACTAAAAGCTGAGCTAGATACAATGACCAAGTACTAACATGCATATATAATATGTTGAACTGAATACTGAAATAGATACTTAGTACATGGTCAATGCAACATGAATCTAAATGTGGGAGATACTATTAACCAACACACCCCAAGCTGAGCTAACTATGGGGCTAACCTGTAACCCACATGGTCAATGCAATATGAATTTGAATGTGAGAGATACTATTAACCGACATACCCCAAGCTGAGATAACTATGGGGCTAACCTGTAACCCTGGATGGAAGGGTGTTCATACCGTGCCAAGGGTATGAACAAAGCTGATGTGGATCCACCAAACTGATGACCACAAAAGACAAGGGTAATCAACCTAATCTGACAGCTGACCCCCTTCTATACCTATGGTGGCGTCATAGTTCTGGGACTTGGGGACTGCTACTAAAAGGTCTCAGCTTAATCCGACAGCCAAGCCTCCATCCCCTCATCCGCTCGGTACTAAGTCTACTCCCAACTGAATGTAAGCAACGAATGCAAGCTGAAGTACTGGATAGCTCAAATACTAATAATTATCTGAGAATGCAACATACATATATATTGAAACATGATAGCATTCTATTCTGAAACATGCATGTCTGAATTATCTACCTAGCAAGTATAGATTGTAAATACTAAATTTCAATACCATCTAGGGTTACTGGATTCTGTATATGTAACTATACTAATTCTCCAAGAAACATATAACTAAAAGCACTTAATCAATAGCATCTGAATTGAAAGGAATCCCTAAGTTTTAGGAACCCTAGGTCTGAATATTTCATAGAGAATTGAAGAACTGACTGAATTCTAGGGACCTAATGGGAGAAAGGAAACCACTAGTGAAATCCCACATACCTTTAGAAGAATCTATGTAGGAAATCTTTGGGTTTAGGGATGAGCTTGAAGAAGACCTCCTGCTTGTTCTTGAGAGAAAATTATCGCCTCTTTTTCTCTTTTTCTTTCTAAGTCTGATGATTTTTAGGAGAATAGGTGATTTAGGTAGTTTTTGGCTAATTAATTAGGCTTAGAATAACCAAAATGACGTAGCATAGGCCTTAAAAGGGAAAGGAAACATCCAAAATGCCCCTAGGAAAATAAAAGAATTTTGCTAGGAAAATTGCAACTCAGGTTCTACGGATGGGTTCCATGACACGTGAAAGCTTTCACGGCTTGTGGAACCCAGTCGTGGTTCCTGGACCCTTTTTCTAGCTTCGGGTCTAAGTTCCATGATGGGTTCACAACTCGTGGAGCCATCCACGGTTTGTGGAACCCAATCGTGGCTCCTGAGGGACAGTTGGGTCTCAGGTCTGAGTCCGACGAGTAGAATCCAGGACTCATGGGTCATTCCACGGTCTGTGATTCTGAATCGTGGTCTTGAACCCAACTTGGCTGGCCTCTATCTTAGTTCCATAGTTGTATTCCATGACTCGTGGACTATTCCACGGTTTGGGGAACTAATTCGTGGTTCTTAGAGAAAATGTCAGACCTCTGATCTGATTCCACAGGCATAGCCCATGAATCATGGAAACTTCCATGACTCGTGGAACTAACTCGTGGTTTCTGGCTGACAGTTGAATTTTTGTTTTCCTGGTTTTCTAAACTGAGTCTAGGCTAGGGAGTTTTGGGGTGTTACAATGCAAGTTTACAATAAGATACAAGGATCCTAACAAGCACATTCTCACATGTTTGGACACATGACATCAACTTGCGGTTCATCACACAACTGTCACCTTTTCTTTTCAAACAACTCCTTCAAGAGAGGGTATCTTTCAACAAAGTCATGCTAAAAGGGATGATGTGGACTCTATAAGAACCCAATTCACTCCCAATCAAATGGTCTTCCCAAGAAGTTGGGTTCCTTCTATTTATGGCACTAAGAACACTCCCTAGAGTCTCATTCAATATGTCAAATTGTCCAACCCTATTAAGGTGACAAGAAGTCTTAAACATCCAAGGACTCTCCCACAAACAAGTAAGAAACTTAGCACCACAAGTTGTGGCTCACACAACTTAAGCACGAGCGTGTCAAACAAGGATGCAAGTATATAGTTAACACTAAAACTAGGCAATGACACATTTGCCCTAGGTGTCACAAGTATGATATCACCCACTATCAAGGGTTCATCATATGCAAACAAGTAGTAGAGAAAGGATTGAAGATCACCAAACTCATTCCAAGTGTTCTCAATTGTAAGTTCATACTTCAAACCTAGAATGCTAGCAAGAAGTTTATCACTATTTAGAACACAAGGAGGGAAGATAAGGTATTTCAAGTACAATTCACCTTCCTTTCTCAAACAAGCTCCCAAAGGGAGTGTATCAACATATTGAATTATGACACTAGAGATATTGAAGGAACTATGGGTTACATTTTCCTTCAACAAATGTGTAACATCCCGTATTCTGCATATACTAGTCCTATTCATATATCACTTGATATAGCCTTGTTGTATAGGTGAGGGACCGAGTTTCTTATATGAGCAGTGATAGTTTAATGTGTATTGGGAGGTGTTGTAATGCCCTATTCAGTTCAGCACGTAAACGGCCAAGTTAACCTCGACAAAAGTATTTAAACTCGAGATGGTAAGGTTGTATTTGAGTAAATATTTAGGGTGAAGTTTTAAGTTAAAGCAAAAGGGATTAGAAATTAGAAAATAGAATAAAATAAGTGAGCTGCTTGCTTGACTTAACTAAGCTAGTAGGTGACAAGTAGGTGCATCACCTACTTTGACTTATTGACCAGCCTAAAGAACTAGGTAGGTGCATCACCTACTAAGACTATTTTGACTAGCTTAGAGGGCCAAGTACACCCATCACCCACTTGAATAAATTCTGGCCCAAAGAAGTGAAAGAAAGGGAAAGAATTGGCAGCCAAGGCCCAATAAGGTTAAGTCCAACAAAGCCCATGTAAAATGGCCAAGTAGGTGTATCACCTTCTTGACATTTTGTGGCTCAAAATGAGCAAGGAAAGTCGGCCAAAGCAGCCCCCCTTTAAAGGGGTTAAGACCAGCTCATTTCACTCATTTTAACTTGAAAAAAAACAGATTTTAGAAGTTCTTTCTTTCTCTCTCTCTTAGCTTCACATAGCAGCCATAAAATACCATTAGGGTTCTTAAGTATTCTCCCTCTTTTCAAGCTAAGTTGAAGGGGAGTTCAAGCTCTTGAAGAAGTACAAGTTAGGAGGACAGATTTTCAGAATTTAAGGTAAAGTTACTGCCCATTTTTACCCCTTTTTATATGCAAGTTTGATGGAGAATTTTGTATGTGTTTGTGTCAAGAACCATGGGGTAGTGATTGGAATCCTTGAGTTAAAAATACTTTCTTATTATGTTGAAGGATGTTTGGGATTGTTTTAGGAGCGGTTTTATGTGTATATATTTGGGACAGCTTGGTGGAACTTGTAAAAGGGTATGTGAAGTTGTATTGAAGTACGGAAGGAGGGTGTGGTAATACACCACTTAATTGGGTGTTATGTTAACTTGCTGCCTGCACACCTTTGTATGTTGTTTGGTATATGTTGTGAAGTCGGAAGAGCTTCAAGGGACCTTATGAGAAGGTCGTACAGTATGTAGATATGTTTAGAGGAGAAGAGGTGAAAGGAACACTCTTGGTTTGATCAATTACGAGCTTACTGCCTAGTTACTGATTTAGTGGGATCAAGTAGCCCAAATTGGTTAACTAGCTACTAATACTAGTTTTGCCACGTATTTCATTGTAGATAAATAATCTGAAAGGGGGAAGCTTAATTCGTTGTAATATTCGAGTTACACAACAAGGTATGTAAGGTTTCTCAGTTTCATATTCCTTGGCATGAACTCTTATATTTGTGTTGTTACCAACGAAGTGAGTTTCCTAGTAAAGGTACTTTCAACAGCAAGCTTTGTGAGTTATTCTCTAAGCCAAATGAGGTTCATTGTATCATATAAGCTCCTAAACAGTACGTTGATGTTACGTTTGCTCCTTATATCATTGTTACTGCCTTAAGTGCATGTTCACATGTCTTCTACTACTGGTCCATAGTTTTGAGCTCAATAAAGGTTACAACCACCAATGTAACAATCTCAAAGATTAAAGAAACTAAATGAAGTAATCTGTATATGTGTGGGTGGCAGCCTAGGGGCGAAAGCCTAGCATGGGTCGATCCCAATTTGTATATTTATGAGGGCAGCATCCCAGGGGTTAAATTGCCTAGCATGGGACTCCTCTTCTACCACTGATCAGTTGGTCACGTGTATTACATGCCTTACAATGATCATAAAGCAAAGAAGAGTAACCAAAGAACGTAATATACATGATTTCACAAGTGTAAGCAAATGTGATCTTCTGTTCTTATTTACATGTTTATGCACTGATACCTGATTCTATTTGAGCTCTTGTTTACATATGGGTTACTTTATGCCTTACATATTCAGTACATTCTCTCGTACTGACGTCCCTCATGGGGACGCTGCATTTCATGCCGCAGGCACATGTACTCTGGCTAGTAGACCTCCCCAGTAGGAGCACAGGACACTCGGCTGCTGTTGGTGAGCTCCAGGTTGATTCGGGGCTTTAACGAGTCTTTGGTATATATTTTGGGTATTGTATAGTTAAGGGTAAGGCGGGGCCCTGTCCCGACCTAAACTAAGTTTGTCTATCTTGTAGAGGCTTTGTAGACCAATGTTAAAGTAAAACTTAGTTATGTCTTTGCTCTTAACAGTTGTGGCCTCAATGGCCAGATCGTGTACATAAGTTTTGGGCCTATCTATGTTGGTCTTGTTATTCAGGCAACTTATCTATAGTCAAAGCTTCTTAATTGTCATAGTTATATACATGATGAATCACAGGTTATAAGTTGGTTCTCTCGGGCCTTTAGGGCATCGAGTGCCTGTCCGTCTAAATGGAATTTGAGGCGTGACAAAAGTGGTATCAGAGCAGGTCATCCTAGGGAGTCTACAAAGCCGTGTCTATGTAGAGTCTTGCTTATGGGTGTGTTGTGCACCACATCTATAAACAGGAGCTACGGGACATTTAGGAGTTGTCTCTTTTTCTTCATCTCTTAGATCGTGCAATAGAGCCAATGTTATAGGTTTATCGTATCTAACCTTTAAATTGTTTTTATTATAGCAAAAATGCCAGTTACTAGGAAAAGTAAGAGTACTGGTAAGCAAGTAGATGTGGCTACTGGAGAAGGGACCAGCAAATCACCACCTAGACGCGCTAATCAAAGGGAGGCTCAACTGTCTTCATCACGGACTTCCTCCACTCCTCCGTCTCCAGAAGAGCTAAGGAGGGCAGCAGCACCCCAAGAACCACCGGTTAATGCTACTGACCAAGATTTAAAGAACGCAGTCCAATTGTTGACTCGTATACTTGCTGGTCAAGGACAAGGGCAAATAGGTACTAGTGGTGCAAATAGGGAAGCTAGTGTGCGGATACGTGATTTCCTTAATTTGGACCCTCCATCATTCACCGGGTCAGATCCTAATGAAGATCCGCAAGACTTTATTGATCAAATCCAAAGGACCTTAGATATTATGCATGTATCTGGTAAGGAAGCAGTTGAGTTGGCAACATATAGATTAAAAGGTGTGGCTGTATTGTGGTACGAAGCTTGGAAACAATCTAGGGGTATAAATACACCTTCAGCTAAATGGAAAGAGTTGAAAAAGGCATTCCTTGACCATTATCTGCCATTGGAGATTCGGGAGGCCCGTGCAACTCAGTTCTTAAATCTTCACCAAGGGAATATGAGCGTGAGAGAGTATAGTCTCAAGTTTAATTCTTTGGCCAGGTATGCTCCTAATGTAGTAGCTACTATGGAGGATATAGTTCATCATTACGTGGATAGATTGGATTCATTCCTGGTTAGGGATTGTACTATTGCTGCTTTGAACAAAGATATGGATATAGCAAGGATACAAGCTTTTGCACAAAAGATGGAGGATCAAAGGCAAAGGAGAAGGACACAAGAGTCGGAAAGAGGGCAGGCCAAGAGGGCCAGATCTATGGGCCAGTTTACGCCATCTCAAGGTGAGTTTAGGCCTTGGTTTTCTAATAGACTGTCTAGGCCATCATCTTCCTACTCTACAGCTAGCGCTCCACCTCGGTTTCAAGGGTCTAGGGCTAATCAATTTGGGCAAAGAAGTGAGAGTCAAGGCTCACAAGTAGCAGGGTACCAAGAACAGGGAAGTGCGACCCAACCAAGACCTCCTAGACAGTCTTGTAAACAATGTGGAAGAAATCATCCAGGTATATGTCGGCTCGGAACAAATGTTTGTTTTTTGTGTGGTACACCGGGACACATGATGAGAAATTGCCCTCAAAGGGGCATGGGTAGCATGGCACAACCTACTGGATCGATTGCTGCATCATCATCATCGGTGCCTTCTTTAGGTAGAGGGCCACAGGTGCCTGCAGGTCGTGGTAGAGGTGGTAGAGGAACTGCTAGTTCTAGTGGAGTTCAAAATCGTACATATGCTCTAGCAGAACGATAAAATTTGGAGGTTTCACCTGATGTGGTTACAGGTACATTGTCCATCTTTTTCATATAATGTATATGCATTAATTGATCCAGGCTCTACACTATCATATGTAACTCCATTGATTGCTGGAAAGTTTGAAGGAATGCCAGAATTATTGGTTAAACCATTTGAAGTATTTACGCCAACTAGCGAGTCTATTATAGCTAGAAAAGTCTATCGTAATTGCATAGTAACTGTTTGTGATCGTAACACATTGGCTGACCTTGTTGAGCTAGATATGCTAGATTTTGATGTTATAATGGGTATGGATTGGTTGGCTTCATGTTATGCCATGGTAGATTGCCGAGCTAAGAGGGGGAGTTTCCATTTTCCAAAAGAGGCAGTCCTTGAATGGAAAGGTAATGTTGGGACACCAAGAGGTAAGTTTATTTCTTATCTTAAGGCAAAGAAGATGATGTCCAAAGGGTACATATGTCATCTAGTGAGAGTGAGAGATATAGATGCGGAGCCACTAGATCTTCAATCTATTCCAGTATTCCAGTGGTAAATGAATTTTCTGATGTATTTCCCGAAGAGCTTCCAGGTTTGCCTCCAGAAAGAGAGATAGAGTTTGGTATTGATGTGATTCCAGGTACTCAATCCATCTCCATCCCTCCATATAGGATGGCCCCGGCAGAATTACGAGAATTGAAGGAGCAATTAAAAGATTTGTTAGAAAAGGGATTCATAAAGCCTAGTATATCCCCTTGGGGAGCACCGGTTTTATTTGTACGCAAGAAAGATGGCTCCTTGAGAATGTGTATTGACTATCGGCAGTTGAATAAGGTGACAATTAAGAACAAATATCCCCTTCCTAGGATTGATGATTTGTTTGACCAGTTACAGGGTGCTAAGTGCTTCTCGAAGATTGATTTGAGGTCGGGTTATCATCAAGTAAAAGTCAAAGAGAAAGATATACCCAAGACAGCTTTCCGAACACGGTATGGTCATTTTGAATTTTTAGTTACGTCATTTGGGCTAACAAATGCACCAGCAGCTTTTATGGATCTGATGAATAGGGTGTTCAAGCCATTCTTGGACGTGTTTGTGATTGTATTCATAGATTATATCTTGGTCTATTCAAGATCAAAGGAGGACCATGCTAATCACTTGTGGCAGGTGTTACAGGTTCTTCGTGATCGTAAGCTATATGCAAAGTTTTCTAAATGTGAATTTTGGTTAAAATCTATGGCATTCTTGGGTCATATTGTCTCTGATGAAGGAATAAGGGTTGATACTCAAAAAGATAGAAGCCGTGAAGAACTGGCCAAGACCTACAACACCTACGGAGGTTCGTAGTTTCCTTGGGTTGGCAGGTTATTATAGAAGGTTCGTTGAGGGATTTTCCTCTATTTCTGCACCCTTAACAAAGCTAACACACAAGGCAGCCAAGTTCCAATAGAGCGATGCATGCGAAAGAAGCTTCCAGGAGCTGAAAAATAAGTTGACTTCTACACCTATATTGGTACTTCCAGAAGGCATAGAAGGGTATGCAGTGTATTGTGATGCGTCGGGAGTGGGCTTAGGATGCGTATTGATGCAGCATGGTAAAGTAATAGCTTATGCCTCAAGACAGTTGTGGCCACATGAGAAAAATTATCCAACCCATGATCTAGAGCTAGCAGCGGTTG
>QJPP01002777.1:0-15954 GCA_003996215.1 Jaltomata sinuosa | reverse complement strand
AATTTTTTCTTTGTTTTATATGGTTTTTTATATTTGTAATTTTTTACATAATATCTTCTTCTTGGTTTTTTATACTTATATTTTAATTTATATGGTTTATATTTACTACCATATCTTTTTATTTTCTTATGTTTTTTATAATATTTATCTGTGCATCCGAATTGGGGTGCTGTTCTATCTTTACAACATGCTAAATTTCGTACTAATATTTTATCCATTTTAATATTTTCTTTGTATTTTTCACATAATTCCATAAACCAATTTTGTAAAAATTTTATTCGAGCTCCTAGGGTATCTGCTAATTCTGCTTCATTCCAATTTTTTATTATTTTTGAACTAAAAGGTTCTGGTAATTTAGTAAAATATAATTTTCTTATTTCTTTACTTTCATCCGGATTATATTTTCCTTTGTAATAATAGTCTTTAAATGCACAAGTATATTCATCTAGATAGCACATATTACATATTGCTAATTTTGACATTAAATTTCTGTTTATAGTTTTTTCTTTATTTTGTTCTTCTATTTCCGTCGTCATACTACCAAATTCATTTCTTATTGCTATTTCATATTTAAATAATATTTCCGTAGCTGTTGTGGCAGCTGTTCCATCGTATTTTTTATCACTTCTTAATGTTGCTAGACTTTCATTTGTTAAATTTTGTAACCATAATTTTACCGTTCCTATCAGTGTTCTTTCTATATATCCTGGTGTTTCAGCTATCGATATTTTATTGTCTATTAATTATTTTGAGATATATCCTGTCCATAATTGAATTGTTTTATTTATATCTGCTACACAATCTAGATCTAAAAAATTATTTTGTTCAGTTATCTGCCTTGGTGTCCATTTCTTATTCAGCCTTTTTTCCCATAACGTTTTATTTCTATCATATGAATTATAGTCTATCCTATAGTAGCTTGGATTTAATTGCTTTGAATTCTTTACTCCTGATGTACTTGGTTTATCATCAGTGCTCATATCTCCTGTATTTATTTCTGGATTTATTTTTGCTTTTTCCGTTTTTTCTATTAGTTCGGTATATGTTTCACTTGTTTCTGAATAGTTTTCTCCTATATCATTATCATTATCACTTTCTTCACTTATTTCGTCTACGCTTATTTTTGGTAGATTGTCTTGTTCTTCTTCTAATTGTAATTTAAATTTTTTCTATTTCATTTGTTAGTTTTAACTCTTGTTCCTCTTCTCTACGTTTTTCTTTTTCTTTTTGCTTACTTGCATATAATTGTTTTAGCACTTCTAATTCTTTTTCTAGTTCTATTATTTTAGTGGTTTTTACTTCTTCTATTCGTTGTATTTTTTCTTTAGTTTGTTGTTGTATTTTTTCAATTTCTCGTTTCCTATCTATTTCTTCATTTTCTTTTGTTATTCTAACCATTGCGGTTAAATTATCTTCTAATTTTACCGTTTCTTTTTCTAACATTAAATTTAGATTATCTCCTTTTTTTTTATATCTTCTTCCTAAATTAGAAAATACTATTGTTATCTTTAATCCTTCCGGATTTACGTATGTTTTTTCTTCTAATGCGAATTCTTCTTTATTCATTTATAAATTATGTTGGTATTTATATTCTAGACTGTCTATTCGTAATTGTAATTCTAATATAACTCTTCTTTGTGCTAATAGGGATTTATGGCAAGCTCCTGCAAATATATTAGCGTTTAGTCTATTTTGTCTATGTTTCTTTTCTTGTCTTTTTTCCTTTATTTTTTCTAGAAGTTGTTGCCTATATTCGTTATTCATATTTATTCATATGTGCCTTTCTTCTTCTTAATCTTACTAATAACTCCTATATGCTCTGATACCATTTTTGGAGTGCCAGTGCGCGGTATATGTGCGGAAGTATTTTTATTCATTATTTTTAATTTGAGTCTATATCTGGATATATACCTAATTCGTATGGCTAAAAATCTTCTATAGAATTAATGATTTTATCAAGTATAATTTGTTGTAAATCTCTGTTAAGATTAACTGTTTTAATGATAGTGATTAATATTTTATTTTTAAAGAATATTTGGTATTTTGAGAGGTTACTTATTATTTTTAAGTTGTGGGTAGATTCATCCATTTTTGTAGTTGAGTCCATTATTTGCTGTTATTTTTATTTTTATGTGAGAAAGTTGCTTCATATAATTGTTTTTCTTTTATATGTGATTTTTGAAGGTTTATTATATTATCTTTTATATATTTTAAAAATTCAGTATCTCCTGTTTCTAAATAAATATCTAAATTTTGTCTTATTAGGTATATTTGGAAAGCTATTAGTTCTTTGGTGTATCTCCATTTTTCAAATGATTCTGTATTTATATTTTGATTAAATGCTTTTTTATAATAGTCTTCTGCATTATTTTTTGATCTTATTATTTCATTTTCACAATTTAAAATATATTCTACATAATTTTTATCTTGAGTTTCGTTGTATTTAATTTCGTTTGTTTTCTTAAGTTGTTCAAGGATATATTTAGATTCCATAGTTTCTCTTCAAAATTTTAAATATCCGTAGTTAATTATTAATCCGAATATAAATCTAGTTCGTCTAAATCGTCTATGTCATCTGGTATAATTAGTTTTATCCATCTTTGTTCCATTATTTCTGTTATCTCAAAAGTAACTAAAATATCGTAGATTTTTCTCCTAATATCGTTATTAAGTTGTTTAAAGATATATAATATGAGTATTTTATAATTATTATCATCATCTATTAGGTACGTATTATTGCTCATTAAATCGATATTTATTCTTGTCATGTTTACTAAACATATTCCCTCTAACCTCTTTGTTTATCATAAAGTTCATCATCTTTTAATAAGTTATTTTGAACAATCTCTTCTAGCCACTACCATGCTTTTCTTGCTTCAATCGTTTACCCTAACAGCGCCTCAACTCTGTCTACTCCCCTAAACGGCCTCCTTGCCTACCGGTTTCGACCTTAGGATGGCATAGTCTGGGCTTAACTACTCTCAGCAATATTTAGCCATGGCAAGCTTTCTTAAGATGTCCTTTATAACAGTACTAAAACATGATAAACAATTATGATATAAAAGAGATTATAAGGAATATAAAAGTTTAGCTATACATGACTATGAATAAGTATACCTGATTTTTTAGCTCGTCTAGATGTTCCATAGCTTACTTAAAAGATATATTTTATTTATGTATATGGAAGGTTTACAAGTGAGGAATTGAGAGGTGAGGGATTTCTTGCTGATGATGCGATCCTTGATCCTGCCTCCCTTCCTCTTCTTACATCCTTTTATAGAAAAAATAAAACGACTCTTACTATTTACACATGACCCTTACTATTCACAAATGACCTTTCATGAACGACCTTTACTGTTCATGAATGACTCTTACTATTTACTTTACGACTTTTTATAATAAAACAAAAATTATACTATTCCTATTTTTACATTTGTCCCCTATTTTATGACTTTTTTACAATACGGTACAAAAAACTTAAATAACTGACAGGGACATCTATCTACTTATATCTATGGTAGACAAAACTTTACATTTTTTCAAATTTCACTATTTCCTTTTTGACTTCTTTTTCTCCTTTCCACATATCTTCATTCCAGCTGTACATCTGGTATTTCTGTCATATCTCCTCCATTGCATTTTGAACAACGATGATCTGAATATTTATGACTAATTATCTTGCAGTATCTTGTTAATAGATTTTGAGAAATAAATTTGTTCTTCAATGCTCTTGTCGTCGGTTTTTCTTCTGGTCTAATTAATGATAATATCCATTGTTGGACTTCTTCCATATCTGCTTCTCTTACATTTCTTGAATTTGAATAAATCATTAATTGATCTCTGGCGTAGTAACTCCATATCGCGTTTCCATTTAAATAATTATCTGCTAGCTCTTGAATAATTGTTAAAATTCCAATAATTCGCTTGTTTGCATAGAAATTGGGTATTTCTATCATAGGTATTTCTGGTTGTATTATTATATCATCTGGTAATATCATGTTTTTTGTCAATCCCAGTTTTACAACTTGGATCACTGGTTTTATCTCGTCATATAATATTTCTGCTGGTGCTGTATAGAATTTCACATAGAATAAATTTCCTTTTGTAACTCTTTTGTAGGTTAGAAATGCTTTATGTATTTCTGGTATTCCTTGTAGCTCTTCTCCGTCGTATGTGTATACTGTACTGAGTAGTCCATAATGGTAACATGTTTTGACTAAGTTCGAATTTGTCTTTGGTTGTGCAATGAGTCTGTTATATCCCTGTAATTTTTGGGTTATGTAGTCTTGGGTTGAGTCTGTGGTTGTAACTGACCTTGGGTTTAGGTTTAAATATGTCTGGATTTTGTATATGTTTTGTATGTAGTTTTGGGACAAATGGTTGTATATCTTTTTCTCTTGGTGTAAACTTGCTGCGTATGTATTTATTTGGGGTGGTACCATAACTGGTCTTTGTATTTTTTGAGTAAATGGGTTTGTGAACATTGTATTTAAATTGGTATTTTTGTATTGTGGTTTTGTAGGTTGTCCGCTTGTACCTGCACTTGTACCTGCATTATTAGCAAATAAATTGTTTTGGGTTTTTCGGAGTTTCCCAACGTCTCCTTCTAGCTCCGGACGTTTATAGTCTTCCTGGGGACTGCTATCTTTAGCCTTAGACTTCAGATTAACTTCATTAGTCTTTAGCTTTTTTATCTCTTCATCCATACTATCCACTTTAGTACAAAGTGTAGTAATGGCTTCGAGTATCTTATTCATTGTATTATCTTCTGGCTCAGTTTGGGTACCTTTGTCTTGATAGGTAGTCTGCAATAACATTTTTGTCAGTCCTTATTACCTCAATTGTAAATGTAAAATTTTGTATATTTAATACAAGCCTTCTTATTTCCTTCGTTGTCACCGAGTCTGGTATTTTTCGCGTTATCCACCACTTTACTTGCGTATTATCTGTTCTTACAATAAATTTGTTATAAACAATATATGGCTCAAATGCTAACAAACATTTATATAATCCAAATAGTTCTTTTCTATTTATTTCCCATTTTAATTGTGGTTCCGTGTATGATCCCGAATAATATCTACAATGATGTTCAATTTCTTCATTATCATATCTATATTTGAGAATTCCTCCATAACTGTGATCACTAGAATCAGTTTCTACTATGTATGTGAATTGCCTTTTTTCATTTGGAAAATATAGTTTTGGTAGTTTTTTACACAAAGTTTTAATCTTTTTTATATGCATTTTATCTTTTTCGTCAAAATGGTATTCTACATCTTTCTTTAATTTTTTCTGCAGTGGTTTTAAGTTTTCTGCTAATTTAGGGATATATTCTCTTACTTGGTTAACTAATCCTAAAAATGATTGTAGCTTCTTTTTTGTGTCAAGTGTCTCATTTAAATTAATTATTTTCTGTACTATATGCGTTTGCATTTTTATTCCATTTTTATCTATTTGTATACCTAAGAATTCTATTTGATTTTTCATTATTTCTGCCTTCTTTTTACTTAAACTAATTCCTGATATTTCTATGATGTGTATAAATTTTTCTAGTAATTTTATATGTTCTTCCTCTGTCCTGGAATATAATAGTATATCATCTATATATATTATGCAATTTTCTAATTGGTTGAAGTAGCTGTCCATAAAATGTTGGTATCTACCTGGTGCGTTTTTATATCCAAAGGGTAATACATTCCATTCGTAAAATCCTTGTGGTACCGTAAATGCTGTTAGTTTCTTAGATTCATCTTCTAGTTTTAAATGGTAAAATCCTGATTTGCAGTCAAATTTACTAAAATAGTTATATCCTTGTATTTGTCTGATTTTTAGTATTTTATTTGGTATTGGATAATTATATGTTTTTGTTTTTGCATTTAAATTTCTATAATCTATAACCATTCTACTTTTTCCTCGTTTTTGTTCACTATGTTTATTCACTATAAATGCTGGGCTAGTGTGTTTGCTGTTACTTTCTTGTATGTATTTATTGTCTAATAATTCTTGTATATGCATTTTAAATTCTGTTAGGTCCTTAAAATTGTATTTTAAAGGTTTTTGCATTATTATACTATTTTCATCTATTAGTTCAATTTTTATTTTTGTTTTATGTTTTTCCCATCCTTGTAAGGGATTATCATTATATAGTAATTCTAATTTATCTTGGAGTAGTTTTATCTTATTTATAGAAAATATGATTATTTCTATTTTATGGTTGCTTGGTGTTATATTTTCTAGTTTTTGGGTATTTTTCTCACTTCCTTTGATCCATGGTGTTGTTTTTCTTAATTTATTATTTACTCTTTTTGCTCCTACTCTTTGTCCACATGGGGTAGTAAACCACCAATGTGTCTTTGTTATAGTATGTGGAAATAATTTATCTAAGAATGGCATTCCTAGTAATATATCTTTATTTGTAAATTCATAACTATATATTTCTCCTATGGTTAGTATTTTATCCCATATTTGTATTTTTAGATTCCTTGCTTTATGTGTTATCATACTTCCTTCATTGTTAAATCCTGTTACTACTAAGGGTGTTTTCAATTCTTCCCATTTATCTTCTGGTAGACAATTATGTTTACACATGTTAGCTTCTGCTCCTGTATCCATCATAGGTGTATAATATCTATTATAGTATCCCTCTACTATTATCTTGGCAAGTATATATATTTTTGTCATTTATTATGTTAATTTATTATTTTATCATATTAAGGTTCTTTTGATTACTACCTTTTTATTTTCATAACTTATTGTTAATTGCTTATCTTCTAGGTTATATGATTTAACTTTTTCTAACCACTTTGCTCCTAGCGTGATATTTTTATCTCCTTGATATATTTTGAAATTTATTAATATTGGTATTCCTCCAATAATTAATTCTTTTTCGGTTGTTTCTTTAATTTTTCTTAATGCTTTTGGTAATTCCGAACATTGTTGTTCATTTGTTATTATTTCTTTTTCTGGTATTAATTCTCTTGCAATATAATTTTCTTCTTGTCCCGTATTTATTAATATTAAATATTTCCTTTGGTCCATTAATCCTGTTATATAGTAATGATATGGTTTTATTTCTTCTATTAATTTTGGTGGAGTTACATAATTTATCCTTCTTGATGTACTCATTCTTGATGATGTTTCCGGTATTTCATTACCTGTTCATTTTGACGTTTCTATTCTTTCCTTTACTATTTCTAAGTCTTCGTCGATGTCCATTTCTGCATAACTATAATCATTATTATCTATAACTGATACTATTCTTTCGAACGGATTTTCTATTTTAATTCTATTTATTTTATTTCTAGCTGTTATTTTATGTTTTGTTGTAAGGATATATAAGTTTTTACATCTTGCCGTAAATATCTTACTTCCTGGTGCTAGTTCTATTCCCGATATTTTCCAGTATAAAACTAATGATCTGTCTATATTTTTATCATCTATTGCTACTGAATAATTTGCACTTATTATGAATTTAAATTTTTGGTATATTAGATTACCTTTTACTGCACTTATTACACTTTTTTCTATAGGTTGTATAATTCTATCATCCGCTAAGTATATTTCTATAGGGGTATCTATTCCTTCTCTAAAACATGCTTTTATTAGTATTTCTGTTCCTCCTAAATGTACGTATTTTATTGGATTTTTTGCTTTTATATCTTGTATTTCTTTATTTAGTACTTTTTTATTCAAGATTGGTATTCTAGCTTTACCTTTAATGTATTTACAATCTATTATATGTTCTCTTTGGCTTATTACATAATATTCTTCTTTTTGTCTTTTAAACCAATTTTTTATTGTTGGTACCTCTAATATTTTATCTATGCTTAGATCTAATTCTTTTCCCTTTATTTGTTCAAATATATTGGTGTCAAATATTATTTTTTGTTCTGAGGATTGTTCATCTTGGTGTTCTTCTTGTTGTATTATCCGTACATCTTTCTCAGTCATAATTTTCTTCTTCCGATTCTCTTATATAATGATTTTATCAAGTATAATTTGTTGTAAATCTCTGTTAAGATTAACTGTTTTAATGATAGTGATTAATATTTTATTTTTAAAGAATATTTGGTATTTTGAGGGGTTACTTATTATTTTTAAGTTGTGGGTAGATTCATCCATTTTTGTAGTTGAGTCCATTATTTGCTGTTATTTTTATTTTTATGTGAGAAAGTTGCTTCATATAATTGTTTTTCTTTTATATGTGATTTTTGAAGGTTTATTATATTATCTTTTATATATTTTAAAAATTCAGTATCTCCTGTTTCTAAATAAATATCTAAATTTTGTCTTATTAGGTATATTTGGAAATCTATTAGTTCTTTGGTGTGTCTCCATTTTTCAAATGATTCTGTATTTATATTTTGATTAAATGCTTTTTTATAATAATATCCTTTATTGCACATATGAATAAATATGAATAACGAATATAAGCAACAACTTCTAGAAAAAATAAAGGAAAAAAGACAAGAAAAGAAACATAGACAAAATAGACTAAACGCTAATATATTTGCAGGAGCTTGCCATAAATCCCCATTAGCACAAATGTAATGACCCTTCCGGTTATTTCCACGTATACGTTTTCCTTGAACCGTTAGAGCTTGTTGTAGCGGACCCAAGCCACTTAAGGCTCGTCAGGACCGGTATTTTGGTGTCGGGCCCATTTGTTTGGTCGCATTATAAGTTTTGAAGTCAAGCAAATCGACAAAAGTTATCGTAAGTTCTTTAATAAATTTCCTGAACTTTGGGTAAAATGTCTCGGAGCTTTTCTATCAATGTATAAAGAGTTAGAAGTCCCCCGAAATACCAAATCGAAGGTCTACGAGTCTAGTTTCCTACGCACAAAACCTCACGTCCAACTGATCTCGGAGTAAAAAGTTATGACTGTTTTACCGCGGACTGTCTGGCAGAAAACGGGTTGCGAACCGGGTTGCGAACCGGGTCGGGTTAAACTCGATTTAAGCCTCAACTTCACGTTTTAAAACGCCATTTCAGTCCCGAAACAGTGATAAAACATAAGGGAGGATCCCGAGAGAATTCTTGAGTATCAAAATCGTGCGTTGGTGAATTACGAGCCTAAACTTAAGAATTTTATTAGCATCGTGCGTGTATTTAAAAATATTTTATTTAAAAGTTGAATGTGGTAGAAAATTTTATTATTATTACCTTTTCAAAATATTTTAAAGGTTTATGGAAAATATTTTTGATACGTTATAATTGTATATGTATTTATTTTATAAGGTTTCTATACATTGTAATATTTTATCGGAGATAGTAAATTTAGCTATATTGAAAATTATTATTATAATATAGTAGGTTTTGTTTGAAATAATTTTCTATGAATTAAGGTATATTTAAAATATTATATTTATTTTACCACGAATTTATGCAATACCCGAATAGATATATATTGGAGAGTGAAATAATTGGATTGACACCACATTAACATGTGGTGTCAATTGCATAAGTCATTTGATGACTAAGTGCTGAAGATAGTGGAAAGTTTGATCTATCCATTTATAATAACTGAAATCTTTATGTCTATTAGTTAACACTATATAACATTTTATGTTACAACAAATAATATGATATATATGTAGTCTGATGTGCCGCCATTTTACGGCACTTTCGACTCCTTTTAACTAAGAAAAATCGTACGTTTTCAAGCAACCGTCGTCGTTTTGATGTGTTTATGGTGTATTTTCAGGAAATAGGAACAAACATGGAAACGGAAGGAAATACGAGCAAAAAGACGTTCTGCCTAAGAGTGACGGCCCGTCTGACGGCCCGTCACTGACCTGACGGACCGTCACCCATTCCACCAAGATAAAACAAAGAAAAACAATGTAAGTCGTCACTGGGCGGACGACTTACTAGAAATTTCCAGCAAGTCGTCACAGGCCCGACGACTTACAAGAATATTCATGTAAGTCGTCGAGCAGGTGACGACTTACCTGAAAAAATGCCTGGGAGCTCACTGTTTAGTGGTGACGGCCCGTCACATGCGTGACGGTCCGTCACCCAAACCGTCAAGTTGAGGCAGAACGCGCGACGCGGATTCCGAACGTTTTTGGGTTTATTTCCTAGACTCCTATAAATACCCTATGTTAGGTTTATTTTACATGTTGCTTTTCCAATAGTTTTTACACACATTACTCAATAATTTTAGGAGAGTTTTGAGCGATTTGTGAGAGAGGAAACGCGCTACACACGGTTTCCTTCTCCTCAATCTTGTTCTTGATTTGTTCTTGGGATCTTGTTTTCTTGTTCTTGGATAATTGAAGATTGTTCTCATTATATTGTAAGAATCTCTTTTCTTTATTATGAATATAACTTTCTTCTATTCTTCTACAAGCATGATTAACTAAACCTCCCACAACTAGGGTTGTGGGAGCCATGGCAAACGTAGCGATATAGATTCCGGGTAGCGTTGGGTTCAATATATGTATTGTCACGTTGTTAATCATTCATTATTTAATGTTTTCTAGTGGTTGCAAACATTAGAACATGCCTAGGTTTAATTTGCTTGAGTAAAGAGATTAAAACCGGGAAACTTGATTAACAACAAGGATTCGAGACTACTAACTCTCGTCTAATGATTAATGCTGTAACTAGATTAATCTACTTGATGTTTAGGATTGAAATCTCAAAAGCACATCTTTTCGAGGTCGAGAGAATAGAAAAGGAAATTTGTTTATTTGGTCGAGAGACGTTTAGACGATACCATTACTTCAATCACATCGTGACACGCATATAAAAAGAACCCGATTAAGCTTAGGATCGACACTGTTACCAACGCCATGGTAAACACTTCCCTAGTTCATTCTCCTACTGATTATCATTCATAAGTTAATTGTTCGTTTTGTTCACGTTTGATTACAAAACCCCCCCTTTATTTACCGGAAACTATTGACTATTAGTTATCTAATTCACTAAAGGCTTAATTCTCACCATATTCTCTGTGGGATTCGACCCCAACCTAGTTGGGTTCTATATTTGACTACGATCGCTTACGCTTCGTTAATTTGAGGTGTAGTTTGAGCGTTATCAAAAAGTGGCGCCGTTGCTGTCACGACCCGATTTCTCGGTCATGATGGCACCTACAACCCCCGGTAGGTGAACCAATCCCTGTAGCCCAGAACAGTTAGTAATGGGCTACTATCTAACAATTAAGAGAACAAAACGAATAAAATAGATAACAGGTTTATAAATATATACATATGCGGAAACTAAACCAAACCCCAAGACCTGGTATCATAGTACAGAGCCAAACTACATACATGGAGTACAAGTAACCAAAACTATATATACAGATGTCTCTGAAGGGAAATAGAGTACATGAATCAAAAGATAAACTAAAGCTAAGCTCCGATCGCCAAGAGCTCACCCTCAGCCTGAAGTAGTCCTCAACAGATCTCCAAGCACGAATCTCAATGATCTACCGGCGATGGCCCACACTAGGATCTGCACCCAAAGATGCAGGGGGTAGGAGTGAGCACCAAATGCGAAGCATAAGGTACCCAGTAGGTATCATAGGCCGACTGGGCACATATAAGATAAAAGAGCAGTAATAGACAGAATAGAAGCAAGTAGTCACAGAAATCAACGAAAGGTACACAGGAAACTAGCCCAGAGGGAAAACAACAGAACCACAGATGAGGCTAGTAAGCAGAATATACACACCAAAGGCACAGGTGAAAGTAAGAATCAACGCACCTGGGATCCTTGCAACAACAGTGTATACAAAATAAGTTTACAGAATGGACGGTATACCGGTAACCTCAAGTGTAAGAAGAGGAGAGAAAGAGTAATAATAGGCATGCTCAAAACATGAATCAACCCAACTAATCATAACAATCTCAAATCCAGAAACTAACAGTCTAGCAGTAATCAATCTCATACTCATCCCTAATAGAGAACAACTCTGTAAGTAAATAGCAAAAGTCTACCTACAGTCCCTCGGCTGCCCATACAACCGAGGAACACAACCAAGTGAAAACAAACCCTCCGGCATCCCATACTACCGGAGCGTACAATCAACAAACAGCAAACAAGGGTGGAACCTCAAACCATGAATGATATGATGCATGAAGATCTCAAGTGCCATAGTATCTCTGTATGTACCTCCTCCGGCGCCGATCCGGCCCAGCAGGTAGGTTCCATGGAAGGACTCTGCCCGTATACCTCTACTCCCCGTATACCCCTCTTCCGGCCCACGCAGCCCGTAGTCTCCTGGCCCGGATAGCAGGTCCATGGAGTCCTCGACCCCATACCAAACCGTTATCAGAATCACGTATCAAGATTAGAGTCCCGTCTCAAGTATCAAGATATAGAACAGCTCGGAATATGCCATTGCCCGAGACCCTGCCCAGGACTAAAAAGTAATCGGAAAATATCTGAAAAACTCCCTCCAAGGGTGCCGGCGTCGTTCCGGTCTAGAACAGTAAAAAGTCATGCTCAGTGTGCTCGGTCCAACCGAAGCTAATCATCTCAAGTAGTAAGAAAACTCATCAGCCTCCGCCCCCTGCGAGCTAGTGAAATAGTAAAACTGATATTTTAAACCACAAGTGAAATCAACATTTCCAAATCATTTTCCATCAAAAACGGCCCCCCGGAGCCATGCAAGGTTTTAGAAAACAGTGTCAGTAGCCCAAACCAAAACACTGTAAAAATCGATAAAACCTCTTATTATGCATGAAATGATATGCTCACCACACAACAATAGCTGGCTCAACAGCTCACAATCAACCTATCGACCCTGCACAGGCCCATAGCTACTCAGCAAGCATAACCAGCCTAGAAGGATAGTTCTATGCCCGGGACTCGCGGACATTCCCAAAATCCCACCTTCTATGTTCTAGAGTCAACAAGGCCTCACAGGACCACAAGGGTAAATAAATAAAATATATCGACAAATACTACAAACAACGGAGGAACAAAAGTAGGCGGATATGAATAAAGCGGTCGAGGTCTGTGGTACCAACCTAATAAACCAACCCAAAGATGCCCATTAATACAATTTTATTTTATATATACGGAGTCTAGGGAAATTAAACCGTAACCTACCTGTCGTCCGACGACAAGCTGCTAGAACAACGATGTCCAAGCTCGAACCACTCCAAGCAATTCCAAAACTAAATCGGGCAATTCGGATTCAGATTTGGGACGAACAACTTTTGACTTAGATAATTGATTTCTCTGGGTTTCGGTGCTCAATATAAGAGCAACATAAGAACAATAATGTTTTCTCCACCAACTATCCCTTCATCCACTGGCTCGCATAAGCTAATGTTGGATGGAAAGGAAATGAATGTTGTAGTAAAAAGTAACAGCAATAATGTATGAATGTTTTCTATATAATCCATATTGCTGCCAACTCTTTTGCTAAGGTCAGCAACATATACCTATGTATATGTGCTGCCTAGCTTCCACTAACGCCACATTTCATTATTGATTGTTGGCCACCCCCTCCACCTACACGTGGAGTGGAGGTGGCAGTACTAAGGATATTTTCATCCCGTTATTTATATATTCGGGTATTACGTAAATTCGTGATAAAATAAATATGTATACACTTATATCGTATCAAATATATTTTCCAAAGGGTATAATAATATAATTTTTACCAAATTAAACTTTTAAATAAATATTTCAAATACACGCACGATGCTAATAAGGTTCTTAAGTTTAGGCTCGTAATTCGCCTACGCACGATTTCGATATTCAAAAATTATCTCGGGATCCTCCCTTATATTTTATCACTGTTTCGGAACTGAAATGGCATTTTAAAACGTAGAATTGAAGCTTAAATCGGGTTAAACCCGACCCGATTCGCGACCCGGTTCGCAACCCGTTTTCTGCCAGACAGTCCGCGGTAAAACAGTCATAACTCTTTGCTCCGAGATTATTTGGACGTGCGTTTTGTGCGTTGGAAACTAGACTCGTAGACCTTCGATTTGGTATCTCGGGGGACTTCTAACTCTTTATATATTGGGAGAAAATCCCCGATACATTTGACCCAAGGTTCAGAAAATTTTGTTAAAGGTCTTACGATATCTTTTGTCGATTTGCTTGACTTCAACACTTAACGTGGAAATGACCGGATGGGTCATTACATTATCCACTACTAAAAAGGACTTTCGTTCTCGAAAGTCAAGGTCAAGAGGGTACCTGAAGGCTAAAATAGCCGCGGATACTGAACCCGCATATCTCTCTCGGTCTCCCAGGTAGCCTCCTCGACTGGACGGTGCCTCCACTGAACCTTAACAACCGGGATCTCTCGAGACCTCAATTTTCTGACATCTCTGGCCAAAATAGCTGTCGGCTCCTCAACAAAGGCTAAACCCTCATCCAACTGAACTGAATCCCACTGCAATACATGAGACTCATCTGGTACATACCGACGCAGCATCGAAACATGAAACACCGAATGTATAGCTGAAAACATCGGAGGTAAGGCTAACTGATAGGCAACGCTACCAACCCTCTGCAGAATCTCAAACGGCCCAATGTACCTGGGGCTAAGCTTGCCCCGCCTACCAAATCTCATCACGCCTTTCATGGGCGATACACGGAGAAACACCAAGTCACCGACACCAAACTCCAAGGCACGAAGCCTACGATCAGCATAACTCTTCTGCCTGCTCTGAGCTGCCCGAAGTCTGTCCTGAATCACTCGGACCCGGTCTAAGGAATCTTGAAGCAAATCTGTGCTTTGTGGCCCAACACTGAAACCATCAAACCAACCTACTGGGGACCTGCAACGCCTGCCATACAAAGCCTCAAAAGGTGCCATGCCGATACTCGAATGGAAGCTGTTATTATAAGCAAACTCTGCCAAGGGAACAAACTGATCCCAAGAACCTCTAAAGTCAAGAATACAAGCTCGAAGCATGTCCTCCAAAATCTGGATAGTCCTCTCGGACTGGCCATCTGTCTGAGGGTGAAAAGCGGTACTAAGATGAACCTCTGTACCCAAGTCTCGCGGAATAGCCCTCCAAAACTGAGATGTAAACTGGGTGCCGCGGTCTGAAATGATAGAAGTTGGGACCCCATGCAACCGAACGATCTCACGAAGGTAGATCTGAGCTAACCTCTCTGCGCCATAAGAAGTCTGAACCGGCAAGAAATGTGCTGACTTAGTCAGCCTATCAACAATCACCCATATGGAATCAAACCCACGAGAAGTACGAGGCAAACCAACCACGAAGTCCATAGTAATCCCTTCCCACTTCCACTCAGGGATGGAAAGTCGCTGCATCAAACCACCAGGTCTCATGTGCTCGAACTTAACCTGCTGACAGTTCAAGCACCGAGATACGAACTCTGCTATATCCCGCTTCATACCGCTCCACCAGTAAAGCTGCCTCAAGTCTCTGTACATCTTCGCTGTGCCAGGGTGAATGAGTAATCTAGTACAATGTGCCTCACGAAGTAATCAACTGAATCAAATCACTAACCCTCGGAACACAAAGGCGACTATCATACCTCAGAACCCCCATCTGCAACTAGAGTACCCGACTGACTCACCCTGAACAACCTGATCACGAAGATCACACAACTGCTGATCCTCAAACTGACGGCTCTGAGTCTGATCAATCAAGGTAGAACGAACCTCAATGCTGGCGAGGACTCTGCTAGGATCCGACAAGTCAAGCCTAACCAAACGGTTAGCCAAGGACTGGATGTCCAAGGCCAACGGCCGCTCTGAAACTGCAAGAGAAGCTAGGCTACCCATACTCACTGTCTGCCGACTCAAGGCATCCGCTACCACGTTTGCCTTGCCCGGATGATACAGAATAGTGAAGTCATAGTCCTTCAGTAACTCGATCCATCTCCTCTGTCTCGAGTTCAACTCCCACTGACTCGTGATATACTGAAGACTACGGTGATCGGTGAAGATATCACAGTGAACTCCATATAAGTAATGCCTCCAGACCTTGAGCGCGAAAACTA
>QJPP01002776.1:0-15878 GCA_003996215.1 Jaltomata sinuosa | reverse complement strand
TTTAGGATTTCAAATGTGGCCCCGAATGAGAAATAGGGATTTTTCGATTTTTTCGTGTTATAGTCCATGGATTTTGTGTGATTTGTGCATCCGGCGGTATTTTGGCCAAAACTTTTCGTGGGCATCCGCGACGAGCTATTTAATGGCGCGCGTTGGTTCGGAGGGGCAAACGTGGGGTTTTAGGATTTCAAATGTGGCCCGGAACGGGAAATAAGAATTTTTTTGTTTTTTCTTGTGTTATAGTCCATGGATTTTGTGTGATATGTGCGTCCGGCGGTATTTTGGCCGAAACATTTCGTGGGCATCCGCGACGATCTATTAAATGGCGCGCGTTGGTTCGGAGGGGCAAACGTGGGGTTTTAGGATATCAAACGTGGCCCGAAACGGGAAATAGAGATTTTTCGGTTTTTTCGTGTGTTATAGTCCATGGATTTTGTGTGATATGTGCGTCCGGCGGTATTTTGGCGAAACCTTTCGTTGGCATTCTCGACGAGCTATTTAAAGGCGCGCGTTGGTTCGGAGCGGCAAACGTGGGGTTTTAGGATTTCAAACGTGGCCCGGAACGGGAAATAGGGATTTTTCGGTTTTTTCGTGTGTTATAGTCCATGGATTTTGTGTGATATGTGCGCTGGCGGTATTTTGGTCAAAACTTTTCGTGGGCATCCGTGACGAGCTATTTAATGGCGCGCGTTGGTTCGGAGTGGCAAACGTGGGTTTTAAGATTTAAAACGTGGCCCGGAACGGGAAATAGGGATATTTTGGTTTTTTCGTGTGTTATAGATCATGGATTTTGTGTGATATGTGCGTCCAACGGTATTTTGGCCGAAACTTTTCGTGGGCGTCCGCGATGAGCTATTTAAAGGCGCGCGTTGGGTCGGAGGGGCAAACGTGGGGTTTTAGGATTTCAAACGTGGCCCGGAACGGGAAATAGGGATTTTTCAGTTTTTTCGTGTGGATTTTGTGTGATATGTGCGTCCGGCGGTATTTTGGCCGAATCATTTTGTGGGCATCCGCGATGAGCTATTTAATGGCGCGCGTTGGTACGAGGTGGCAAACGTGGGGTTTTAGGATTTCAAATGTGGCCCGGAATCAGAAATAGGGATTTTTCGATTTTTTCGTGTATTATAGTCCATGGATTTTGTGTGATATGTGCGTCCGGCGGTATTTTGGCCGAAACTTTTCGTGGGCGTCCGCGACGAGCTATTTAATGGCGTGCGTTGGTTCGGAGGGGCAAACGTGGGGTTTTATGATTTCAAACGTGGCTCGGAACGGGAAATAGGGATTTTTTGGTAATTTCGTGTGTTATAGTCCATGGATTTTGTGTGATTTGTGCGTCCGGCGGTATTTTGGCCGAAACTATTCGTGGGCGTCCGCGACGAGCTATTTAATGGCGCGCGTTGGTTTGAGGGGCAAACGTGGGGTTTTAGGATTTCAAACGTGGCCCGGAACGGGAAATAGGGTTTTTTTGGTTTTTTTGTGTGTTATAGTCCATGGATTTTGTGGGATATGTGCGTCCGGCGGTATTTTGGCCTAAACTTTTCGTGGGCGTCCGCGACGAGCTATTTAATGGCTCGCGTTGGTTCGGAGGGGCAAACGTTGGGTTTTAGGATTTCAAACGTGGCTAGGAACGGGAAATAGAGATTTTTTGGTTTTTTCGTGTGTTATAGTCCATGGATTTTGTGTGATATGTGCGTCCAGCGGTATTTTGGCCGAAACTATTTGTGGGCGTCCGCGACGAGCTATTTAATGGCGCGTGTTGATTTGAGGGGCAAACGTGGGGTTTTAGGATTTCAAATGTGGCCCGGAATGAGAAATAGGGATTTTTTGATTTTTTCGTGTTATAGTCCATTGATTTTGTGTGATTTGTGCGTCCGGCGGTATTTTCGCCGAAACTTTTTGTGGGCGTCCGCGACGAGCTATTTAATGGCTCGCGTTGGTTCGGAGGGGCAAACGTTGGGTTTTAGGATTTCAAACGTGGCTAGGAACGGGAAATAGAGATTTTTTTGGTTTTTTCATGTGTTATAGTCCATGGATTTTGTGTGATTTGTGGCGTCCGGCGGTATTTGGCCAAAAGCTTTTTTGTGGGCGTCTGCGATGAGCTATTAATGGCTCGCGTTGGTTCGGAGGGGCAAACGTTTGGGTGTAGGATTTCAAAACGTGGCTAGGAACGGGAAATAGATATTTTTGTTTTTTTCGTGAGTTATTGTCCATGGATTTTGTGTGATATGTGCGTCCAGCGGTATTTTGGCCGAAACTATTCTTGGGCATCCGCGACGAGCTATTTAATGGCGCGCGTTGGTTTGAGGGGCAAACGTGGGATTTTAGGATTTCAAACGTGGCCCGGAACGGGAAATAGGGTTTTTTTGGTTTTTTCGTGTGTTATAGTCCATCGATTTTGTGTGATATGTGCGTCCGGCGGTACTTTGGCCAAATTTTTTCGTGGGCGTCCGCGAGGACCTATTTAATGGCGCTTGTTGGTTCGGAGGGGCAAACGTGGGGTTTTAGGATTTCAAACGTGGCCCGGAACGGGAAATAGGGATTTTTTGGTTTTTGCGTGTGTTATAGTCCATGGATTTTGTGTGATATGTGCTTCCGGCGGAATTTTGGCCAAAATTTTTTGTGGGCGTCCGCGAGGACCTATTTAATGGCGCTTGTTGGTTTGGAGGGGAAAACGTGGGGTTTTAGGATTTTCAAACGTGGCCCGGAACGGGAAATAGGGATTTTTCAGTTTTTTCGTGTGTTATAGTCCATGGATTTTGTGTGATATGTGCTTCCGGCGGAATTTTGGCCGAAATTTTTCGTGGGCGTCCGCGAGGACCTATTTAATGGCGCTTGTTGGTTCGGAGGGGCAAACGTGGGGTTTTAGGATTTCAAACGTGGCCCGGAACGGGAAATAGGATTTTTTTGGTTTTTTCGTGTGTTATAGTCCATGGATTTTGTGTGATATGTGCGTCCGGCGGTATTTTGGCCGAAATTTTTTGTGGGCGTCCGCGACGATCTATTTAATGGCGCTTGTTGGTTCGGAGGGGTAAACGTGGGGTTTTAGGATTTCAAACGTGGCCCGGAACGAGAAATAGGGATTTTTTGATTTTTTCGTGTGTTATAGTCCATGGATTTTGTGTGATATGTGCGTCCGGCGGAATTTTGGCCGAAATTTTTCGTGGGCGTCCGGGAGGACCTATTTAATGGCGCTTGTTGGTTCGGATGGGAAAACGTAGGGTTTTTAGGATTTCAAACGTGGCCCGGAACGGGAAATAGGGATTTTTCGGTTTTTTCGTGTGTTATAGTCCATGGATTTTGTGTGCTATGTGCTTCCGGCGGAATTTTGGCCGAAATTTTTCGTGGGCGTCCGCGAGGACCTATTTAATGGCGCTTGTTGGTTCGGAGGGGCAAACGTGGGGTTTTAGGATTTCAAACGTGGCCCGGAACGGGAAATAGGGATTTTTTGGTTTTTTCGTGTGTTATAATCCATGGATTTTGTGTGATATGTGCGTCCGGCGTTATTTTAGCCGAAACTTTTCGTGGGCATCCGCGACGAGCTATTTAATGGCGCACGTTGGTTCGGAGGGGCAAACGTGGGGTTTTAGGATTTCAAACGTGGCTCAGAACGGGAAATAGGGATTTTTTGGTAATTTCGTGTGTTATAGTCCATGGATTTTGTGTGATATGTCTGTCCGGCGGTATTTTGGCCAAAACTCTTCGTGGGTGTCCGCGACGAGCTATTTAATGGCGCGCGTTAGTTCGGAGGGGAAAACGTGGGGTTTTAGGATTTCAAACGTGGCCTAGAACGGGAAATAGGGATTTTTCAGTTTTTTCGTGTGTGATAGTACATGGATTTTGTGTGATATGTGCGCCGGCGGTATATTGCTCAGAACTTTTCATGGGCGTCCGCGACGAGCTATTTAATGGCGCGCGTTGGTACGGAGGGGCAAACGTGGGGTTTTAGGATTTCAAACGTGGCCGGGAATGGGAAATAGGGATTTTTCGGTTTTTTCGTGTGTTATAGTCAATGGATTTTGTGTTATATGTGCGTCCGGCGGTATTTTGGCCGAAACTTTTCGTGGGAGTCCGCAACGAGCTATTTAATGGCGTGCGTTTATTCGGAGGGGAAAACCTGGGTTTTAGGATTTCAAACATGGCCCGGAACGGGAAATAGGGATTTTTCAGTTTTTTCGTGTGTTATAGTCCATGGGTTTTGTGTGATATGTGCGTCCGACGGTATTTTGGTCGAACCTTTTCGTGGGTATCCACGACGAGCTATTTAAAGGCGCGCTTTGGTTTGGAGGGCCAAACATGGGGTTTTAGGATTTCAAACCTGGCCCGAAACGGAAAATAGGGATTTTTCAGTTTTTTCTTGTGTTATAGTCCATGGATTTTGTGTGATATGTGCGTCCGGCGGTATTTTGGCTGAAACTTTTCATGGGCGTCCGCGAGGATCTATTAAATGGCGCGCGTTGGTTCGGAGGGGCAAACGTGGGGTTTTAGGATTTCAAACGTGGCCCGAAACGGGAAATAGAGATTTTTTGGTTTTTTCGTGTGTTATATTCCATGGATTTTGTGTGATATGTGCTTCCGGCGGAATTTTGGCTGAAATTTTTCGTGGGCGTCCGCGAGGACCTATTTAATGGCGCTTGTTGGTTCGGAGGGGCAAACGTGGGGTTTTAGGATTTCAAACGTGGCCCGGAATGGGAAATAGGGATTTTTTGTTTTTTTCGTGTGTTATAGTCCATGGATTTTGTGTGATATGTGCGTCCGGCGTTATTTTGGCCGAAACTTTTCGTGGGCATCCGCGACGAGCTATTTAATGGCGCACGTTGGTTCGGAGGGGCAAACGTGGGGTTTTAGGATTTCAAACGTGTCTCAGAACGGGAAATAGGGATTTTTTGGTAATTTCGTGTGTTATAGTCCATGGATTTTGTGTGATATGTGCGTCCGGCGGTATTTTGGCCAAAACTCTTCGTGGGTGTCCGCGACGAGCTATTTAATGGCGCGCGTTAGTTCGGAGGGGAAAACGTGGGGTTTTAGGATTTCAAACGTGGCCCGGAACGGGAAATAGGGATTTTTCAATTTTTTCGTGTGTGATAGTACATGGATATTGTGTGATATGTGCGCCGGCGGTATTTTGGTCAGAACTTTTCGTGGGCGTCCGCGACGAGCTATTTAATGGCGCGCGTTGGTACGGAGGGGCAAACGTGGGGTTTTAGGATTTCAAACGTGGCCCGGAATGGGAAATAGGGAATTTTTGATTTTTTCGTGTGTTATAGTCCATGGATTTTGTGTGATATATGCGTCCGGCGGTATTTTGGCCGAAACTTTTCTTGGGCGTCCGCGACGAGCTATTAAATGGCACGTGTTGGTTCGTAGGGGCAAACGTGGGGTTTTAGGATTTCAAACGTGGCCCGAAATGGGAAATAGAGATTTTTTGGTTTTTTCGTGTCTTATAGTCCATGAATTTTGTGTGATATGTGCGTCCGGCGGTATTTTGGCCGAAACTTTTTGTGGGCGTCCGCTACGATCTATTAAATGGCGCGCGTTGTTTCGTAGGGGCAAACGTGGGGTTTTAGGATTTCAAACGTGGCCCGAAACGGTAAATAGAGATTTTTCGGTTTTTTCGTGTGTTATAGTCCATGGATTTTGTGTGATATGTGCGTCCGGCGGTATTTTGGCCAAAACTTTTCGTGGGCGTCAATGACGAGCTATTTAAAGGCGCGCGTTGGTAAGGAGGGGCAAACGTGGGGTTTTAGGATTTCAAACTTGGCCCGGAATGGGAAATAGGGATTTTTCGGTTTTTTCGTGTGTTATAGTCCATGGATTTTGTGTTATATGTGCGTCCGGTGGTATTTTGGCCGAAACTTTTCGTGGGCGTCAGCGACGAGCTATTTAATGGAGCGCGTTGGTCTGGAGGGGCAAACGTGGGGTTTTAGGATTTCAAATGTGGCCCCGAATGAGAAATAGGGATTTTTCGATTTTTTCGTGTTATAGTCCATGGATTTTGTGTGATTTGTGCATCCGGCGGTATTTTGGCCAAAACTTTTCGTGGGCATCCGCGATGAGCTATTTAATGGCGCGCGTTGGTTCGGAGGGGCAAACATGGGGTTTTAGGATTTCAAATGTGGCCCGGAACGGGAAATAAGGATTTTTTTGGTTTTTTCTTGTGTTATAGTCCATGGATTTTGTGTGATATGTGCGCTGGCGGTATTTTGGTCAAAACTTTTTGTGGGCGTCCGTGACGAGCTATTTAATGGCGCGCGTTGGTTCGGAGGGGCAAACGTGGGTTTTAGGATTTCAAACGTGGCCCGGAATGGGAAATAGGGATTTTTTGGTTTTTTCGTGTCTTATAGATCATGGATTTTGTGTGATATGTGCGTCCGACGGTATTTTGGCCGAAACTTTTCGTGGGCGTCCGCGATGAGCTATTTAAAGGCGCGCGTTGGGTCAGAGGGGCAAACGTGGGGTTTTAGGATTTCAAACGTGGCCCGGAACGGGAAATAGGGATTTTTCAGTTTTTTCGTGTGTTATAGTCCATGGATTTTGTGTGATATGTGCGTCCGGCGGTATTTTGGCCGAATCATTTTGTGGGCGTCCGCGACGAGCTATTTAATGGCGCGCGTTGGTACGAGGGGGCAAACGTGGGGTTTTAGGATTTCAAATGTGGCCCGGAATCAGAAATAGGGTATTTTCGATTTTTTCGTGTGTTATAGTCCATGGATTTTGTGTGATATGTGCGTCCGGCGGTATTTTGGCCGAAACTTTTCGTGGGCATCCGCGACGAGCTATTTAATGGAGTGCGTTGGTTCGGAGGGGCAAACGTGGGGTTTTAGGATTTCAAACGTGGCTCGGAACGGGAAATAGGGATTTTTTGGTAATTTCGTGTGTTATAGTCCATGGATTTTGTGTGATTTGTGCGTCCGGCGGTATTTTGGCCGAAACTATTCGTGGGCGTCCGCGACGAGCTATTTAATGGCGCGCGTTGGTTTGAGGGGCAAACGTGGGGTTTTAGGATTTCAAACGTGGCCCGGAACGGGAAATAGGGATTTTTTGGTTTTATTGTGTGTTATAGTCCATTGATTTTGTGTGATATGTGCGTCCGGCGGTATTTTGGCCTAAACTTTTCGTGGGCGTCCGCGACGAGCTATTTAATGGCTCGCGTTGGTTTGGAGGGGCAAACGTTGGGTTTTAGGATTTCAAACGTGGCTAGGAACGGGAAATAGAGATTTTTTGGTTTTTTCGTGTGTTATAGTCCATGGATTTTGTGTGATATGTGCGTCCAGCGGTATTTTGGCCGAAACTATTTGTGGGCGTCCGCGACGAGCTATTTAATGGCGCGTGTTGATTTGAGGGGCAAACGTGGGGTTTTAGGATTTCAAATGTGGCCCGGAATGAGAAATAGGGATTTTTTGATTTTTTCGTGTTATAGTCCATTGATTTTGTGTGATTTGTGCGTCCGGCGGTATTTTCGCCGAAACTTTTTGTGGGCGTCCGCGACGAGCTATTTAATGGCTCGCGTTGGTTCGGAGGGGCAAACGTTGGGTTTTAGGATTTCAAACGTGGCTAGGAACGGGAAATAGAGATTTTTTGGTTTTTTCGTGTGTTATAGTCCATGGATTTTGTGTGATATGTGCGTCCAGCGGTATTTTGGCCGAAACTATTCGTGGGCGTTCGCGACGAGCTATTTAATGGCGCGCGTTGGTTTGAGGGGCAAACGTGGGGTTTTAGGATTTCAAATGTGGCCCGGAATGAGAAATAGGGATTTTTCAATTTTTTCGTGTTATAGTCCATGGATTTTGTGCGATTTGTGCGTCCGGCGGTATTTTGGCCGAAACTTTTTGTGGGCGTCCGCGATGAGCTATTTAATGGCTCGCGTTGGTTCGGAGGGGCAAACGTTGGGTTTTAGGATTTCAAACGTGGCTAGGAACGGGAAATAGAGATTTTTTGGTTTTTTCGTGTGTTATAGTCCATGGATTTTGTGTGATATGTGCGTCCAGCGGTATTTTGGCCGAAACTATTCGTGGGCGTCCGCGACGAGATATTTAATGGCGCGCGTTGGTTTGAGGGGCAAACGTGGGGTTTTAGGATTTCAAACGTGGCCCGGAACGGGAAATAGGGATTTTTCAATTTTTTCGTGTGTTATAGTCAATGGATTTTGTGTAATATGTGCGTCCGGCGGTATTTTGGCCGAAACTTTTCGTGGGCGTCCGCGACGAGCTATTTAATGGCGCGCTTTGGTTCGGAGGGGCAAACGTGGGGTTTTCGGATTTCAAATGTGGCCCGGAACGGGAAATAGGGATTTTTTTGGTTTTTTCGTGTGTTATAGTCCATGGATTTTGTGTGATATGTGCGTCCGGCGGTATTTTGGCCGAACCTTTTCGTGGGCGTCCGCGATGAGCTATTTAATGGAGTGCGGGTGTCTGGAGGGGCAAACGTGGGGTTTTAGGATTTCAAATGTGGCCCCGAATGAGAAATAGGGATTTTTCGATTTTTTCGTGTTATAGTCCATGGATTTTGTGTGATTTGTGCATCCGGCGGTATTTTGGCAAAAACTTTTCGTGGGCATCCGCGACGAGCTATTTAATGGCGCGCGTTGGTTCGGAGGGGAAAACGTGGGGTTTTAGGATTTCAAATGTGGCCCGGAACGGGAAATAGGGATTTTTTTGGTTTTTTCGTGTGTTATAGTCCATGGATTTTGTGTGATATGTGCGTCTGGCGGTATTTTGGCCGAAACTTTTCGTGGGCGTCCGCGACGATCTATTTAATGGCGCGCGTTGGTTCGGAGGGGCAAACGTGGGGTTTTAGGATTTCAAACGTGGCCCGAAACGGGAAATAGAGATTTTTTGGTTTTTTCGTGTGTTATAGTCCATGGATTTTGTGTGATATGTGCGTCCGGCGGTATTTTGGCCGAAACCTTTCGTGGGCGTCCTCGACGAGCTATTTAAAGGCGCTCGTTGGTTCGGAGCGGCAAACGTGGGGTTTTAGGATTTCAAACATGGCCCGGAACGGGAAATAGGGATTTTTCGGTTTTTTCGTGTGTTATAGTCCATGGATTTTGTGTGATATGTGCGCTGGCGGTATTTTGGTCAAAACTTTTCGTGGGCGTTCGTGACGAGCTATTTAATGGCGCGCGTTGGTTCGGAGGGGCAAACGTGGGTTTTAGGATTTCAAACGTGGTCCGGAACGGGAAATATGGATTTTTTTGGTTTTTTCGTGTGTTATAGATCATGGATTTTGTGTGATATGTGCGTCCGACGGTATTTTGGCCGAAACTTTTCGTAGGCGTCCGCGATGAGCTATTTAAAGGCGCGCGTTGGGTCGGAGGGGCAAACGTGGGGTTTTAGGATTTCAAACGTGGCCCGGAACGGGAAATAGGGATTTTTCAATTTTTTCGTGTGTTATAGTCCATGGATTTTGTGTGATATGTGCGTCCGGCGGTATTTTGGCCGAAACTTTTCGTGGGCGTCCGCGACGAGCTATTTAATGGCGCGCGTTGGTTCGAGGGGCAAACGTGGGGTTTTAGGATTTCAAATGTGGCCCGGAATCAGAAATAGGGATTTTTCGATTTTTTCGTGTGTTATAGTCCATGGATTTTGTGTGATATGTGCGTCCGGCGGTATTTTGGCCGAAACTTTTCGTGGGCATCCGCGAGGAGCTATTTAATGGCGTGCGTTTGTTCGGAGGGGAAAACCTGGGTTTTAGGATTTCAAACATGGCCCGGAACGGGAAATAGGGATTTTTTCCAGTTTTTTCGTGTGTTATAGTCCATGGGTTTTGTGTGATATGTGCTTCCGGCGGTATTTTGGCCGAAACTCTTCGTGGGTGTCCGCGATGAGCTATTTAATGGCGCGCGTTAGTTCGGAGGGGAAAACGTGGGGTTTTAGGATTTCAAACGTGGCCCGGAACGGGAAATAGGGATTTTTCGGTTTTTTCGTGTGTTATAGTCTATGAATTTTGTGTGATATGTGCGCCGGTGGTATTTTGGTCAAAACTTTTCGTGGGCGTCCACGACGAGCTATTTAATGGCGCGCGTTGGTACGGAGGGGCGAACGTGGGGTTTTAGGATTTCAAACGTGGCCCGGAATGGGAAATAGGGATTTTTTGATTTTTTCGTGTGTTATAGTCCATGGATTTTGTGTGATATATGCGTCCGGCGGTATTTTGGCCGAAACTTTTCTTGGGCGTCCGCGACGAGCTATTAAATGGCACGTGTTGGTTCGTAGGGGCAAACGTGGGGTTTTAGGATTTCAAACGTGGCCCGAAACGGGAAATAGAGATTTTTCGGTTTTTCCGTGTCTTATAGTCCATGAATTTTGTGTGATATGTGCGTCCGGCGGTATTTTGGCCAAAACTTTTCGTGGGCGTTCGCGACGATCTATTAAATGGCGCGCGTTTTTTTCGTAGGGGCAAACGTGGGGTTTTAGGATTTCAAACGTGGCCCGAAATGGGAAATAAAGATTTTTTGGTTTTTTCGTGTGTTATAGTCCATGGATTTTGTGTGATATGTGCGTCCGCGGTATTTTGGCCAAAACTTTTCGTGGGCATCCATGACGAGCTATTTAAAGGCGCGCGTTGGTAAGGAGGGGCAAACGTGGGGTTTTAAGGATTTCAAACGTGGCCCGGAACGGGAAATAGGGATTTTTCGGTTTTTTCGTGTGTTATAGTCCATGGATTTTGTGTTATATGTGCGTCCGGCGGTATTTTGGCCGAAACTTTTCGTGGGCGTCCGCAACGAGCTATTTAATGGCGTGCGTTTGTTCGGAGGGGAAAACCTGGATTTTAGGATTTTAAACATGGCCCGGAACGGGAAATAGGGATTTTTTTCAGTTTTTTCGTGTGTTATAGTCCATGGGTTTTGTGTGATATGTGCGTCCGACGGTATTTTGGTCGAAACTTTTCGTGGGCGTCCGCGACGAGCTATTTAAAGGCGCGCGTTGGTTTGGAGGGCCAAACGTGGGGTTTTAGGATTTCAAACCTGGCCCAAAACGGGAAATAGGGATTTTTCAGTTTTTTCGTGTGTTATAGTCCATGGATTTTGTGTGATATGTGTGTCCGGTGGTATTTTGGCCGAAACATTTTGTGGGCATCCGCGACGAGTTATTTAATGGCGCGCGTTGGTTCGGAGGGGCAAACGTGGGGTTTTAGGATTTCAAATGTGGCCCGGAATGAGAAATAGGGATTTTTCGATTTTTTCGTGTTATAGTCCATGGATTTTGTGTGATTTGTGCGTCCGGCGGTATTTTGGCCTAAACTTTTTGTGGGCGTCCGCGACGAGCTATTTAATGGCTCGCGTTGGTTCGGAGGGGCAAACGTTGGGTTTTAGGATTTCAAACGTGGCTAGGAACGGGAAATAGAGATTTTTTTGGTTTTTTCGTGTGTTATAGTCCATGGATTTTGTGTGATATGTGCGTCCGGCGGTATTTTGGCCGAAACTTTTCATGGGCGTCCGCGACGATCTATTAAATGGCGCGCGTTGGTTCTAAGGGGCAAAAGTGGGGTTTTAGGATTTCAAACGTGGCCCGGAATGGGAAATAGGGATTTTTTTGGTTTTTTCGTGTGTTATAGTCCATGGATTTTGTGTGATATGTGCGTCCGGCGGTATTTTGGCCGAAACTTTTCGTGGGAGTCCGCGACGATCTATTAAATGGCGTGCGTTGGTTCGGAAGGGGCAAACGTGGGGTTTTAGGATTTCAAACGTGGCTCGAAACGGTAAATAGAGATTTTTTGGTTTTTTCGTGTGTTATAGTCCATGGATTTTGTGTGATATGTGCGTCCGGTGGTATTTTGGCCGAAACCTTTCGTGGGCGTCCTCGACGAGCTATTTAAAGGCGCGCGTTGGTTCGGAGCGGCAAACGTGGGGTTTTAGGATTTCAAACGTGGCCCGGAACGGGAAATAGAGATTTTTCGGTTTTTTCGTGTGTTATAATCCATGGATTTTGTGTGATATGTGCGCTGGCGGTATTTTGGTCAAAACTTTTCGTGGGCGTCCGTGATGGGCTATTTAATGGCGCGCGTTGGTTCGGAGGGGCAAACGTGGGTTTTAGGATTTCAAACGTGGCCTGGAACGGGAAATAGGGATTTTTTGGTTTTTTCGTGTGTTATAGATCATGAATTTTGTGTGATATGTGCGTCCGACGGTATTTTGGCCGAAACTTTTCGTGGGCGTCCGCGATGAGCTATTTAAAGGCGCGCGTTGGGTCGGAGGGGAAAACGTGGGGTTTTAGGATTTCAAACGTGGCCCAGAACGGGAAATAGGGATTTTTCAGTTTTTTCGTGTGTTATAGTCCATGGATTTTGTGTGATATGTGCGTCCGGCGGTATTTTGGCCGAAACTTTTTGTGGGCATCCGCGACGAGCTATTTAATGGTTCGCGTTGGTTCGGAGGGGCAAACGTTGGGTTTTAGGATTTCAAACGTGGCTAGAAACGGGAAATAGAGATTTTTTTGGTTTTTTCGTGTGTTATAGTCCATGGATTTTGTGTGATATGTGCGTCCAGCGGTATTTTGGCCGAAACTTCTCGTGGGCGTCCGCGACGATCTATTAAATGGCGCGCGTTGGTTCGGAGGGGCAAACGTGGGGTTTTGGGATTTCAAACTTGGCCCGAAACAGGAAATAGGGATTTTTTTGGTTTTTTCGTGTGTTATAGTCCATGGATTTTGTGTGATATGTGCGTCCGGCGGTATTTTGGCCGAAACTTTTCGTGGGCGTCCGCGACGATCTATTAAATGGCGCGCGTTGGTTCGGAGGGGCAAACGTGGGGTTTTAGGATTTCAAACGTGGCTCGAAATGGGAAATAGAGATTTTTCGGTTTTTTCGTGTGTTATAGTCCATGGATTTTGTGTGATATGTGCGTCCGGCGGTTTGTCACGACCCGATTTCTCGGTCATGATGGCACCTACAACCCCCGGTAGGTGAACCAATCCCTGTAGCCCAGAACAGTTAGTAATGGGCTACTATCTAACAAGTAATAGAACAAGACGAATAAAATAGTTAACAAGTATATAAATATATACATATGCGGAAACTAAACCAAACCCCAAGACCTGGTATCATAGTACAGAGCCAAACTACATACATGGAGTACAAAATAAACCAAAACTATATATACAAATGTGTCCGAATGGTAATAGAGTACATGAAGCAAAAGATAAACTAAAGCTAAGCTCCGATCGTCAAGAGCTCACCCTCAGTCTGAAGTAGTCTCCAACAGATCTCCAAGCACGATTCACAACGGTCTAACGGCGATGGCCCACGCTAGGATCTGCACCCAAAGATGCAGGGGGTAGGGGTGAGCACCAAATGCGAAGCATAAGGTACCCAGTAGGTATCATAGGCCGACTGGGCACATATAAGATAAAAGCGCAGTAATAGACAGAATAGAAGCAAGTAGTCACAGAAATCAACGAAAGGTACACAAGAACTAGCCCAGAGGGAAATCAACAGAACCACAGCTGAGGCTAGTAAGCAGAATATACACACCAAAGGCACAGGTGAAAGTAAGAAACAACGCACCTGGAATCCTTGCAACAACAGTGTATAAAATAAGTTTACGGAATGGACGGTATACCGGTAACCTCAAGTGTAAGAAGAAGAGAGGAAGAATAATAATAGGCATGCTCAAGACATGAATCAACCCAACTAATCATAACAATCTCAAATCCAGAACTAACAGTCTAGCAGTAACCAATCTCATACTCATCCCCAATAGAGAACAACTCTGTAAGTAAATAGCAAAAGTCTACCTACAGTCCCTCGGCCGCCCATACAACCGAGGAACACAACCAAGTGAAAACAAACCCTCCGGCATCTCATACTACCGGAGCGTACAATCAACAAACAGCAAACAAGGGTGGAACCTCAAACCATGAATGATATGATGCATGAAGATCTCAAGTGCCATAGATATCTCTGTATGTACCCCCTCCGACGCCGATCCGGCCCAGCAGGTAGGTTCCATGGAAGGACTCTGCCCGTATACCTCTACTCCCCCGTATACCCCTCTTCCGGCACACGCAGCCCGTAGCCCCTGGCCTGGATAGCAAGGTCCATGGAGGTCCCAGACCCCATACTCAAACTCAGTATCAGAACATGTATCAAGATAGAGACCCAGTCTCGACATCAAGATAGAGACCCAGTCTCGGATATGCATGCCCAGACCCTGTCCAGGACTAAAAATAGTAGGAAAATATCTCAAAAACCCCTCCAAGGGTGCCCGGGCGTAGCCGGGCTGCGGGTCCTAAACAGTAAAAAGTCATCTCAGGCTGCTCGGTCCAACCGAGGCTAAAATAATCTTGAAGTAGTAAGAAAACTCAACTAGCACTCCGGCCCTGCGGAGTCCTAGTGATAATTCGTAAAACTGATGATTTTAAACCACAAGTGAAATCAACCTTTCAAATCATTTCCATCAAAAACGGGCCCCGCCGGGCCATGCAAGGTTTAGAAACGTGCCAGTAGGTACTATAAAACATGGATAAAACCTCTTTATATGCATGGAAATGATATGATCACACACAACAGCTGCCCAGCAGCTTACAATCAACCTATCAACCCTGCACAGGCCCACAGCTACTCAGCAAGCATAACCAGCCTAGAAGGATAATTCTATGCCCGGGACTCGCGGACATTCCCAAAATCCCACCTTCTATGTTCCAGAGTCAACAAGGCCTCGCAGGACCACAAGGGTAAATAAAATATATCCGCAAATACTACAAACAACGGAGGAATAAAAATAAGCGGACATGAATAAAGCGGTCAAGGTCTGTGGTACCGACCTAATAAACCAACCCAAGGATGCCCATTAATACAATTTTATTTTATATATACGGAGTCTGGGGAAATTAAACCGTAACCTACCTGTCGTCCGACGACAAGCTGCTGGAACACGATGTCCAAGCTCGAACCACTCCGAGAAAATCCAAAACTAAAATCGGAATCGGATTCGGATTTGGGACGGAACAACTTGACGTAGATAATTGATTTTCTACAACCAATTTAATATAACCATAACATTAAATTGGTCCCACCAATTCCCCTCTCTGTACGTATGAAAGTATATGGATAAGCTATGTAATTAAAGTGTTTGTGAGAATTGCACAAATTCTCATTGTCATGTTCCATAATTAACTACTTAATAAGTAGTAATTATAAGTTAGGCAGCCACTTTCACTATTATGAAAGGTTAACATGCTGCCACATTTCACTTGTTATTGCTGCCTTCACCTTCCACTTACACGTGGGGGTGGAGGTGGCAACCAAATTCCCTCCGTTAGGTATACATTCGGGTATTGCATAAATTCGTGGTAAAATAAATATAGTATTTTAAATATACCATAATTATTAGAAAATCATTTCTAATAAAACCTACTATATTATAATAATAATTTTCAACATAATTAAATTTACTATCTCCGTTAAAATATTACGGAGTATAAAAATCTTATAAAATAAATACGTCTACACTTATATTGTATCAAATATATTTTTCATAAACCTTTTAAATATTTTGAAAAGGCAATCATAATATAATTTTTTACCAAATTCAACTTCTAAATAAATATTTCAAATACACGCACGATACTAGTAAAGTTCTTAAGTTTAGGCTCGTAATTCGCCTACGCACGATTTCGGTATTCAAGAATTCTCTCGGGATCCTCCCTTATATTTTATAACTGTTTCAGAACTGAAATGGCATTTTAAAACGTGAAATTGAAGCTTAAATCGGGTTAAACCCGACCCGATTCGCGACCCGGTTCGCAACCCGTTTTCTGCCAGACAGTCTGCGGTAAAACAGTCATAACTCCTTGCTCCGAGATTATTTGGACGTGCGGTTTTGTGCGTTGGAAACTAGACTCGTAGACCTTCGATTTGGTATTTCGGGGACTTCTAACTCT